>CM045750.1:3314418-3346918 GCA_024760905.1 Plotosus lineatus | reverse complement strand
CTCATTCCTCCAATATTATAAATGCTATCTGTTCTCCTTCTGTTCTAAAATCACCCGAGTAGATGGATTAGCTATGCTAACTTGTTGGTTAAATGGGTCTCCAGAAGTGTGTGTGTGTGTGTGTGTGTGTGCACGGTGCAATTATGAACTGCCATCTCATTTACATAGTCTTTCATCATAACATTCGGTCTTCCAGGGATAAGTGGTCACTGAAGAGGAAGAATTGAAAGAGTGAATGTGAATGTAGGAAAAAACATTTGAAAATTCAAATTTAGTCAACTGCTTTGTCTGGAAACAGATGGCTCACCAATTTCACATCAATGGTAAAGCAGCGTCATAACCTACCTATCAAAATCCACTTTACCATTGCGACGTTTCTGTATTACAGTCCAGCCTCCTCCATCCTCCATGTCACAGTACACAAGGAAAGGCTCGTGAGTTGAATCTGGTCTGATCCGGTAAAAACCACTGTCAGGCCGAAGCCTGTCAAAAAGCTCAGAGCAGTCTGAAGATTAAAAAATAAAACGGAGTGTTCAGGACAGTATTAAGGATGAGTCAAAGGGTAAATGTGTATGAAATGTATACAGGACACTGAAAAAATACTGCAATCGACAAAATGAATGAATTAAAACAGCTCAAATTTATTAAAAAAAAAAAAAAGAAACTTGGGCAGTAGTGGTCTGATGGTAAAGGGCGCTGGATCGCTGATCCTAAGGTTGGGGGTTTGAGTCCCACTCTCCACAAGGTTGTCACTGCCCCCAGTGCAGCGAACTGGGTTATCAAAGGCAGGCCATGTCTCTCACTGTCTGTGGTGAGAGCTTCATGTAAGAGAACCGTCGCTGACTTTCGTAAAGAGGAGCTGCGTAGCCGTCGGCGTGTTTCTGTCCCTTGCTAAAAAGGGTTGTGACAGGAAGGGCATCCGACGTAAAAACCTATGAACCAAATCAAACATGCAAATCAGATGCTTCACTGTGGCGACCGCTGAAAAAGGGAAAAGCCGAAAGGAAAAGAAGAAATGTATTAAAAACTCATGATTCTGTCATTAAGCTCTAATGCTACACCTGCTCCTCCAAAGCTCGTTGTGTTTGTGTCTACAGCATTATTGTTTGTTCACAACCCATTTCAGACACAGTCATGTATCCCTGCTTACACAAAAAAATCCTGAGCTGTGCCCTGAGTATCACAGCACTGAACTCCACTCATCTTTAACCTTTATTCATAAATTTGGATCTTAACTTTTTTCCTCTCGTACTATTAACTGTGGGGCCGGTGGCGTAATGTTTGCGTGCTGCGCTCATGATCGGTAGGTTGTATGTTCAAATCCCAGTTAGACCCCCACTGCGCTAAGACCCCTGGGCAAGGTCTCAATCACAAGTGTGCCTCTGTTCACCCAGCAGTATAAATGGGTACCAATAAAAATATACTGGGAAGGTAACCTGCGATGGACTCGCGTCCCATCCAGGAGGCGTTGAACTCCTGGTCGCTTCACGCTACGGAGACCGGGGATAAGCACCGGCCTGATGAGCCGCTATGACTCAGGTGTGAAAAGCACAACTGATTTTTTTTTACTATTAAGTGTAGTATTATTTGTGTTATTGTATTTCATACTTATATCCTTTATCTTTCCATTTTTTTTCATTGCAAAGTTTTAAAAGTTCTGCAATTCTAAATCATAACTTCTTTCTTCTTCGTCTTCTTTTCCTTTCGGTTGTTCCCTTCAGGGGTCGCCACAGCGAATCATCTGCCTCCATCTCACCCTATCCTTTGCATCTTCTTCTCTTACACCAACGACCTTCATGTCCTCCTTCACCACATCCATGAATCGTCTCTTTGGTCTTCCTCTAGGCCTTCTGCCTGGTAGTTCCAGCCTCAGCATCCTACTACCAATACACTTTCTATCCCTCCTCTGTACATGTCCAAACCATCTCAATCTAGCCTCTCTGACTTTGTCTCCAAAACGTCTTACATGTGCTGTCCCTCTGATGTGCTCATTCCTGATCCTATCCATCCTCGTTACTCCCAAAGAGAACCTCAACATTTTCATCTCTGCTACCTCCAGCTCTGCCTCCTGTCTTTTCCCCAGGGCCACTGTCTCTAAACCATACAACATCGCTGGCCCCAACACCGTCTTGTACACTTTTCCCTTCATTCTTGCCGATACCCTCCTATCACACATCACACCGGACACTTTTCTCCATCCATTCCAACCTGCCTGCACACGCTTCTTCACCTCTTTTCCACACTCTCCATTGCTCTGGATTGTTGAGCCTAAGTACTTAAAATCCTCCACCTTCTTTATCTCTGCCCCCTGTAACATCACCGTTCCTCTTGGGTCCTTCTCAATCATACACATGTATTCTGTCTTACTGAGGCTAATCTTCATTCCCCTCCTTTCCAGGGCATACCTCCACCTCTCTAGAGTTTCCTGCACTTGTTCTCTGCTCTCACTACAGATCACGATGTCATCTGCAAACATCATAGTCCATGGAGATTCTTGTCTAACCTCGTCTGTCAGCCTGTCCATCACCTATGTTTACATGATATTGTGGCTTTGTTATGATTTAGAATTTTCTTCCAGAAGAGAGAGGAGCATTTCTGAAACAAGGAAACACACAACAAGCAATGGGCAGATATAACACCTTTATCATGGACCAGCAGGTTTCCTCCTGTGCTTGGAAGAATTGTGACAGTCATGTTGGTCTGTTCTGATTCTGTTGCAGGTCTGAAGTGGCGGTATGTGTGCAGGTGCCTCAGTTTCCAGTCGCCGATCATCAGCTTGTCATTAAGTGTCCGTATGCTTTTTTTCAGATCCATCACCTCCCATGGACAGTCATCCCCTGTCTCAAATAAGAAAAAGGGGATTATGGACATTGTGTCATTTATTTAATCACAAAATACACATGCTGCGTACATATAGATTTTATTAGATTTTCCACAACAGACTGTTTGGTTGGGGACATGCTGGTGCAGTGTTAGCCTGTCCGCCTCAGAGCAAGAAGGCCTGGGTTCAATTCCTGTGCTCTGACATTTCTGTGTGAAGTATGCATGCTCTTCCTGTATTGTGTGGGTTTCCTTTGGGTACTCTGGTTTCTCTCCATAGGCCTAAAATATGCACATTAGGCTAATTTCAAAGCCTCGGTCTGAGCTGGGCGCCTGCCTCCCAGCGACCCTAATGAGGATTTAAGCGGTTCAGAAAATGAATGAAAAAAAAGTAGGTGTGCGTGTGCAGTGTGTTGGCCCTGTGATGGTCTGGCAAGCTGTCCAGGGTGAACACCACCCTCACGTAGTGTCGGCTGATATGGGTGCCATTGTTCTTTAATGGAAGAAGCATTATTTTATATTTATACACAATTAATTACAGTGATAGTGCTGTTATATTATTACAAACTTTATATTATTACAATTTTTTTTTCATATCATTTAATACACATGATTAAGTTATTTATTTTGATAAAACTGGCCATGCCACCTTAAAAAGGATTCAGATATAAGGCATATATAAAACAGATATGCGCAGTAGTGGCCTGGTGGTAAGATGCCGGATCACTGATCCCAAGGTTGTCACTGTCCCCCCAGTGAACCAACTGGGTTATCGAGGCCGGCCGTGTCTCTCACTGTCCATGGTGTGAGATTCGTATAAAACAACGATTGCTGACTTTCATCAAGAGGGGCTGCATAGCTGTCAGTGTGTTTGTGCCCTGCGATGGCCTGATGAGGCATCCAGGGTGTACTCTGCCCTCACCCCAAGTCGGCTGAGATGGGCACCAGCCTCCCTGTGACCCTAATTAGGATTAAGTGATTCAGAAAATGAATGAATGAATAGAATGGATGTAAGTGATCAATCCTAACTATAAACATGAGAACAGTTAATGAAGATACCAGGTGTATTTATCTAAACAAAGATTATCCACCTATGTAGTACAGTATTCAGTAATTCTATGTTATGTCTTTTACATTTATTTAACATTTATTTGTCTAACTGATTAGTTGAGGGTGAGGTACATCCTCAACAGTTCACCAGGGACTTGCAGGGCCAACTCATAAGCAACCATTCACATTCACATATAGGGGCAACTCAATGTGCTCAATGTGCACATATAGGGGCAACTTGGAACAGCCAATTAGCTCAATGTGCATTTTTTGGGAGGAAACCAGAGTTCTGGTAGGAAATCCATATAAGCACGTGGAGAACAATGCAGACTCCATATAGAAATGCCCTTGCCAATCCCAGGACTCAAACCCAGGATCTTCTTGCTGTGAGGCAGATGTGCTTACGACTACTCCAACACGCTGCCTGTGTATTTTATTTCATTCTTTTTTTTAGTTTGTCAACCAAACTTAATCAACAGGAAAAATACAAACCTATATAAGTCAATACGTAATCAGAAAATGATTGTTTCAACTTTAACATGGCCAATCCACACTCTTCATTCACACAAAAATCAACTATTTTCCCTTTTAACAATTTTAGTTTGGTAATGTAAACACTAACCGTATTTGTAATTGTACTGCAACTCAAAGAGATGTTAAGAATAAACATTCCCTTTTTACGGTTTCGTCACTGAACAGGTTTCACTTGGTCGTAGCAGCATGGTGTTTGCTCAAAGGTTATCCTGGGCTGTGACACGGTTTGTGGTTCTCAAATTAATTTTACAGTTTAAAATTTTCTTTTATGAGATACTTTTACCACAGACCCAGTCTAATATCAATATATTTCACAATTGAAAGTCATACATCAATATTTTAAATATCGTCCACAAAGCTGAGCCAAAAATAACTTAGCTCATCCAACTTTGTCCTTTTGAACAAAACATTATATGGACACTATCAAAACAAAATAAGTCCATCAGTGATGTGCTACAACAGAAAGTAATAAAAGCAAAATACACACACACACACACACACACATATATATATATATATATATATACACACGGCAGCAGTGGTGCTCTAGTGGTATATATATTTCTTACCAAGCCACTTGATGGCAGAATTCCAAAGAACAGCATTGGAAGGAGAATCGCTGCTGGCATGATCACAGCTCAACTTTTAAATCCAAGGAATGGGGCAAAATCCACCGTTTCAACAGTTTTAACTGCTTTTTAAAAACTGAATTGTAGGTCCTTTAAGATAACGAAGACTCCAGGGTTTCACGCACAGCTCGATTTCCCAGGGCTGTAGTTCACACGCTGATGCTCAGGACTTCGAAATGTCTAAAATTTTTTTTTCTATTATTTATAGGGTCAGTTTGTTCCGCATGGCCTACATTAAATCCAGAGAAGGTATTGCAACACTTTTCCATTCTTTACATTCCATCGAGCCTTTTATTTCTTAGAAACAAACTGAAAAGCAAAACAGATTCTGTCAACCTGAATTTGGACTTTGAATACAATTATGAATCATTGAAATAGTTTTCTAAAACATAAGGCCAAAGATTCACATCCACTTTAGATCATAAAAACCCTTCTATATTTTTAACAGATTCTGTTTTAGTTAAAGATTTTCAATGTGATTTTATTTACATAACACTAAACAGCAGATACTGACACAAAGTGGTTTTATAGAAACCCAGTTGGCACTGGCTATCCTCTTCGTGATGGCATATGCTCTCATCCTCATCAATCAAGGAAAGTGTACTGTGCCACCCCGATATTGTGTGAACAGTAGTGAACAGCACATGAACAGCACATGAACAGCACATGAACAGCACATGCCTCTGAGTAAAAGCACACAATGACCTGCATACTGGGGTAATAAAGCAATGTGTGAACAATGGGAATTAGCCAAGAATAAATAAGGGTCATAGAGAGGCTGGTGCCCATCTCGGCCGACTCAGGGCAAAAGCAGAGCACACCCTGGACAGCTCACCAGGCCATTACAGAGCACAATCATGCAGACACCAACCCAGTGAGCTACTTTTTACGAACAACAGCAGTGGTTCTTTTACATGCCTCTGACCACAGACAGTGAGAGACATGGCTGGCCTTGGATAACCCAGGTAGCTGCATGGAGGCAGCAGTGACAAGTGACCTTCGGATCAGTAATCCAGAACCCTACCACAAAACCAGTGTCAAATCAAACGTGCAAATCATTTGCTGTGGCGACGCCTGAAAGGGAAAGGGAAAAACTGATAGGAAATCATCATCAAACACTCTCAGAACACAGAATTGCTACAGCATCGGTTCGGTGTGTAGTTCTGGTTAAAATGGCTTAGCAATATGCATCATAATGAAAGGAGTAGTGTTTATGCTCTCTCTCTCTCTCTCTCTCTCTCTCACACACACACACACACACACACACACACACACACACACACACACACAGTTCATCATTTTCTGTAACCGCTTAATCCTAATTAGAGTCGTGGGGAGGCTGGCGCCCATCCCAGCCAACTTCGGGCGAGGGCAGATTACACCCTGGACAGCTCGCCAGGCCATCGCAGGGCAGAAACACGCCGACGGCTTTGCAGCCTACTCTTGTCGAAAGTCAGTGATGGTTCTTTTACATGCCTCGCACCATAGACAGTGAGACACATGGCCGGCCTTTGATAACCCAGTTAGCTGCACTGGGAAGGGACCTTGTGGAGAGTGGGACTCGAACCCCCAACATTTGGATCAGCGATTCTGCACCCTGTACCACTAGCCCACCACTGCCCCGCCGCACTTAATGTTTCACATCACCACCACTGCCCCCTACCACACACACAGTGCAAATAGTAAATTATTTCAACCAGATCGCCAAATCAATGCATATCTAAATCAATAGATGTCTCCATAATGAATAAAAAGCAGCACAAGGATATCAAAAGAACAGTTTTAATACTAACTAAAGTTCTTGGACCACATGCTCCAGTTTGAGGTAACAGAGTGTTGGGGGAGGTTCAGGAATGTGTTCTTTGGGTAGTACTGTTGGTACTGATGAATCCGTTCAGTGAATCACATCACTCAGCTCAGTTCACCAAAATCAATCAGCTCTGTTTGCCCCCAAACACTTCCGTACCATTTCATGTTTAAATTAAAAATGATTATAGATTATATTCATCAGTGCAATGATACTCAGTACGTATGTGCCATGTTTGGTACAAACGTTTGTAACTTTTGAAATGAATGTTTTAATAAATAACTGTTTACCCCCAGGGGCAGTGGTGGTCTAGTGGCATAAGGTTGGGGGTTCGAGTCCCACTCTCCACAAGGTTGTCACTGTCCCCCCCAGTGCAGCTAACTGGGTTATCAAAGGCCGGCCATGTCTCTCACTGATGTCTCTCACTGTCTATGGTGCGAGGCATGTAAAAGAACCATCGCTGACTTTCGACAAGAGTAGCTGCAAAGCCGTCAGCGTGTTTCCGCCCTGCGATGGCCTGGCGAGCTGTCCAGGGTGTACTCTGCCCTCGCCCTGAGTTGGCTGGGATGGGCGCCGGCCTCCCCGTGACCCTAATTGGGATGAAGCGGTTACAGAAAATGAACTGATGAACTGTTTACCCCCCAACACCCATCACACCTGTGTTATCATAATTGTGATTCTGGCTCACAGACGGGGCATGCGGTGAGGTTGGCAGCTGCTGAGGCACTGACTCTTTTAGACGCAGATTTACAAATACAAATCATCTCAAAAGAGAATATTATTCATCATTTGATTGACAACAGACATCAAATCAGTATCAAAGAGAGAAGCAATGACATGACTGTCGACACCGTTAGAAGAGTGTTTGTGTGGTGTAACGCAATCCCATATCATCTTTCCTTCTATTTTATATCTGTTTTATATCACATATCAGCATTCTTTACACAAACATGTGACACATACGCCATTTGAGGTTAAAATTCATTCCAACTGCTTTGGTTTTCCTTCAGTTATTTTGAGGATCAGAATCAGAATACTTTAATGATCCCATAGGAAATTGTGTGCACACATTTGCTCCATACAAGTAAGAGTGAGATAAAGGGGCTGCCACAGCCTAAAGGTTATCGAAGCAACTCTGGGACTGAAAGGTCCTTGGTTCGATTCCCAAACCAGCAGGAAAAATGTGTGTTGGTCGAGGAGTGAGCTGCACCTTCCCTTCCTCCACATTAGTGGCTGTAGTGACACTGAGCAAGGGACCTAACCCCCAACTGCTCCCTCAATGTGTGTGTGGCAGCCCACTGCTCCGAGTGTGTATATGCTCCCTGTTCACATGAAGTGTGTCTGCTCACGTTGGAAGGGTTCAATGGAGAGGAAATTCTTTCCCTTATGGGACAGTACAGTACAGCAAAAATACAGGAATTACATAAACAACTGTTCTCACTCATCTACCAAACCGCTTAATCCTAACTTGGTTGCGGTTAGGCTGAAGCCTGGCTCTGCCAACTCGAAGCAAAGGTGGAATACACCCTGAGCAGTTCACCAGACCATTACAGGGTCAACACACACACACACCTCAGATTAATTTGAAATAACAGCCTAATGTGCATATCTTTGGGAGGAAAGTGGAGGGAACCCATGCAAGCACGAGGAAAACATGGCAACCCCACTCAGAAATGCCCTCACCAAGCCCTGGACTCGAATCGAGACCCTTTTTGCCGTGAGACAGACATGTGAACCACTACACCACCATACCACCCCGTTTATTTCAGGAACATTTAAACAGCAAGCCATTTTATACTGATCAGCCTCAAAATGAAAACCACTGAGAGGTGAAGTAACATTGATCTCTTTACAGTGCCATCTGTCATGTGGTGGGATCTATAAGGCAGCCCGAGTGAACACTCAGTTCTCAGAGTAGATGTTTTGGACACAGGAAAACAAACCTGACTATAGCAAGTGACAGTTAACTGACGAGGTTTCTTCATCTGCAAGATCTGAGGGGGGTGTTCCTGGTGTGCTGAAATTACTGCCTACCAGAAGTGTTACAAGGAAGGACAAACGCTTAACCAGGAACATGATTGCTGCATACTCTATGAGGCACTTTTTTTTTTTTTGCTGTTTGGAAGAGATGTTGACCACTATGCCACAGCACCGGGCCCAAAGATAACCTTCATTCATCATTCATGGAGCCCATCACAGCCAACACTTGGCAAAGGCGAGGTACATCCTGAATAGCTTGCTAGACCTGTGTAGAGCAACACACACATATAGAATAATATTCATTCATCATTCATCGAGCCCATCACAGCCAACACTTGGCAAAGGCGAGGTACACCCTGAATAGCTTGCTAGACCAGTGCAGAGCAACACACATATAGAATAATATTCATTCATCATTCATCGAGCCCATCACAGCCAACACTTGGTAAAGACAAGGTACATCCTGAACAGCTTGCTAGACCAGTGCAGAGCAATACACATATAGAATAATATTCATTCATCATTCATGGAGCCCATCACAGCCAACACTTGGTAAAGACAAGGTACATCCTGAACAGCTTGCTAGACCAGTGCAGAGCAATACACATATAGAATAATATTCATTCATCATTCATGGAGCCCATCACAGCCAACACTTGGTAAAGACAAGGTACATCCTGAACAGCTTGCTAGACCAGTGCAGAGCAACACACACATATAGAATAATAATCATTCATCATTCATCGAGCCCATCACAGCCAACACGTGGCAAAGGCAGGGTACATCCTGAATAGCTTGCTAGACCAGTGCAGAGCATAGCCCATCACAGCCAACACTTGGCAAAGGCAGGGTACATCCTGAATAGCTTGCTAGACCAGTGCAGAGCAACAAACACATATAGAATAATAATCATTCATCATTCATCGAGCCCATCACAGCCAACACTTGGCAAAGGCAGGGTACATCCTGAATAGCTTGCTAGACCAGTGCAGAGCAACACACATATAGATTAATATTCATTCATCATTCATGGATCCTATCTCAGGAGACACTGGGCGAAGGTGGAGTACACTCTGACCAGCTCTAGACCATCACAGGGCAGCACACACTTTACATAGAATAATATTCATTTCTCATTCACGAAGCCTATCTCATCCAACACTGGACGATGGCAGGGTACATCCTGAACAACATGGTGGTTTGGTGGTTAGCTCATCCGCCTTACACCTAGAAGGTCCTGGGTTTGATTCCCCAGCTCGGGCATTTCTGAATGGGGTTTGCACGCTCTCCCTGTATTTGCGTGGGTTTCCTCCGGGTAGTCCGGTTTTTTTCCTCACAGTCCAAAAACACGCACAGCAGCTTAATTGGCTGGTCCAAATTGCCTCTAGGTGTGAGTGTGAGCATGAATGTTTGTGGCAGTGTCACCCCTGAGATGGCATGGCGAGCTGTCCAGGGTGTATTCACTTATCCCTTAACATCCGGGGATGTCGTTGGGGCACCTTCATGGCGAGACTTGGGCTGATTTGGCCTGGCGGCGTCCATCCCTCTCCAGGTCGTAGGAACACGCTGACGGCTTTGCAGGCTCCTCTTTAGGAAAGTCAGCAATGGTTCTTTTTACATGAAGCTCTCACCATAGACAGTGAGAGACATGGCCCGCCTTTGATAGCCCAGTTAGGGGGGGACAGTGACAACCTTGTGGAGAGTGGGACTCGAACCCCCAGCCTTAGGATCAGCGATCCAGCGCCCTAACCACTAGACCACCACTGCCTTCAGGGTGTATTCCGCTCTCAAAAACAGTCGGCTGAGATGGGCGCCAGCCTCGCCGCGACCCTAAGTAGGGTAACCGGTTTAGAAAACGAACGAGTGAGTGAATGAGTCGATTCCGACGGCTCAGATCACACAGCCGAGTCGATTCGAGGAGTCGACTCGTTTGTAAATGACACATCATCAGCGTTGGGAATGTTTTCCCGCTGTGTTCGCGCACAACATGTGAAAGTGGAGGAAGGAAAAACCTTTGGACCGTTTCCTCTGTCACGGGATAGTCAGACATTGTTAAAAGAAGCTCATCAAAAACCGCACAAGAGTGTGAACCGAGCAGCGCCTGGTTCAGTTTTCTTTGAAAGAATTTGGGAAAGAGGAACAGCAGGATTGCACAGAAAGTAAAAACGGACGGAAGACTCACCTTCGATGCTTTCTGGTTTGGATCTGGTGATTTTATTAACGAATCTAGATTAGACTTAAAGAATAAGAAACTTTATCATTTTATTTTCAAGCCTTTAAAATATCAAACAGCACATTTCTGGCATGCTTGAGATGTTTTCTGAACTCTTGATTGTTTCCATCTGCTGCTTGCTGGAGGAACAGGCCACAGAGATGCATGCAGATGGAGCATGCATGAAGCTTTATTAAACATCAGTGTTGCTGAGCGCTTCGAGGACAATCTGGACCTGCTGAGGAGATTTTAAGGTGATCTGCACAAGTTTACTGATATTGCGGCTTCGCTTTTGTTAACCCAGTGTTTCTCTCTCAAAGTGATAGTGTATACAGTACTGAACTTCTTCAGCTTCAGAATGTACTAAATATGGTCAGTAAAACATCTGCTCACACACTTAAATGCATGTGGTTTCTTCTTGTGGAACAGAAAAGGAGACAGGTTTTAAAAATCTTTAAAAAATGTCATCTGTCCATTTTAATCCTGGGTTGGATTCCAAAGATGTTAATGGGTGAGTGAACAATGATCTTGCACTGCAATGACTTAAGCCTAACCACCATTTATGACCTTTACTCTTATCACATGCAGCGTCATCTCATTTTCAAACCCATTACACATTTCATGATTCTGCTTCCAAATCTACACCTCCGAACCAATCAGTGATGTCACAGAACTGGGATCTTCAGTGGCCACTTTCACTCTGTGCATTTACCTTTAAAGGGGTCCATTCGCTTACCAGGTAAACATGAAATGTGGTGTAATCTCTTGGAAATAAAATAGAATTGGACCACAGTGTCATTCTGAAACCATTTGATGACTCTTGTACACGAGTGTCAATTTGTCAGGCACAATAATATTAATAAACATGGCCATCTTGGGGTGAGCGAGTACAGCATTTAATTTCAGACTTTTCCACTTTTACGACTTGCTGTTGCACTGCCAAATTTTCATTCGTTTGGTCACATGACCTTGTTATTGTAACTGCAACACAGAACCAAAACAAGATCTAAAACATGTGAATAGGAGATAATATTCCCATGAGCTGGGCCACCCATGTTTTTTGACAAACATTTATATTCAGCCAATATTAACTGAAATGAAGATTAAACACAGACTATTTCTTAGTGAATGGGCACCTTTAAGATAATGCTAATGCTGAAGCTTTGGTGAAAGCCTTTATAATAATAATAATAATAATAATAATAAATAGGGTTGCATGGTATGGATAATACTACACTGTAATCACATCCCGGTTTCTATCTCTTGTGTGCTTTAAAATGAATCTTGAATACGGCATCATTATCATCATCTCTGTTAATCTGGAGTCGGGTCGCGAGGGCAGCAGTCTAAGCAATGAGGTCCAGACATCTCTTTCCCCAGCCACTTCCTCCAACTCTACTTGGGGGACACCAAGGCATTCCCAGACTAGCCGAGAGACATAATTCCTCCAGCATGTTTTGGGTCGACCCGGGGCTCTTCCTGGTTGGACATGCCCAAAACACCACGCCAGGGATGCATTCTTACCAGATGCCTGAGGCACCTCAACTGGCTCCTCTCAATGTAGAGAAGCGGTTCTACTCCAAACTCTTCTTGGATAGCTGAACTTCTCACTCTTTCTCTAAACAATAGCCCCAGCACCCTGCGAAGGAAACTCATTTCAGCCGCTTGTATCCGCATTCTTGTTCTTTTGGTCACTACCCAAAACTCGTGACCATAGGTGAGGGTTGCAACGTAGATCAACTGGTAGTTGAGAGTTTGGCCTTCCAGTTCGGCCCCATCTTCTCTTTGATGAACTGGCCTGACAGGCTGACTGCTTTACAGCCGAACCTGTAGCAATCTGTCTGTTGCTCTCCCTCTCCACCCTTCCTTCACTCGTGACCAAGACCACGAGATACTTGAACTTGGAACAGGACCTCATTCTAGACCCAAAGGTAAGCAATCCATTCTTTTCCGGCTGAGAACCAAGGCCTCAGACTTGGAGGTGCTGATTCTCATCCCGGCTGCTTCACACTCAGCGACTAAACCCTCACTAGTAACGAATTCGACCTGCTGTTACCAATGCAGAACAAGCTCTGGCTCCGGTGACAGACTGAATGGCCCATAGTAATGGGCCCAGTATACCATACTCCCGGAGCACACGCCACAACATAGCCCCAGGGACATGGTCAAATGCCTTTTCTAAATCTGCAAAACACACGTGAACAGATTGGGCAAACTCATATGCCCCCTTCAGGATCCTTTAGAGTGTATGGAGTTAGTCAGGAGTGCCATGGCCAGGACGAAATCAACATTATTCTTCCTGAAGCCAAAGTTCAGCCATCAGTTGGATCCTCCTCTCCAGTACCGTTACATAATCTTTCCTGGGTAGGCAGAGGAGAGTGATTCGACTATAATTGGAATGCACCCTACGATCCCCCTTTTCAAAAAGGGAGATCACCACTCCAGTTTGCCAATCCAGAGGTATGGCCCCTGATGACCACTCAATGTTGCTCAGATGTGTTATTCAAGATAACATCCAGACAACATTCAGAGCCCTGAGATATTGAGGTCGAATGCCATCCACCCTCGGAGCCCAACCACCAAGGAGCTTCTTGACTACCTCGGCAACCTCAATCAGGACCCCCCCCGCCCCCGCCCCCGCCCCCACCCAAAGGCAGAGGGAAGCTATCTTTTTTTCGTCAGCCGGGGAGAACTCCAACATGTGGTCACTGTAATAGGGGGCAACATGGATGCCCACACCAGCTCGCCCCCTCTCCCCATGAAAAAGTCTAGAATGGAATAATGTCCAGCCCCTCTCAAAACAGGTGGTTCCAGAGCTCACGCTATGCATTGAGGTGAGTCCGACTATGTCTAGTTGGTATCTCTCAACCTCACACACCAGCTCAGGCTCGTTCCCCACCAGAGAGGCGACATTCCAAGGCCCAAGAGTCAGACCCAGTAGCTGAGGATTGGTCCGACAGAACACCTGCCCTCGGCTGCCACCCAACTCACAACCTGAATACAATGGGGTTGAAGATTGTCCCAAATTATTTTAAGTGCTCACACAGAGAAATGGGCCAGAATCACTCAAAAACACAAAATATTCTAGTTCATGAAATTGCTTATTTCACACTTTTATAAAGGACAATAGTGTTGATGGAGAAATGATCTACAGTACTGTTTTATGCTGCCCTGATACACAGTTATGGATCAATCATGTTACTGAAGTGTGACTTTGCACTCACACAGGTACTAATTTATGGGGATTTTGTCACAAAAACTCCTAAGCGGTGTTGACACATGGTGCTTCTTCATCTGTAAGAAGTGTGGTGTTAGTTGGTTAGTAACAGACTCGATTGCTAGTTGCCTTTTTTTTTTTTCCTTTCGGTTAGGAACGGTATCATGGAAGAGGCAGAGGTTCGCATCGATGATGGCAAGGATGAAAGCGAGGAACCGGACACCATGTACTAGTAAGATCGGATCCTTCTTCATAGAGGTCAAAGAAGAAAATGATTTTCTTTGGTTTTGCTTCTCACTGTTTTATTGTCTTGCAGTCGTTTTAAGAAATTGATTTCCCCATTTGTGATGTCGTTTGGCTTTCGGTGAGTGTTTATATTCTATACATGTGTGTACCATCCGTCTATCACATTGATTTCATCACGAAGAAACTCCTTGTATCTGGTATCTGATGACAGTGTCTGTGTACTTATAAACATTATTTAAGCTAAATGTTATTCACTTTTGTGATGTGGATGTTTCCAGCGTCTTTGGCCTCGTACTTATCTTTGTGGACATTATTCTGGTCATTGTTGACTTATCACTGTCAGCCGAGAGCCGCACGACTGTGGGGACTACTTTGGAAGTCATCTCTCTGGTCATCTCCTTTTTCTTCCTCATTGATGTACTTCTTCGTGTTTATGTAGAAGGGTAAGTATGGGACTGCAGAATGAGCTAATAAGCTACATTTGTGTAGCACTTTCCACACAGGAAGAGATCTCAGGGAAAAAAGTGCTGATAAATCAGAAGGATACAGGAAATGTTGTGGTAGCTGTTTCCTATCTGACCTTAGCAAATCTTGTGGAAAAATAACCGCTGCTGACTCTCATTATGCATTAGGTTGGAAAATGTAAAGCTTCTATAAAGCCTCATTTGACCTCTATGTTAATTTAAATAAAAATTTGACGTATATTCAGAAGTTTGTGTGGATAATAAACTATCGATGCAATGCTTTAAACTCTCGTTTCATATTTCAGATTTCAGGTGTACTTCAGTTCCAAGCTGAACATCATGGATGCCTCTATTGTTGTGATCACGCTGATTGTCACCATGATCTATACCTTTTCTGATTTCTCAGGAGCAATCCTCATTCCCAGGTGAGTTAAATGGTGTGCCTTGGCGATGCTGAGTGGTTTTGATGTGCCAGATGATGTTTACTGCGGTGTAACAGGAGGAATGGTGTCATTTACAATGATTTGTGATGGTCATGATTTAACACCGAAAACTTTAAAGCCTCCGGCGCATGGGCAGCAGGTTGAGTCGAGTTGAGTCAATGTGGGGCTGAGTGAGACGCAAACCATGAATCATATCATGGACAATCCACCAATCAAACAGAATTATCTAGGAAGCATTACACACACTTCAGGTAAATAAATAAATAAATAAATCAGATTATCTTCATGTCGAAGTTCGATTATAGTTCTCCAGTGCTCCTTTCAAGGGTAGTCTCTCTCTCTCTCTCTCTCTCTCTCTCTCTTTCTCTCACACACACACAAACAACACTCATTTGTGGCGCATTCCCACACGCAGCGCGCGGCCGACGCCGGAGTATTTTAAGACGGGTCATTCAAAGCGCACTCCCTGCTTGACAGATCGGAAGTCCTGACTCAACTTTAACTTGTTAGTTTCCTTGAGGGATCGGAAGTCCAGATGAGCCGCGTTTTGCTTACATTTGGCGGAGCGCGCCACATTTATTAAACATTTACTGAATTAAACAACTTAAAAATGAAAAATAAGCTGCAATATGCTCTCTCAGAAGAGAGTTAAAGAACGCCTCCTTTCATCTCTGTACGCAGTCTCTCTCTCTCTCTCTCACACACACACACACACACACACACACACACACAAACAACACACATGTCAGGGTAAGTGCGCCACAACTCTGCTCAAATTGGTCATAAAAACTGTCTTCATTCCTTATTGTTTCACTTGGTTGTCTAGTCATGTAAACCCAGAATCATTACCAATGAGCCGTGTTTGTAAGATTAGACCTCTCAATTAAACTCACGAAACTCACAAACTAACAGTACAACTCTCCTTTACGAGTGTGACGAACAAGCTTGATGGGTACAGTACTATAGAGATTCAGCTCCCTCCTGGCCAATGGGAGGCCAGCGGGGCAGGATGTTGGGATACAGCCAATGAGAGAGCAACTCGCCCATTTTTTGAATGGTGCATTTGAATTTTTGAAAGGCGCGTTTGGCGCTTTTCGTAAGAAGAGGTTGTTTCGTATACAGAGGGTGAAAATTTAGGAAAATATTTTTCATATTCCGAGGTTTTCATGAGTAGAGGGCCCACTGTATATATATATGTGTGTGTGTGTGTGTGTGTGTGTATATATATATACTGGTCCTTCTCAAAAAATTAGCATATTGTGATAAAGTTCATTATTTTCTGTAATGTACTGATAAACATTAGACTTTCATATATTTTAGATTCAGTACACACAACTGAAGTAGTTCAAGCCTTTTATTGTTTTAATATTGATAATTTTGGTAAAGAAAAACCAAAAATCCCTATCTCAAAAAATCAGCATATTTCATCCGACCGATAAAGTGTTTTTAATATAAAAATGTTAATCTTCAAATAATTATGTTCAGTTCTGCACTCAATACTTGGTCGGGAATCCTTTTGCAGAAATGACTGCTTCAATGCGGCGTGGCATGGAGCCAATCAGCCTGTGGCACTGCTGAGGTGTTACGGAGGCCCAGGATGCTTCGATAGCGGCCTTAAGCTCATCCACAGTGTTGGGTCTGGTGTCTCTCAACTTTCTCTTCACAATATCCCACAGATTCTCTATGGGCTTCAGGTCAGGAGAGTTGGCAGGCCGATTGAGCCCAGTAATACCATGGTCAGTAAACCATTTAGCAGTGGTTTTGGCACTGTGAGCAGGTGCCAGGTCGTGCTGAAAAATGAAATCTTCATCTCCATAAAGCTTTTCAGCAGATGGAAGCATGAACTGCTCCAAAATCTCCTGATAGCTAGCTGCATTGACCCTGCCCTTGATAAAACACAGTGGACCAACACCAGCAGCTGACATGGCACCCCAGACCATCACTGACTGTGGATACTTGACACTGGACTTCAGGCATTTTGGCATTTCCTTGTCCCCAGTCTTCCTCCAGACTCTGGCACCTTGATTTCCGAATGACATGCAAAATTTGCTTTCATCCGAAAAAGTACTTTGGACCACTGAGCAACAGTCCAGTGCTGCTTCTCTGTAGCCCAGGTCAGCCGCTTCTGCCGCTGTTTCTGGTTCAAAAGTGGCTTGACCTGGGGAATGCGGCACCTGTAGCCCATTTCCTGAACACGCCTGTGCACGGTCGCTCTGGATGTGTTTACTCCAGACTCAGTCCACTGCTTCCACAGGTCCCCCAAGGTCTGGAATTGGCCCTTCTTTCACTTTTTCCTTCCCACAGACGTCCCACTGAGGTGGGTTGATACAGCACTCTGGGAACAGCCTATTCGCTCAGAGATTTCTTTCTGTGTCTTACCCTCTTGCTTGAGGGTGTCAATGATGACCTTCTGGACAGCAGTCAGGTCGGCAGTCTTACCCATGATTGCGGTTTTGAGTAATGAACCAGGCTGGGAGTTTTTAAAAGCCTCAGGAATCTTTTGCAGGTGTTTAGAGTTAATTGGTTGATTCAGATGATTAGGTTAATAGCTCGTTTAGACTACCTGAACATCATATGCTAATTTTTTGAGATAGGAATTTTGGGTTTTCATGAGCTGTATGCCAAAATCATCAGAATTAAAACAATAAAAGATCCGAGATATTCCAATTGGTGTGCAATGAATCTAAAATATATGAAAGTTTAATTTTTATCAGTACATTACAGAAAATAATGAACTCGGCTAACTGGGTTATCAAAGGCAGGCCATGTCCCTCACTGTCTATGGTGAGAGGTTGATGTAAAAGAACCATTGCTGACTTTCGTAAAGAGTAGCTACAAAGTCGTCAGCGTGTTTCTGTCCCTTGCTAAAAAGGGTTGTGACAAGAAGGGCATCCGATGTAAAAACCTCTGCCAAATCAAATGTGCGAATCAGATGATTCGCTGTGGCGACTCCCAAGTAAAAGGGAAAAAGCCGAAAGGAAGACAGACAAACAGACACTATGCTAATTTTTTGAGAAGGACTAGTGTGTGTGTGTGTGTGTGTGTGTGTGTGTATATGTATATGTGTGTGTGTGTGTAAGAGAACGTGGAGTGTAATAAACTTGAATAAACATTAAACATACTGCACGTAGTTGTCAAAAATGCTCACTAGATGGAGGCATTGCATTATATTTACTGTATATAAACAACATAAATTGTAATTATTCAAGTTTATCCTTTTGGTATCATTTGTTAAACATGCTACAGAACATAAAATCTTACACACAAACATTCTAAACATTAACTTGGGTACAGTACTGTGCTGGAATAAAAACTAAAAAACATTGTAACACTGTACAGTACTATAGAACTAGAAGTATCCAGAATGCTAAGGCAGATTTCATTCTGATGATGACCTTGTTTCATACAACATTCACCTTCTTAGCATGTCCACAAAAACTCGACGCTACACTAGCTCTGATTGCCTTCTTATTTTTTTTTATGTAGTGGATTGTACTTTCATTCACTTTATAATGGCGGCCTACTGCAGCATAACTTTTTCCTTCCTGAATCATATCAAGCAGTTCTACTTTTTCATGCGGCGTCATTACTTTTTCTGGTGCTTTGGCACTGTACCAGAAGCCTGAGAAGGTGCACAGTATTTGGGTGGCATGACGGAGCTTAACTGTAATTAAAAACACACAAAAAAAAAAGCACATGCTCAAAGTGTGCGTGAATAAGAAAAAATGGGCGTACACATAATCTCAACCAATCAGCAGGAGGGAGAACAGCCACTGGCTGAATTTGAATCATGTGACAGTTACTTGGCAATCCGCGAATATAACCGCGAATAGTCAAGGGCCTACTGTATATTAAAACATTAAAATTGTTATAATATAGGCTATGACCGTTCATCTTCATCTGTACCTTTTTTTAGCTCTAACGCAGGGTTTCGTTCATTTAAAGACTTGTCGTGATGATGCAAAAAACAGCAGTTAGTGGGAAATAATCAACACCAGGGTGGTGAAACGAGGGTTATTATCAATGCCTTACAAAGGTGTGTTTTCCAGTAACAGCACCCCCACAGAAGTTGCCCTACGGTGGTGAGGTGAGCTCTTGAAGCGTTTCGGCTGTAATAGACTCCAACCTCCATATGACCCTAAAGGGATTAAGCGGTTCAGCAAATGAGCACACCTCAATATATTTATTTCACTTATACCACAGTAATTTATCACTTTCATAATATCAACTGTAAACGGTCACTCCTCCTCCAGCCTGTTTATTTTAACTCTGTATTGATGATAATAAGACAAATAAAACGCCTAGCTGTCCATCATTACAGAGATCCAGTTCCTGTGGTGGAACAGCGTTCCCTCTGACCTTTTTTTTAAAAGTATTTAAATATTGGGGTCATCACTGTGGTGTAATGGTTAGCACTGTCGCTTCACATCAAAAAGGCTCTGGGTTTGAGCCCGGTAGTGGATGATGCCTTGTTCTATGTAGAGTTTGACTGTTGTCCATGTGCTTGCATGGGTTTCTCTGGGTACTCAAGTTTCCTCCCACGGGCCAAAGACATGCACATTAGGTTAACTGGCTACTCTGAATTGTCCGTTAGTATGAATTTGAGCGTAAATAAATATCCGTCCCACTGTGTAGGTTTTGCCTGCATCCCATTTGGATAGAAACATTCATTACTTTGCAGTAAATCAGGAAAGTGGCCCAAGGTACCCAAGGGTGCACCTCGCCGAATGCATAGACAGGCAGACGTACGCATTTAAATACAGTGTTGATTTGAAATAACTGTACAAGCAGTGCTGTAGTGGTCAAAAAATACAGTACAGTACACGATGGCAGCAAAGCGACCGAGGTGCGCGGAGTGCGGGGAGGGTGCGGCTTTGGCTTTGAAATTCTTTAGCACTTCATCTCCACTTTTTATTTACACAGTCGTGGAAATTTACATTGATCAACTATAAAGTTGACCAAATTAAGTCAGTACACACAGCTCAGCCGTACCGGCGAGTAATCACCACCACAGCACTGTATACAAGTACATGTGAATTAGTGGTTGCTCCAAAAACTAATATATTGGGAACACAGTCATATATAGAATGCAACAGGCACTGCTGTTAGTGCTGCTACTGCTGCTGCTGCTATAGAAAATTAATGTGGATTGTGACTGTAACAACCATCCACAGGTTAGTGACGGTCCTGAGGTCCTTGAGGATAATTATCCTGGTACGTATTTTCCGGCTGGCCTCCCAGAAGAAAGAGATGGAGAAGATTACCAGAAGAATGGTGAGGCGCTAATGAGGATATGTTGTATACTCGCATGCGCTGACTTTGTAAAACTTACATTCACGTGTGTTAACCTCTCAGGTCTCAGAGAACAAAAGACGCTACCAGAAGGATGGATTTGATTTGGACCTCACGTATGTCACAGGTTTGAGCTCTAATTTTTTTTTTTTTAATTTTATTTCTGTAAGTTTTTTTTTTTATTCTGGCCAGTGGTGGCCCAGTGGTAAGGTGCTGGATTACTGATCCCAAGGTTGGGGGTTCAAGCTCCACTGCCAGCAATTGTCG
Source organism: Plotosus lineatus (assembly GCA_024760905.1). Classification (NCBI taxonomy): domain Eukaryota; kingdom Metazoa; phylum Chordata; class Actinopteri; order Siluriformes; family Plotosidae; genus Plotosus; species Plotosus lineatus. Next base: position 3,325,957 of record CM045750.1, on the reverse strand, counting down.
CTGCCCCCCCCCCCCCCCCCCACACACACACACACACACACACCCCCACACACTCAGGTTATCAAAGGCCGGCCATGTCTCTCACTGTCTATGGTGTGAGGTGTAAAACATACCGTTGCTCACTTTCGACAAGAGTAGGCTGCATAGCCGTCAGCATTTTTATGCCCGGTGATGGTCAGGCAAGCTGTCCAGGGTATACTCTGCTCTTGCTGAGAATCGGTCGAGATAGGTGCAGCCACCCTGGGCCCTAATTAGAATTAAGCGGTTCAGAAAACGAATGAAATGAACATTTTTTTTTTGTTGTTGTACACCAACATGGAGTGCTGAAAGGGGTAAAGTCCATTAACTGAGCCATCCCAGGCCATCCCTCAGACGCCTTTGCCACAAGATTACTGATGTTTAATCTGTCTTTGGTCCTTCATATTTTAAACACAAGTCCACTTAACACCATCACACAGCCAGGTCAGCTTGTTCAAATTTGTATCAAAATTGGCCTTTTCCACACTTCTCTTCCATAGGAACGTAAACCTAATCCCAGCTTAACATCATTGGCAATGAGTTCCGAGAACCTTGACCTCATTTGTCAAGGTCAAATTGAGGTCACTTTGTCTAAATAATTAAAATTGTCCATTGCTATGCGAGTACTGATTGCCAAATTGACAAAGAACCTTCATCCATCTCAACACCTTCTAAGTCAAATGAAGGCCACTTTATCAAAATGTGCCTGTGCGGTACCATTACTGATCAACAAACTGCCAGTCCATTTGTACGGGATACGGATTTATTGGCTCAATCAACTGTAATTTTATTTTTGTTGAAGAGTGGATCCATGATTTTTGTTTTCCAACATACTTGATATTTTTAGACCGAGTCATTGCTATGTCCTTCCCTTCATCTGGGAAACAGGCCCTGTACAGGAACCCTATCAGGGTAAGTACAGTGTTAAAGGGAGGTTATGAGAACAGTAAATAATAAGTTGATGGCATGTAGTAAATTGCTTTTAAAATGAATACCAATTAAACAATAGCTTGTCTGCATTGTTTCGATAACTATATACATGTTTTTAGGAAGTTGTCCGATTCCTGGACACTAAACATCCGGATCACTACAAAGTTTACAATCTTTGCAGTAAGGAACTTTTTTATTTATCTGTCGTGCATATGCATCTGATGAAAGGGAACTGATCCAGAATATTATACGCAATGTTTATTTTGTTTCAGGTGAGAAAGGTTACGATCCAAAAAGTTTCCATTATAGAGTGGAACGTGTGATGATTGATGACCATAACGTGCCGTCTTTAGAGTGAGTGTATTCAGTTATACTGCAACCATCTCCTCATTGCTTTGAGGAACTTGCATATGTCAGGTAATTGGTGTGTGTGTGTGTGTGTGTGTGTGTGTGTGTGTGTGTGTGTGTGTGTATTATATGGTTCTCAGGGACATGCTGAGATACACTGCCAGTGTTAGGGAGTGGATGGCTGCGGACTCGCGCAACATCATCGCGATCCATTGCAAAGGAGGAAAAGGTGACCATACACTGCGCCATTTCTTTAAGTCTTTCACGAAACTGATTATAATGTAACTGTACGGTCGTGAATTTATTTAATATTTGGTGTACGGTGTGGTTGTAGCAGGACAATTTGAGAGGTCCTTTCTGCATTCACAGGGCGAACAGGGACGATGGTGTGCACGTGGCTCATTGACAGTGATCAGTTTGAAAGTGCACAGGTACGACTCTTTTTTTTTTTTTTTTCAGAATTTTAAGTGTGTGCACCATTTAATATTTGTCTTGCTTTCATATTTACCAGGACAGCCTGGACTACTTTGGTGAAAGGCGCACGGATAAAAGCATGAGCTCAAAATTCCAGGGTGTTGAAACACCGTCTCAGGTGAGTTCTGCCCAGCACCGTGTACACGCTGAGATTGTTTGGGTTTTTTCAATGAGATTAGATTCAACGGCTGCCCTTTTGTCCTTTTTGTGTAGAGCCGATACGTTGGTTACTATGAGATCATGAAGAACAAATACAACCGGCAGCTGTCCCCACCAAAAAGCTTGAAGATCAAGAGCATGCGCATCCACTCGATCGCAGGTAATCGTTATGTACAGTGTTTGTATTTCTGATATGTATGTGTATGTTTGACAGTTGGATGTAGTTCAGATTAGTTAGTAGTGAGTGCTTTTGTGTTGGCGGTGCAGGTGTTGGAAGGGGCAATGGCAGCGATCTGAAAGTACGTATCATCGTGAAGAAGGAGCAGGTGTTCCAGTGCATTTGTGCCAAACTGGAGAACTGTGCGGTAATAAAAAAGCCTATTCGAATGATACTGACGCGTGATGCTGTGAAGGGGACGTGTCTGGGTAAAAATTTTCCGACCTTTGCTCCAGTTTGTTGGGAAGCACAATGTTGTCTGTAAGAAATGGATACGCTTAAAAATAAGAACAGTTTGTTCATGCTCAGATGTTTACAGTGCTATCAGGCAGTACTGGAAGAGATAGAAATGGAAACATTTTGTAGAACAGCAACACATATTGCTTAATGCATGTTTCATTTGATGAATTAATGTTGATATTATTTGATATATTTGATATTATTTTACAATGTTATGTTTATAATGATTGATTTAGGCGTGTTTTATGAGATACGGTAATGGTATTTATGGATGTATAATACAGTATGAGCATCACATGTCATACGTCATATGTCACTGTAACAACTTGCGTTCGGCCGTCGGAACCAATTAAAAACGTAAGTCGGGGAGCGTCTGAGTGAATTTATAATTCATGTGGTGACTCCGACAGCTAGAAAAAGTTTGATTGAAGGCAGCGTTACGGATGCCAAATGGATTCTATTGGACGAGTCCCCAGTTTTGTTATGTAATTTAGAATTAAATTGCCCCGTGAAACCAGCGAAGCACGACAAACCACAACATAAACTATACTTCTTCTTCTTTTTCTTTTCCTTTCGGCTTTTCCCTTCAGAGGTCGCCACAGCAAATCATCTGCCTCCATCTCACCCTATGCTTTGCATCTTCTTCTCTTACACCAACGACCTTCATGTCCTCCTTCACCACATCCATGAATCGTCATCCATGAAACCTCTTTGGTCTTCCTCTAGGCCTTTTGCCTGGTAGTTCCAGCCTCAGCATCCTATTACCAATATACTCACTATCCCTCCTCTGTACATGTCCAAACCATCTCAATCTAATACAACATAAACAAAACATTTTAATAATATAAACAAAGGAAGGCAAAATGATACTTTCAGCTTAAATCGAAACAAAATACAAATTAAACAAAGGGTCCCATAGTCACCAAGCACCTGCAGCAGGGTAACTTTAGATGTGGCGCACGCACTGGCGGGGAAAGGCTTGGAGTCCCGCGTGTGGAAGGAAACAAATGATTGAAATCCTCGCGTTGGCTGTGGGTGAATGTGGATGATGGACTTTGGCAATGAAGTCCCGAACCACGAAACTTGGGTAAAGTTTCTATGATCCGTCTTGGATGAGATGAGCCGCCGCGATGAGTTTCCTTAGAGGATCTGTGCGCCAAAGAGACTGGAAGAGGCTGCACGAGACGGGAAGCGGCTGGGGCCAGTCGGCACCAGGTCCTGAATATAACTTCCAGAAAGTTCCCTTCTCGAAGTTTCTGAATCACCTGACCCGCCACCAGGGCGCATGCGCAACCAGGTCCATATCGAAGTTTCCAGACCCCCTTACAGCGGAGTCATACCATGTGACACTAGTTACAGCACACCCTGAATCTAATTCTGTACACCGTTTATACACTCGCATTTATATACACGCCCCTAACGGCAGTAATGATATCAGTTCACTACATTTACTAAACCCTGATGGATGGGGATTAGTAGCCTGTCTAGCACACACAGATATTCACACTTGTCTTTTACATTTATACAACTGTAGACAATCTTTTTTTTTTCTTTTATCACCAATGGATGCATTTCTCATGTGTTTTGCACTTTATTTTTTATTTGATTTTTGTATACTTTTCCAGTTGTTCCCTGATACTGGAAGCAATGCAGTAGTGATCAGTCTGCAGGACGGCCCGGTGGTCTGTGGTGATGTAAAAGTCATGTTTGAATCCACTGCTGTAAGTTACCTCTCCGAAGAACAGTATCATCTGGGCTTCCAACTTTGATGGCCGAAATGCAATAATGACAAGTTTTCCTTTTATTCAATAAATTTAATTACTTGGAATAATCTTTACAGTCATCCTTTGCCACTTCGCGATTTGAGCATCGCGGTATTTTAATAAAAAAATTTCAAAATTCGTGCTGAAACTTACATGTAAGCAAGCGGAAGGCAGAGACCCAAGGCAGGCTGCGTTCATTGTTTCCAAATGACAGACTGAAGTGCCCCTCCTCCCCAGTTCAGTCAGAGACCGCCCACTCAACTCAATCTCGCAAGCTAATTGGCTTAGATGCGTGACGCTATTGCCTCCCGCCCACTCAACGCAATCTCACAAGCTGATTGGCTTAGACACGTGACACTATTGCCTCCCGCCCACTCAACTCAATCTCGCAAGCTGATTGGCTTAGACGTGTGATGCGGTTGCCTCCTGCCTACTCAACTCAATCCCACAAGCTGATTGGCTTAGATGCGTGATGCTGTTGCCTCGCACATTCCCACGGGATTTTTTTGTGATTTTGTGATCTTACTGTATAGTGTTTGTGAACGTCCTGCACCGTGGAGAGGAACTATTGTCAGAGTTGAGTACAGTATTTAGTGTTTATATATAAATTCTATTTAAATATTAATACATTACACTATTTACATATGCATATAACTGTGTAACGTTTAACGTTATACACTTCTTGATATTGTATAGAGGCGAAAACATATAGAAATGAGACAACATGGTAGAATTGGGGGTGGGGCATTCCTACTTTGCGGTTTTTCGAATATCGCGGCCAGGTCTGGTCTACATTATCCACAATATTCAAGGGATGACTGTATTTGCCATTTCTTCCTATTTCTGTTGATCAGTTTAGGACTGTGCTTCTCAAATAGTGGGGCGTGCTCCCCTTGGGGGGGCACCATATGATGCCGGGGGAGCACGTATGACCCTGGGGAACATGCTTTTCTGGAATTAAGCGTAATTCCACCTACATTCCACTAGTTGGCAGTGGCACTCTCATGTTCGCGCTATGGTGTAGTGGTTTTTCGCACGAATGAATGATATGAAGTGCAGTAAACAACCACGCAAGAAACAACACGGAAAAATTTCTAACAGGAACGAAGAGGAAGGTGGAGAGAGACGGAGATATTGAGACATAAATAAGTTGAATGAGTTTAAATAAGGATGCATTTTTTTTTTCATTTCAGGCACATTGGTGCACTTTAAATCTTTTCTATTACAGATTAAAAAACAAAGTTAATGAAGTTTTTCTTTATTATAAGTTGAGCTATATTTCTTTCTTTTTTGTTTTTAATGTTAATAAAGATACAATGTTATGCTGAGGTGTACTGATAACAATGTTTCAGACAAATAATACTATTTATAGTCGCGGGGGGGTGAAATGTTTTTCTTCCTCCTCGGGGGGCTCCACAGAAAATAATTGAGAAGCTCTGAGTGAGGAGCATCACAAATCCTTAAATTGGTTTTTGATTTTTTTTTTTTTTTTTGGGGGGGGGCCTTCTATTCATTTATTTCAGCCCAGTTTCTTTGCTAGAATGTGTGTATGTATTTATTTACTCTTATTTATTTTTCTCAGATATTTAAGCTGATTTAAGAGTATCTTGATTAAATATGACCGCTTTTATGTTTCATATATATATATAATATACATACACACACACACACACACACACACACACACACAGTGATCCGTGTTTCATGTTACGGTTTCTGCAGCTTCAGTGCATCGCGGATTTTTCAACATTCATCCAAAAATAAAAACATAAGGAAAATAGGGGGAAAATTAAGGAAAATGCCACAAAACAAGGTCAATTATGCAGAAAACGTCCAACCAAACAAAAGCAAAATAATAACCCAAACACCCCCAACAAAACTACTTACATTTTTATGTGAGGTGCGCATCTGTGTATGTGTGTGCATTTATATTTTATTTACATCTTATGCATTATTTTTCAATGTTTAATTGTTATTATAAGCATTTATAGCATTGAATGTGTTTATTGATACGTCAGTCAGGGGGGTCGATCCTACTTCGTAGAAATCGGCGGTGGCAGGGGGTCTCCGTCCCCATTAACCACGGAAAGTGAGGGATCTCTGTAAATTTTTTTTTTCTTTTTGTTTATATTTATTTATTTATAACCATTTTCCCTTCTCTCTGTGCTCAGGGTCTTCCAAAAGGATATGAAGACTGTCCGTTCTATTTCTGGTTCAACACTTCATTCATAGAGAATAACAGGTAGGAAAATTCCACCGGAGTTGAAACGAACGTGTATGCTCTGTTCCTCAGTGTTCTCAGTTCTCACAGCTGTTTCTGAGACTGTGTTCTTCCTACTTTCTGATATTCTGTTTTCAATACAGGCTGTATCTGTCAAGGGAGGAACTAGACAACCCACACAAGTCCAAGACCTGGGACATCTATAAAGAGGACTTTGGTGTTACGGTGTCATTTACTGACTTCTGAATTATGAATGTGATGCACACTTAACGTTAACCTCATTCCGATACTCTATTCTAATTAGAAGAGTCATCACTGAGCCACACATAGACCAGAATGCTGTGTGTCCTGTATCGTCCTTGTTCAGAAAGGGAAGGTGACAGTAAAAGGGGAACTGTTAAAGGAAATGGTACAGGATTTAGCAACACAGATTTTTAGAAGTTTCCAAAATATAATGTTGAAGAGCCGGAATGGGCAAATTTTTGTGGCTTTAGTTTTGCACAATACGTAAGTTTCTCTCCGAACTTTGCATTACCATGGATGAGTTATAAAAAGTGTTACAGCTGGGGGTTAATAAACACTCCATGTCCTCTAATGGAACTGAATAAGGCAGTTTATCACTAAAAGTGATACAGGGTGGGGAAAGGGATGTTGGTGTCACAAAAAAATTAAAGTAATGAAATCAATCCTACCACCAGACTTTTTATTTATTTCTTATTTATTTATTTATTTTTAAAAAGCTGTAAATCAAACTGAATGCAGAGCCCATGTTTGTTTCTGTACTGGGATAAACTGGGTTTATATGAACATGAATTGGAGGGCTTGTCATGATGGATTATAATTTCACAGTGCAAATGCTTTCATTAAAAAAAAAAAAAAAAAGTATTGCTTTAAGACAGGGGTGTCAAACTCGTGCCACAAAGGGCCATGTGGCTGCAGGTTTTTGTTTCAACCAAGCAGCAGCACACCTGACTTGGCTCATTCAAACAACTGATAAGAGTCTTCAGGCATTTGATTGGTCAATCTGTGTGCTCTGTCCAGAGACTGACCAATCAAATGCCTGAAGACTCTTACCAGTTGTTTGAATGAGCCAAGTCAGGTGTGCTGCTGCTTGGTTGAAACAAAAACCTGCAGCCACATGGCCCTTTGTGGCACGAGTTTGGCACCCCTGCTTTAAGAGCAACATGGGGGCTGAGTGACCATCACATCTGCTCCAGAGCAAGAAGGTCTTGAGTTCAAGTTCTTCAGAATGTGACTTTGAGAAGCGGCATGAAGTGCATTTGTGAGGAAAGCATTGGTGTCATGTGATGAGGACTCTGCTGCAGTTGGTCCAAAAATGTCGGCTAAACCAGATCTTAATGGACTACACGTTGTGCATCAGAAGCATTGTAATGCCGGAATATGTTTGGATCCCGAGGGGTGTTAAGTTTTAAAAAGAAAAGACATTATTGCATCTTTTGCATGTTGAAATTTTATCATTAAAAGTGAGGGATCAGTTTTACACTACTCACAGCAGAAATGCAGATCGTGGACCAATTGTACATTCATTAAATTGTGCTATAAGGAATATTCCCTTTCGGACATGAAAGACATGAATTTAATTAAAAATGTAAAAATGTGCAAAACAACCCAAATCATATACAGTACGTGCTCCTAGCTTTGTGGGGGGTAATAATGTGGATTGTATATTATTAATTTAATTTAATAATTTTCTCAAGATATACACTACTTTAAATCAACAATTTCATTTAATTTTATACACATACATTGTAAACACAAACATTCTGTCAGACTGAGACTTGCATTAAATATGCTACATTCTGGGCAATGGAGGCCAAGGTGGGGTCACATGTAACTCATAAAGCAACTTTCATGGTCCAATACTCTACTGCTCAGTAATACTATTCAAACTGTGATCAATAAGATGTTTACACTATAGGAATGAAAATCATGATTATACACGAAATCAGTTCCAGTAAACAGTGGAAGCAGAGATAAAAACACGGGCGTTAAGGCGAAATCATATCATTGCACTCCATTCAGAAACATGAAATAAGCCTACAAAGGGTGGGAGGTAAAGTACACAAGAGAGCAGTTTCAATACCATGACCTTTATATCTGGGGTTTTATCATGACTGTGTATGCTCTAGTTTTTATTGAAAGTAATTTTAAATAGGTTTAAGGTAATTTCATTGTTGTACAGCACAGCCGCCAAAGCAAGTGAATCAGGTGCACGTCCCTGTACCACAGAACTCGCCACATTTCATTCCCACAAGGACCCTTAACAATAAAACATTTAAAAAAAAAAATCAGTGATAAGCATTAATACGGTAATCATGTACAGTACTGCACGTGATTCCAAACAGTGATCCTTAGGTAACAAATGTCACAAATCACAAAAGCATTGCTTATAACATGTTACAAAAATCCTGAAAATATTGCTCGATGAAATTCGTACATATATCATTCATTTATCCATATATAAATATGGAACACCACAGAAAAGTGCCCAATTTTCAAAAATCACTAGTGATAATTGGCCTCAAATACAGTAGCAGTAAAATTCTTCATCTCTGCGAACATCTAAACAAATCAGCACAGTATCTTTCGGACAGGACGTCCTCTTGGCTTCTTGATATCATCAATGTGATCGCATTGTTCAAGCAAGTCATAGCGCCCACTGCGTAGTCCACAGATCAGTGTGCTCTTACACACGTCCTTGCAGGGCTCCGAAACATGGCCTTTATGCATAAAGTACCAGAATTGCTGGAAAATGCGGTCATCACTAATAAAGGCTCGGACCAGTGCATCCCAGGCAGCAGGGAATAAGTTGGAAACGCCATAGGCCTGAGAGGCCCGGTACAGCAGTGTCCATTCTGGGTCCGGGTCAGGTTTGGGCCACCATGAGGTGCTGTCTTGAAAACCGTTTGCCATGGTGAGGTTGAGGATAAAATTCTCATGATCCAGGACTAAACGACTACTATCAGGGTAGTTACCATCAATATAATACACACGGTACCCTACAAAACAAAACGTCAAGATTAAAACATGAAGTATCGGAAGAGCTCAGCAAATTCAATATCATAATATTCACAAAAGCTAGATGAAAATGTTGAGGTTCTCCCTGGGAGTAACGAGGATGGATAGGATCAGGAATGAGTCCATCAGAGGGACAGCACATGTAAGATGTTTTGGAGACAAAGTCAGAGAGGCAGATTGAGATGGTTTGGACATGTACAGAGGAGAGATAGTGAGTATATTGGTAGTAGGATGCTGAGGTTGGAACTACCAGGCAGAAGGCCTAGAGGAAGACCAAAGAGAAGATTTATGGATGTGGTGAAGGTAGTTGGTGTAAGAGTAGAAGATGCAGAGTACAGGGTGAGATGGAGGCAGATTATTTGCTGTGGCGACTCCTGAAGGGAAAAGCCGAAAGGAAAAGAAGAATATTCACAAAAGCTAAAGGCTTAACTTCCTCATATAACATGTTTTGACATCCAGTCTTCCACGATCTACAATATACTGTGTATACATTTATTTAGATCTACATGAAATGTACATTATGTGGATTGAATAGTAAGTTGAACACATCTTTTCCTATTGAATCGTGTAATACAGATGCTCCCCGACTTACGTTCATCTGTTTTACGTTTTTTTTTGTTTTGTTTTTTTGATTTTACGATGTTGTTTTTTTCAAAATTGTCAAATTTTGAGTTTAGACGTACCTACGTAGTACGCTGACGTAATGACACTGCGTCCATTGTTTATAAACGACAGACTGAATGTACCCCTCCTTCTTCCCAGTGCAGTTATATATACATCGTTTTTTATATATATATCTAGTGCCTGAGTTGTAGGACGACCTTTGCATCCCGCTATGAAGGATAACACCCAGGTTATCATCTTCATGGAGGTTTTCTTTTCTTGGCAGGATTAGTGCAGTGGTTTGCCTTCTGCACGATGCAAACCTACAGGCAATTTAGAACAGCCAATTAACCTACTGTGCATGTCTTTGGATTGTGGGAGGAAACCGGAGGAAACCCACGCAACCATGGGGAGAACATGCAAACTCCACACAGAAACGCCCAGGCCGGGAATCGAACCCAGGACTTCTTGCTGTGAGGCAGATGTGCTAACCACTACGCCACATATGCGCGCATATATATATATATATATGAGGACGGATAAGGTGGCAAATAAACTTTGAGAACTTCTTTTAATTACACAATATGCTTGCCTTACAATATGATCTTTAGTGTATGGATATGACAAATTTAATGGGGGGGGGGGATGAAGGATTTGCAGAATGGAAGTTCTCATGATCAAAAATAATTTTGCAATCTAAAAATCCGTAAAGTTTCCTATCAGCGTCTCATAATAACGGCATATCTATCGGCACTCACTTTAAAGTTAGAAGCAGGTCATCTCCAAAATTTTGTACCTTACTCTGACCTTCACCTTTGACCATTACATTCCTGAATCAAATCTTCCCCGGGAGTCAGGTAGGTTAGTGTCCCCACCATGTTTGGTGAAAATCTTTGCTCAAGTGTGGTTAGCAGTTTGATTATAAACAAACAAATAAAGGGTCAGATGGACAAATAAACAGCAGTTCTTACAATACCTCTGCCAAAATTCCACTTTTGTGGCAGAGAAAAATATTTTTTGAAATCGATCTGAAGGCTCAATTTCTTGCTAAATTATTTTAACAATTCATAATCATAAGACGACAGGGGCAGTGGTGGTCTACTGGTATAGGGCGCTGGATCGCTGATCCAAAGGTTGGGGGTTCAAGTCCCACTCTCCACAAGGTTGTCACTGTCCGTCCGTGTGTCCCCCCCCCCCAGTGCAGCTAACTGGGTTATCAAAGGCGGGCCATGTCTCTCACTGTCTATGGTGAGAGGTTGATGTAAAAGAACCATTGCTGACTTTCGTAAAGAGTAGCTGCAAAGTCGTCAGCGTGTTTCTGTCCCTTGCTAAAAAGGGTTGTGACAGGAAGGGCATCCTTCAGATGATTTGCTGTGGCGACTCCCGAGTAAAAGGGAAAAAGCCGAAAGGAAGACATAATCATAAGACGATACTACTAATACATGCACAAACTGATCAGGCATCTACCAGAAAAAGGAATAATACATGTCATGTAATGGATTTGTCAGTCTTACCTGGATTCAAGTT
>CM045750.1:3296918-3311918 GCA_024760905.1 Plotosus lineatus | reverse complement strand
AAAAATATTCATTGAAAAATAAAAAAATAACAAAATTAAGAAAAAATATGGAAAAGATGAAGGAAAATGCCACAAAAACAAGGCCAATTACACAGCAAAAAACACAATCCCTAAAACTACCTACATTTTAATGTGAGGTAGGCATCAGAGTGCGTGCATGCACATCAGTATATGTGTGTATTCATATTTTATTTACATCTTATGCATTATTTGAAATGTTTAATTGTTATTATAAGCATTTATAGCATTGAATATGTATTTATTAATATTATATGTATACATGTACGTATATGTCAGTCGGGGGAGTCGATCGTACTTCTCGGAAATTGGTGGTCGCAGGGAGGTCTCAGTCCCAATTAACCACGAAACATGAAGGATCCCTAATACTAGTCGTTATAAAAAATTAGCATATTGTGATAAAGTTCATTATTTTCTGTAATGTACTGATAAACATTAGACTTTCATATATTTTAGATTCATTACACACAACTGAAGTAGTTCAAGCCTTTTATTGTTTTAATATTGATCATTTTGACAAAAAAAAGTAAAGAAAAACCAAAAATCCCTATCTCAAAAAATTAGCATATTTCATCTGACCGATAAAAAAGTTTTTTAATACAAAAAAAGTCAACCTTCAAATAATTATGTTCAGTTATGCACTCAATACTTGGTCGAGAATCCTTTTGCAGAAATGACTGCTTCAATGCGGCGTGGCATGGAGGCAATCAGCCTGTGGCACTGCTGAGGTGTTATGGAGGCCCAGGATGCTTCGATAGCAGCCTTAAGCTCATCCACAGTGTTGGGTCTGGTGTCTCTCAACTTTCTCTTCACAACATCCCACAGATTCTCTATGGGCTTCAGGTCAGGAGAGTTGGCAGGCCAATTGAGCCCAGTAATACCATGGTCAGTAAATACCAGTGGTTTTGGCACTGTGAGCAGGTGCCAGGTCGTGCTGAAAAATGAAATCTTCATCTCCATAAAGCTTTTCAGCAGATGGAAGCATGAAGTGCTCCAAAATCTCCTGATAGCTCGCTGCATTGACCCCGCCCTTGATAAAACACAGTGGACCGACACCAGCAGCTGACATGGCACCCCAGACCATCACTGACTGTGGATACTTGACACTGGACTTCAGGCATTTTGGCATTTCCTTCTCCCCAGTCTTCCTCCAGACTCTGGCACCTCGATTTCCGAATGACATGCAAAATTTGCTTTCATCCGAAAAAAGTAGTTTGGACCACTGAGCAACAGTCCAGTGCTGCTTCTCTGTAGCCCAGGTCAGCCGCTTCTGCCGCTGTTTCTGGTTCAAAAGTGGCTTGACCTGGGGAATGCGGCACCTGTAGCCCAGTCCACTGCTTCCACAGGTCCCCCAAGGTCTGGAATCGGCCCTTCTCCACAATCTTCCTCAGGGTCCGGTCACCTCTTCTGGTTGTACAGCATTTCCTGCCACACTTTTTCCTTCCCACAGACGTCCCACTGAGGTGGCTTGATCGAGCACTCTGGGAACAGCCTATTCGCTCAGAGATTTCTTTCTGTGTCTTACCCTCTTGCTTGAGGGTGTCAATGATGTCCTTCTGGACAGCAGTCAGGTCGGCAGTCTTACCCATGATTGTGGTTTTGAGTAATGAACCAGGCTGGGAGTTTTTAAAAGTCTCAGGAATCTTTTGCAGGTGTTTAGAGTTAATTGGTTGATTCAGATGATTAGGTTAATAGCTCGTTTAGACTACCTGAACACGATATGCTAATTTTTTGAGATAGGAATTTTGGGTTTTCATGAGCTGTATGCCAAAATCATCAGAATTAAAACAATAAAAGACCTGAAATATTTCAGTTGGTGTGCAATGAATCTAAAATATATGAAAGTTTAATTTTTATCAGTACATTACAGAAAAGTATATACATATATATATATATATATATATATATATATACACACACACACACACACACACTGTTGCATACAAATATATAACTGTTTTTTAAATGTATAAATCTAAGGCTGGGGCATAACCTAAGAGTTAATGTTGCTTGTTATAAAGAATACAAAGTACATTATAAGTAGATATATTTTTTATGAAAAAAAATGTCAGTCATTTTACACACAATTTTGAGATATGGTGACTCTGTTTAACGGAACTAAATGACTTATGCCCACTGAATCTGGCCGTATTATGCTTACCGCAAAGTCTCCAGCGCTTGAGCCGGGAGCCAGGGAGCCCATTCTTCTGCCATGGCGGTATACAGCCATTGGGAGGAGCGATTTCCATACACAAATGGAGGTGGAAAACTGTTGACCGGTGTACTCTCGTGGTTGCCAATGGCCGGGTACACAGTAACATTAGGTCCGAGGTACTTCCTAATGAGCCTGGAGATGGTCATCATCTCATTCAGCTGTTGTGTCCTTGTTTGGGACCAAATATTATGTGCAGGGATGTCCCCTGTCCAGTAGACCCAGTCCCAGGGTCCTGCCTTGGCTACATTCTTTAGGAGGTTTTCCACTGTACGCAATGGAAGGTCACAGTTGCTGTAGGTACCCCAGTGACCTGCAGCACGGTGCCTCCAGTTAGCCCAGCCAGAGTTGTTCCTGCAGCACAAAGGCTGTTTGCAGTCAGCTGCACTGCCCTCGGAGTACTCGGCATCCCAGTGGATATCAGTAAGGAAGAGCACTCTACTTTGAGGTGATCCTACTTTGGGTGGTGAAGGAGGGACCACTGGAGGTTTGGGGACACGGGGCAGGGTGATGTTCCAGGGGGCATAGATGTCAAAATGGCCACATGGGGGTCCCAGAAGTAATGCACAAGCCTCCGAGGGCCAGAGAATAGATTCCATTATGGCATGAATGAAGTCATCACGGAAAAGCTCCGCAGTGTCCCGGCACACATTTTCATCTGCCAAGTGCAAACGGACACACACTTCTCCTACTGCATGAGCCACGTGCTCCATGTTCCTATCACTCTAAAAAGAGAGCCAAGGCAAAAGAAAAAAATACCAAAAAAGATTTAAGTAAAAATTTAAATCATACGAATACAACAGTGACATGCACCAACATGCAGGGTTCAAAGATCTCACTCTTTTTACAACGTCAACCGTGAGGTACAATGTTCCGAGCAGAAAAAAAAACAGTTTGATAAAGGATGACAATGTGGTCACAATTTCACACGTCTGGTAGTCATTATGAAACTCAAAGTGCGAATATCTTCTTTACAACATCTCAGCATCACATGCATAGTTATAAGTTCATTAAAAACAGTTAATCATATTAAACTGAAATGTTACAGATGAAGGATAAGAGAATAATATTAATATAGATCACATTTGTACTACAATCCACTCGTCTCTGGAACACTTAAAACTAATCCAGTGACGAGCTTCAAATCAGATTTTAGAATCCATTGTTTTTTGTTTTTTTCTCCCCTCATAACTAAATTCACTTTTAAGTCCCACTATCACTGCTGTCACCCCAGTGCAGCTAATCATTTTCACATATGTATTGGCACCCGAGAGTCCTGACCTTAACCCCACTGAATGTGTCGAGGTGTGCTGGAGAACTTTATGGAGTGGGTCTGTGTTGCCCTTATCAATTCAAGACGTCGGTGAGAAACGAACCCGACGCTGCATGGACAGAAATGTTATGCTGCTTAAGTTTGTTGAAACTGTTTGCCATGAAAATCACACGCAGTAAACAAAGCTAACATCAATAAACAACTCCATAAATCCTGTGAGAATCTGATCACCTGACAGCTGACTTCATTTTACATGCTGAAATCAAGCCTGAATGAACTCCATGAACATATTAGTGTGTGATTTAAAGTTTCTGGCCGGGATGTGTACTTGCCTGACCCTCTTTCAAGTCCAATATCCATTCATTCATTTTCAGTTCAGTTCATTTTCTGTAACCGCTTCATCCTAATTAGGGTCGCGGGGAGGCTGGTGCCCATCCCAGCTAACTCAGGGCGAGGGCAGAGTACACCCTGGACAGCTCGCCAGGCCATCGCAGGGCGGAAACACGCTGACGGCTTTGCAGCCTACTCTTGTCGAAAGTCAGCAATGGTTCTTTTACATGTCTCACACCATAGACAGTGAGAGACATGGCCGGCCTTTGATAACCCAGTTAGCTCCACTGGGGGGGACAGTGAGAACCTTGTGGAGAGTGGGACTCGAACCCCCAACCTTTGGATCAGCGATCCGACGCCTAATACCACTAGACCACCACTGCCCCTCATTCATTTTCTAAACGGCTTAATCCCAATTAGAGTCATGGAGAGGCTGATGCCCATCTCAGCCGACTCAGGACGAGGACACAGTACACCTTGGACGGCTCGCCAGGCCATTGCAGGGCAGAATCACGCTGAAGGCTACACAGCCGACTCTTGATGAAAATCAGCAATAGTTATTTTACACCTCTCACCACAAACGGTGAGAGACATGGCTGGCCCTTGAGAACCCAGTCAGCTGCACTGGGGGAACAGCAGTGACATTGATTCATTGTTAGGGGGACTACCTATGTTGACTACCAAAATTGACTTTAAGTTAGTCATAACCGAGTCAGCTGCACTGGGGGACACAACAGTAACAATCTGTTGATAGTGGGGCTTGAACTCTGACCTTTGGCTCAGTTATCCAGCACACTACCAGCTGGCAGCCATCCATCCCGAAGCAACAACATCTATTACTGCATGGTAATGATTGTGTCACATAAATGAGCAAGCAGAAAAATAATTTAAAAATCGTATATATGCTCAGCCAATTAAAATGCAAACTGATTACAAAATTAAGTTACAGAATTATTATTATATAGTTATACAATGCTTTACAATTAATTTTATCCAATTATGTCTAGTTAAAAAATAACACCTAGCTCATTATACTGTATAAGCACTAGTTAATGTAATAATAATATTAATAATAATAATAATAACAAACAATAATAATAATAACAATAATAATAATAACAAAACTCTTCTTCTTCTTTTCCTTTCGGCTGTTCCCTTCAGGGGTCGCCACAGCAAATGATCTGCCTCCATCTCACCCTATCCTCTGCATCTTCTTCTCTTACTCCAACGACCTTCATGTCCGCCTTCACCACATCCATAAATCTTCTCTTTGGTCTTCCTCTGGGCCTTCTGCCTGGTAGTTCCAACCTCAGCATCCTACGACCAATATACTCACTATCCCTCCTCTGTACATGTCCAAACCATAATAATAATAATAATAATAATAATAATAATAATAAATTCTAAATAGGGTATCACACACACACACCACACACACACACACACACACACACACACACACACACACACACACATCAGCTTTTGACTGACTTTCAATCCCTAAGGATCATTAAAGAATTGAATATTTTGGGGAAGAGGAATTTTCTGTTTTGATAGAATAAAGAATTTATGTCTCCTGCTTGTGACACTCAGTTGCTCTTCAGCCAAACTTTGAATTATTACAAATATCAGTCATTGAGGTTAATCTGAGCACAACATTGTAATCCTATTTACTGACCGAGACCTTTGACCTGGACAGAACATCACCTGAAGGTGTACAGTACAGGTAATCAGCACGTGGCACTGCCCCATCCAGATCTGAACCCTGAACCATTCCACACTGGCATCCTTGTTGTTCTGAAGCTGATGGCACCTCAAAGCCTGGACCTGCTAATGGACTCAGGAACTAAAGTTAGTTCACAGGAACTACAGACTTACCGAAAGGGCGATGTCCACCACGGTGAAGATGGCTTTACACATCGGACAGCTCAAGTTGCGCCAGCTAAAGTGGACTTTAAATCGCTCCAGACTGTTTACATCCACGAACCCAGTCATATCCGTCTGACCATCAAGAGGATAAGATGAGCAGAGACAGAGCAGGAACAAAAGTGCTGGAATTACACACACACACTTCATCCTGAGCCCAGGAAAGGCGCAACAAGAAGAGTGAAACCGAACCAACCGAACCGAAGCCTCGTCCAGAGCGAGTTCCCCGCAGCCGTGCAGCGTTCACTGGCTCTTAAAGGCGTTTATCATCGAACGTTTCTCACCCTTGTGACGTATGGACTGATTCACCATACCGGAAGTTTAATAACCAGCAGGCACACGTTCTTCCGCTGAAAAACTTCACAGTCCAAAACACAAACCGCGTCTGACTGACTGTTAAAGTAAAACAAATAAACACATACAAACGTGTCTCGCTCTATATTCTCCCGTCCTTCCGTTAGCATACCCTACCGATACGTTTGCTCTATTGTTTGCCATATAAACGGGGAGTCAGCTGACTAGTCACGTGACCAGCATGCCGCCAGCACTTTGAAATTAACTATTTAAATGCCAACGCACTATGCACTGTTTATGACAGTGTGATAAAATATTAATACACAGAAGGCTCGGTGTTGACTCAGTGGAATGGTGCTGGATTATTGATCCCAAGTTCAGGGGTTCAAGTGCCTATCAACGGGTTGTCACTGTCCTCCCAGTGCACTACCTGGGTTATCAAAGGCCAGATGTGTCCCTCACAGTCTGGAGTGAGAGGAAGGTAAAAGAATCATTGTTGACTTCCCTCAAAAGCAAGCTGCATAGCTTTCAGCGTGTTTCTGCCCTGCAATGGCCTAGTGAGCCGGAATGGGCATCAGCCTTCTTGAGACCGTAATTAGTATGAAGCGCTTCTTCAGACATTGAAGGAATAAATCAATATTTAAAAAGCTGTTGAATTCAATAACACACATACATACACACACACACACACACAAATATATATATATATATATATATATATATATATATATATATATATATATATATATGTGTGTGTATTATATATATGTATGTGTATATATATATATATATATATATATATATATATATATATATATGTGTGTGTGTGTATTATATATATGTATGTGTATATATATATATATATTTAGGGGATTTTCTGAGTAGATCCTTCCGTAGGAGAGTGCTCAATACTTTTTGGTAGAGCAAATAGCAAAAACAAAAAAATCGATGTCTTTTTGTTTTTTGTTTTTGTTTTATATATATATATATATATATATATATATATATATATATATATATATATATATATATATATAAACTATATTTAGCATGTCCGCCTCACAGCAAGAAGGCCTGGGTTCGATTCCCGGCCTGGGCGTTTCTGTGTGGAGTTTGCATGTTCTCCCCGTGCTTGTGCGGGTTTCATCCGGGTGCTCCGGTTTCCTCCCGCAATCCAAAGACGTGCACTGTAGGTTAATTGGCCGTTCTAAATTGACCGTAGATTCTCTCCTGCAGCGGCACTGGAACCCAGTCGTATCGGCACTTGCCTTTCCATTGGATCCTTCCGGTGGTGCCGAGACAGGGGGGGACTTGCTGCTTGGGTAACAGCCTGTCCCTCATTACTCCCTACCCGGGTTCTACGCACTGGGGAGTATCACCAGCTGGGATACCAGCCAGAGCGCAGCCATAGTCCTTCGGGACTGACGGAGGCCTACTACTACAACTATATATATATATATATATATATATATATATATATATTATACACACACAGATATAACAACTCTCTCTCACTTATTTGCTGAGTGCTTGTTGCTACTAGGATCACACATGTCTTCAGACTTTGGAAAGAAACCAGAATACCCTGAGAAAACCACAGAGACAACAATTCCACACAGAAATGCTCAAGCCTGGTACTTGAACCCAGGACCTTTTTTACATATTGATGTGGTATTGTTTCTGTGTACAAGAACGATAACAAGGCCACATGACTGAAGAGATTTGCTGAGAAATTGGTGGTGCGACACTTCCATAGAAAGTAGAAAAGCCTCTGTGCTCTCACTTGCCTCAAGATGGCAATGTTAACTAAAACCATCACACTCAGTGCAGGCCTCAAACATACAGGAGTAAAGAAATGGTTTCACAAAGACATTATAGTGGATTATATTTTATTTCCAACACAGTATATGCCTTTGAAGTGAATTATCCCATTGAAGTTGCACACAAAGCATTTTATCTGAAAATGAAAAAGAAATACCTTTCATTCCCAGTACAGTCACTCTTACTGATGGGAAGAACTATTTCACAGCTGTGTTACTAGGGATGAAAGGTATTTTTTTTATTTTTATATAAAATTAGTTTTCATATAGCTTTGAGTTAGAATCATGAAACAAATCGTGTCAATATATCAAGAATTTCATAAATAAAAAGGTTATCGAGTATAAATAGTTTATTGTGCAGTTATTACTGTTAAGAGTGGGCAGTGATGGCCTGGTGGTAAAGGGCACTGGATCGCTGATCCTAAGGTTGGGGGTCCGATTCCCACTCACCACAAGGTTGTCACTGTCCCCCCAGTGCAGCTAACTGGGTTATCAAAGGCCAGCCATGTCTCTCACTGTCTATGTTGAGAGGTTCATGTCTATGGTGAGAGGTTCATGTCTGTGGTGAGAAGTTCATGTCTCTGGTGAGAGATTCATGTCTGTGGTGAGAGGTTCATGTCTATGGTGAGAGGTTCATGTTTATGGTGAGAGGTTCATGTCTATGGTGAGAGGTTCATGTCTGTGGTGAGAGGTTCATGTCTGTGGTGAGAAGTTCATGTCTCTGGTGAGAGATTCATGTCTGTGGTGAGAGGTTCATGTCTGTGGTGAGAGGTTCATGTCTATGGTGAGAGGTTCATGTCTATGGTGAGAGGTTCATGTCTGTGGTGAGAGGTTCATGTCTATGGTGAGAGGTTCATGTCTATGGTGAGAGGTTCATGTCTATGGTGAGAGGTTCATGTCTGTGGTGAGAGGTTCATGTCTATGGTGAGAGGTTCATGTCTATGGTGAGAGGTTCATGTCTATGGTGAGAGGTTCATGTCTGTGGTGAGAGGTTCATGTCTACGGTGAGAGGTTCATGTCTATGGTGAGAGGTTCATGTTTATGGTGAGAGGTTCATGTCTATGGTGAGAGGTTCATGTCTATGGTGAGAGGTTCATGTCTGTGGTGAGAGGTTCATGTCTGTGGTGAGAGGTTCATGTCTATGGTGAGAGGTTCATGTCTGTGGTGAGAGGTTCATGTCTATGGTGAGAGGTTCATGTCTATGGTGAGAGGTTCATGTCTACGGTGAGAGGTTCATGTCTGTGGTGAGAGGTTCATGTCTATGGTGAGAGGTTCATGTCTATGGTGAGAGGTTCATGTCTATGGTGAGAGGTTCATGTCTGTGGTGAGAGGTTCATGTCTATGGTGAGAGGTTCATGTCTATGGTGAGAGGTTCATGTCTGTGGTGAGAGGTTCATGTCTGTGGTGAGAGGTTCATGTCTATGGTGAGAGGTTCATGTCTGTGGTGAGAGGTTCATGTCTACGGTGAGAGGTTCATGTCTATGGTGAGAGGTTCATGTTTATGGTGAGAGCTTCATGTCTATGGTGAGAGGTTCATGTCTATGGTGAGAGGTTCATGTCTATGGTGAGAGGTTCATGTCTATGGTGAGAGGTTCATGTTTATGGTGAGAGGTTCATGTCTATGGTGAGAGGTTCATGTCTATGGTGAGAGGTTCATGTGAAAGGACCATTGCTGACTTTCGTAAAGAGGAGCTGCAGTGCCATCAGCGTGTTTCTGTCCCTTGCTAAAGGGTTGTGTCAGGAGGGGCATCCGATGTAAAAACCTCTGCCAAATCAAACATGCCAATCAGATGATTAGCTGTCGTGACCCTTGAAAAGGGAAAAAGCTGAAAGGAAAAGAAAGGAGATTACTGTTAAGAGTGTGCGATGTAACACAACAACACAGGTCTAATCAAAGAACTCTGGGATTAAAGTTTCAGTTATAAATTTAATGTGGTATTTCGTCATAAAATGCCAGGTTCAGATTGATATAAGCATCTTGTATAACTGGAAAAACAGGAACTTGCTAGAAACATGTTTCAAACGCAAACTCACATTACTGGTACAAGTCATGATGAAACAGTTCATGAGGGCAAGTCAAGGCTGAACTGCACTCACAAGAACCTGAGGTCATTGCTCCCAATGTCTGTAGAATGTTAGGTTTATCATTCTGTTGAATAAAAATACCGGTGTATTGATTGTTTTCTGTATTTTGATACACTCGTAACTTTTAACTTCTGTGAGTGGGGTCACAAAAGACGTCAAAAACAGATCTCCTCATGCATCCATCCTTCAAGGATCAGCTGTAAAGTCTTCGAGGTGATGTTTCCAGTGATGTACTGGTCATGTATCTCGTGTTGAGGCTCCTTCCGATGGCATGGGGATCAGTGCTCAAAGGGGATGTCCGGCTCCAGAAGGTGGAGGCCCTCACTGTGGCTGCGGAGTTGTTCCTCTGTTAGAAGCACCATGTTGTGGTAGCCAAGAAACTTCACGCCAGGTGAGTTCAGCTCCAATGGCTCAGGTGTCACAGCCTGGTTAACAAGACTGTCAGCTTGCTCATTCACAATGAGATGCCTACATGGCCAGGGATGTGTCCAAAGCATACATTGGAGGGGGCAGTGTTGATACACTGTGTGTGTGTGTGTGTGTGTGTGTGTGTGTGTGTGTGTGTGTGTGTGTGTGTGTGTGTGTGTGTGTGTGTGTGTGTGTACATACCTGCATGCATACATTGCCTGGAAACAAAATATTTTGTTGGACCACTTTACGCCATACATTTGCCATGGCATTGTTTCAACAATTTTCTGCAATGTCTCAACATTTATTACTGTTGAGTGCTGCATAATGTTTTTGCCAAGATCTTTAATTGAGAGGGCAGACCTGGTGGTAATGGGCACTGGATCACTAATCCTAAGGTTGGGGGGTTCAGGCTCCACTCTCCACGGATTGTCACTGTCCCCCCACAGTGTAGCTAACTGGGTTATCAAAGGCCGGCTGTGTCTCTCCGTGTCTATGGTCTGAGTTTCATGTAAAGAACCATTGCTGACTTTCAACAAGAGGACCCTCACAGCCGTCAGCATGTTTCTGCCCTGCGATGGCCTGGCGAGCTGTCCCGTCTGTCTGTCTGTCTGTCTGTCCTCTGGCCTCGCCGGAGTCGGCTGGGATGGGTGCCAGCCTCCCCGTGACCCTAATTAGGATAAAGCGGTTAAAAGAAAATGAACGGATGAGCTGATCTTTAATTGAGACCTCCTCCAACATATACCAAATACCTTCAATGGAATTAAAGTTAAATGGCTCTGTAGTGCCCACTCGTTTGTCTCAAATCATTTCAGTAGTTTTTAGCTCTGTCCGTAGCTGTTTTCATTACTTGATGCAGGTCAGCAATTCAACGTTTCGGAAACACCCCAACACCTTTATCATAAGCACACGATGCGCCGACTTCAGCTGATGTGTTGAATAAGAAATGAGAAGGTGTATTTAATTGTTTTTTTGGGACACTTGTGGAAGTGGATATTGTCTGTTAAAGTTATAAATTCTGAATGTGTGTGTTATGGCTCATTGATTACTTAGCATGGTGGTTTTATCATTTGAATGTAGAAATGCTGTGGGTCTATATGTTCTGATATAACTGAATGTTCTAAAGTTATTATGCTTTTACAAAATAAAATATATGCATTTTTAGGCTGTATTTTATTCTATCTGTAGCTTTTAACGAGATTAGTCGTCTTTCAGACAGTATTTCTTTGACCCCACCCTCACCCTCCATTTGGGATTGTTGTCACGACCCATCTCTCATCCCAAATCAATTGACCGGCGTTGCTGTTTGTAGTACCTGTACCTCTTTGCTACCTCATGTGAGGGTGGCATGGTGGTGTAATGGTTCGCATAGCCACCTCACAGCAAAAAGGTCCTGGGTTTAAGTCCCCGGGATAAGGAGTTTCCATCTTCTTCCCTGCTGGTGTGTTTCCTTCAGGTACTGTGCTTTCCTCCCACAGTCCAAAGACGTGCACATTAGCCTAATGGATTGTCCCTAGTTGTGAGTGTGAGGGTTTGTGTGTGTGTGTGTGTGTTGCTCTGTGATGTTCTGGTGAACTGTTCAGGGTGTTACCTGGCTTTACCCAGCATTGGCTGAGCCTCCCTGTGACTCCATTAGGAGTAAGTACTGCATAGTATAATAATGATTTGCAGTTAATAAATATAGTGCACCCGAAATATAAGTTAATGTACATGTTAATAGAGAAGTACAGAGAAGGTCAGACGGAGCTGCATTGTGCCTTTGTGGATCTGGAGAAAGCATATGACAGGGTGCCGAGAGAAGAACTGTGGTATTGCATGAGGAAGTCTGGAGTGGCAGAGAAGTATGTTAGAGTGGTGCAGGACATGTATGAGAGATGTAAGACAGTGGTGAGGTGTGCTGTCGGTGTGACAGAAGAGTTCAAGGTGGAGGTGGGACTGCATCAAGGGTCAGCTCTCAGCCCCTTCTTGTTCGCTATGGTGATGGACAGGCTGACAGACGAGGTTAGACAAGATTCCCCATGGACTATGATGTTTGCAGATGACATTGTAATCTGTAGTGAGAGCAGAGAACAAGTGCAGGAAAATCTAGAGAGGTGGAGGTATGCCCTGGAAAGGAGGGGAATGAAGATTAGCCTCAGTAAGACAGAATACATGTGCATGAATGCCAAGGACCAAAGAGGAACGGTGAGATTACAGGGAGCAGAGATAAGAAAGGTGGAGGATTTTAAGTACTTAGGCTCAACAATCCAGAGCAATGGAGAGTGTGGAAAAGAGGTCAAGAAGCGTGTGCAGGCAGGTTGGAATGGTTGGAGAAAAGTGTCCGGTGTGATGTGTGATAGGAGGGTATCGGCAAAAATGAAAGGAAAAGTGTACAAGGCGGTGTTGAGGCCAACGATGCTGTATGGGTTAGAAACAGTGGCCCTGGGGAAAAGACAGGAGTCAGAGTTGGAGGTAGCAGAGATGAAAATGTTGAGGTTCTCTTTGGGAGTAACGAGGATGGATAGGATTAGGAATGAGCACATCAGAGGGACAGCACATGTAAGACGTTTTGGAGACAAAGTCAGAGAGGCTAGATTGAGATGGTTTGGACATGTACAGAGGAGGGATAGTGAGTATATTGGTAATAGGATGCTGAGGCTGGAACTACCAGGCAAAAGGCCTAGAGGAAGACCAAAGAGACGATTCATGGATGTGGTGAAGGAAGACATGAAGGTCGTTGGTGTAAGAGAAGAAGATGCAAAGGATAGGGTGAGATGGAGGCAGATGATTCGCTGTGGCGACCCCTGAAGGGAAAAGCCGAAAGGAAAAGAAGAAGTACATACATGTTAGAAGTATAAATTAAATAAATAAAAAAATACAGCAAGTCAAAATCAGTATAAATTGTGGTTGTATTTCAGAACCCCTTAAATAACAAATGGCATATTTACTCAAATTTATGATATGGACGAAGTCACAAAGTTGTTGAACAGTACCACTGAATAATATCACCAAAGTTTGAAAATACAACCCCACTTTTCAAATTCTCGTCTTTATAATTCTTGGAAACAAAAAAAAGTGCATAAAATCACGAAAAGCAAACACAGCAAGGGCATGAGCAATTAAAAAAAATAAAAAATAAAAATGTGTAGATGTACACATTCACATCCCTGAGGCCAACAAAAAGAAGAAAAAAATTAGCAAGTGGCATTCACCCAATATTCATCTCCACATCATCACAATGCTGACTTTCTACTGGCAAAAGTTCTTCTTTAGTAACATGCACAACACTAAGTGGATGAAAGATAACTTTATAAAAGATAAAAGTTGGACTTAATTATTATTACTTAATATTAATTGATGATATTTCTTTCAGGTAATAAAACTGAATAAAATAACATCATAACAATATAATAAGTAAATAATGCTGAGTTTTCCCCTTCATTTCATTTACTAGACAGGACACAGGACGCACTTCGCTGGAAAGTTGAAAAATAAAATGGATTCTTTCACTGTGTGGTATATGACATAATGATATAATGTGCCTCATTATATATACTGTATATAATATATATACTGGTCTCTCCGTCAGGTTTAAAAATCTGGCTGGTATTGTAAATACTGGTCAATTTTTCAGACTGGTGACAAGTTATGAAATCGTGTCTACTTCAATGCAGGAGGCCACAGTTCGAGAGAACCTGCACTGAAGGACATTAACTGAAACACTCGGTTGTTTTTCCTTTATTTTTTCACCCATTTGTGAACCCGAGACATAAATACAGTGCATTTGAGTAGCTGAAAATAAAAGAAGTGCCTTTTTGCAATCATTTGCATCAATGGGTGCATGTGCAACACTGCTTGTAATTTTTTTTTTTTTTTATTGCATTGCAAAGCAGAAGCTGTTTCACCACTGCGACGCTAGGGGGAGTCTCTCTTCTGCAATTCTTCAACAAATGCTGAAAGTAGAAGATGCAACAGACAAATCAAGCTTTCATTATTTACAGAAGTCAAGGAAAAGCAAATGAAATGTATTTATCCACCAAATTTTAGGTAACATAAATACCTAACCATTTCTTACATGATTATGTCATATACATGTCGTATATCATGTCATATCTTTCTTTCTTTGTCATATATCATGTCATATATCACGTCATATACTTTGGACAAGAAAAAAATTAAACAAACAGAACAAACCTTGAATAATTTCATCCTTAACTTTCTGCAGTTCCTTGCGCACCTCTGCCAGGATTTCCTATAACAACACAAAATCAGTCTCTGCACACAGAAAATAAGTCATCATGGCGCCTTATTTCTAATTATTCCAGACATTAGTGATGATCTACTGTCTGACCTGCTTTAATTTCTCTGTATCAATGCTCTCCTTGGCAGCTGTGTCACTCACATTACTGCCTGGTCTGTTCCTGGGGAAAGAAGAGAAAGAAAATGGAAGCCAAATGAATCAGTCTGTTTATGTACTATGTGGTATTTAATGTATTTCACAGCCTTAGAAAGGACTAAGGACTCTTATGTATCTACAGTGTATGATCTACGGTAGCACTGAAGCAATATCTGAAATCTTTTTTTTTTTTACTTATTCCATTTGATCGATATAAAAAAATCAGACGTATTTCTCTGTTATGAAAAAATATGAATAA
>CM045750.1:3281918-3289418 GCA_024760905.1 Plotosus lineatus | reverse complement strand
TATTTCAGGTAACGGTATCTGTGGTCTGTGAGCCCAGCCAGCTAAGTACATAAACACTGTGTGCCTTTACTGAGTGCTTAGTCAGATTGTGTGTGTGTGTGTGTGTGTGTGTGTGTGTGTGTGTGTGTGTGTGTGTGTGTGTGTGTGTGTGTCCATGATGAGTGAGTACCTCTGCTGCTCTTCAGCACTTGGCCCATTCTGTGGAGGCTGAGGAGGAGCTGCACCTATAAAACAAAGATAAAACAAACAATAACAGAAATAATAATAAACAGTGCCAATAACAGAGTTATGGTGTGTCTGGAATTGGACTCACCACTAAGGACATCTAATGCATGCATCATGGTGTTAGCAAACTGTGTGGCTTCATCCTTAGTGGTGAAATTTAGGCCCCAAACTTGGCGAGTATCTCGCCACTGGTGGAAATTTGGAGTGGCCTGATTGTACTTAATCCCTCTCACAAGTGGGCAGTTAATAACAACCTGAAAACGGAAATGCATCAAAAGAAGAATTAACAGAAAACATACGTAAACTACAGTATTAATGATTGCATATGAAGAGTTCACATGGATGTACTACAGGAGACTATCTGGCTGCACTTGTTGCACTCTGGGCACCTCATGGCTATTGTACAGTGCTGTATAAATAAAGGTAAATATTTAAAAATGTTGATGTTAACAGGGCTAATACTCTTAATGAAGACTAATACAAACACTAAACTAACCGTGAATAAAATAATTTTTATTCATTTTCTGTAACCGCTTAATCCTAATTCGGGTCGCGGGGAGGCTGGCACCCATCCTCGCTGACTCCGACCGAGGGAAGAGTACACCCTGGACAGCTCGCCAGGCCATCACAGGAAAGAAAACACAACACACAATGATGGCTATGCAGCTCCTCTTGTCAAAAGTCAGCAATGGTTCTTTTACATTTACATTCCACCATAGACAGTGACACGGCCAGCCTTGATAACCCAGATAGTGCACTGGTGGGCACAGTGACAACCTGTTGAGAACGGAACCTGAACCCCCAACCTTAGGATCAGTGATCCACCAGGCCACCACTGCCCAAAATAATTTTGTTAATTGAAATAAAAAATAATAAAAAATAAAATTGCAGACAACAGTTTAGCACTCACACGCCCCACCCCCCCACTCCCACGCACACTCATTTGCATTGTGGTTGCGCTACCACTTTAAAAGCGAAGATGAGACAATACTGCGATATTTACAGAGGGTGGCAGTGTAGTAACAGTAAACACTAAAAGTAAAGTGTACTAAAAACTAAAACTCATCACTTCTTTAAAAAAAAAACCTATATATTTATTTATAAAACTAACTACAATGAAACGGGACACAAAAGAAACTGATCATCGAAATAAAATCAAACTAATAGATATGTCAAAACTATGACAACTCCGATTTGTGCTGCATGGCACATCCAACTGTATCTACAATTTTATCAAAACTGGTCCGTTATGAAGAACCCAATCAGCGGTAGCACCAGTGCACAAGGCAAATTAAATCTGTTTTTAGAGACAGTGTGATTCACAGTGTTGAAAAGCACACACAGGAAGTCAAATGCAGACAGCAAACTGTGAGACTAACAAAAAGACAAAACCACCAACTGAGGAAAAAACAGCACCTACTTAGCTATTTCCCAGAAACATGCATCCCCTGCAATTCCTCTACAGCACTCAGGCAAAAATCTCAACGATTAAACACATGGTTTAATAGATTTATACTGATCTGAACCGGTTTTATCATGCCAAATAAAGTACCATGACTGACCACTGAAAAGAGGAGGTGAAACCATCCTGTTTCTCAGAAGCTCTACAGTCATTCGAAGTCAGAATCTCACAGACAAGAGAACAGACAACAATAGAACAAAATAATCCCCATTATATCATATTAAATGTTTACTGCGTACATTCATAATCTTAAACCTCACCAGGTGTATTTATAGTGCTCATCACTCCTAATTATCTGTAGTGTAAAAGTCTGTGTGTGTGTGTGTGTGTGTGTGTGTGTGTGTGTGTGTGTGTGTGTGTGTGTGTGTGTGTGTGTGTGTGTGTGTGTGTGTGTGTGTGTGTGTGTGTGTGTGTGTGTGTGTGTGTGTGTGTCCTGATGAATATCTTTTAAGGACAGCTATTATATCACAAATACACAACACAGTGTAAATGTATGTTTATATTTCGTTAAAAATAATTAATTATTAAAGAAAAGATTCTCTGATATTAAATTAAAAATTTGAGTTGAAAATCAGTAATAATATTTACTGTCTAACAACATGAATGACATAAAAGGAGAATTATGGACAGCAATATAAATTATTATTATATAATCATCTTATTATTACTGTCAATTGTACTGTAATCACTATGGCATAGGTCTGTATATTACATTATTACATGATACTGTAGTACAGTGTTATCATTACATTTACTCCCGAGATGGAACTTTGTACTGCGTGTCCTGGTACTGATATATTATCCATTTATCACTACAGATCTGTTTCGAGGGGTGGTGAAACCATCCTCTCTCTTCAGGTGATTATAGAAGAAAAGGAGAAATTCTTCTATAATCACCTGAAGAGAGAGGATGGTTTCACCACCCCTCGAAACAGATCTGTAGTGATAAATGGAGTTTCAATAGAAAGTCTTTGTCCTGTCCTTTTATTTTTGTTTATTTGCTCTACCAAAAAGTATTGAGCACTCTCCTACGGAAGGATCTACTCAGAAAATCCTCTCTCTCTCTCTCTCTCTCTCTCTCTAAATATATATATATATAAATATATATATATATGAATATGTGTGTGTGTGTGTGTGTGTGTGTGTGTGTGTGTGTGTGTGTGTGTGTGTGTGTGTGTGTGTGTGTGTATATATATATGCGAGAATATATATCAGCAGCGGATTTTCTACCTACCTCAAGGTCCTTCTCCTCCCACACCATTTCTACTCCACTCAGTGATATAATAAATGGACCATTTTATTTCTGTTTACCTGCTGGTCAGCCTGCAGTTTTCGGCCCACCACTCTGAAAGTGTTGTTACTCGGGTTTTGGTAGATGTTCACTCTGCTCACCGCCTGACCTCCAGTACCAGCAGGGACCCACCGCTTCCCAGCGTCATCGTATAACATGACAGTAGCTCGCGCCTGGCACAAGCTCACCTCACTAAGCACAGGGGAGACAGCATGAAGAAGTTATAAATCAAAGGTTTCTTAATGTCCGATATGCTTATGCAGACGGAGAGCTGTTTAACTTAAAAAAAAAAACCTAAAGTATGCATTAACAATTCTAGATTGATGCTGGCCTGAATCAGGACACACTAGGCCGGCTGCTCTGAGTTACTGTAGAACGGTTCTCTTACAGGCACATAGAGCACGTAGAAAAACACATAGGAGGAAGTGGGAGCATGCTTCCCTCATCCTCTGCAATTGTCTGAACTATAATATTGCATCTCTTCACTTCCGTTGATAGGACAGCCTGCTTCTAAGCAAAAAACAATGACTTAATAAGGACTAAACTCAGAGCTTGAGAAAGCAGACTCGAACGCAGGGTCAATAAGCGTAGCTTTCCATAACGCATTAGCGAGCTCTGATGGCGAACCGCACGCAGACTCAGTGACTAGACACAGTGAGCTAAAAGAGGGAAAGAGGATCTGAGATGGTAAGTAGTAGGAAGTTTTGTTATTGAAAGAGAGGTGAGAGTAGTGCATGAGCAGTAAGTGATATGAGCTGTAAAAAAAACTTCCTTTTCCAGTTGCACGTTCATGAACTATACAAAAATGCTTTTATTCTTTTATGATGGTTTAGCTTCTTCAGCACTACAGGTACCATAGGAAATTGTGGTTCAGTGCAGACATGATTCACACACACACACACACACACACACACACACACACAGAGAGAGAGAGAGAGAGAGAGAGAGAGAGAGAGAGAGAGAGAGAGAGAGAGAGAGAGAGCGAGAGAGATCATGTACTTCTATCTTTGTGGGGACATGTACTGATATACATTTCCCAAGCTTCTTACCCTAACCTTAACCATCACAACTAAACCTGCCTTAAACCCAACCCTCACCCCAAGCCTGAACCCTAAAACCAAGTCTTTACCTTCAAACAGCCCGTTGAAGATATTAAGACCAGTCAAAATATCTCCATTCATTTGGATAAAAATGTATTCTGGTCCTCAGTATGTAGAAAGCACAAGTAGACACACACACACACAAACACACACACACACACACACACACACACACACACACACACACACACACACACACACACACACACACTTTTGAGGAGTTTCCATTGACAAATACTGGTGCAATTAACTTGTGCTAGTCTTCACGTACTGTACATCTAGCCATTACAATCGATCAATCGATAGATAGATAGATAGATAGATAGATAGATAGATAGATAGATAGATAGATAGATAGATAGATAGATAGATAGATAGATAGATAGATAGATAGAGATTTGCACTGTAGTGTTTTGGGGGGTTTGTTTTGTTTTTTTGATTTTTGCTGCAATGTTCAAAAAAGCTCGTTCCTTGTCAACATCAGTTAAACTTTATATCTGTTCAATATCAATATTCTTGTAAGGACACTGGTCTATGTCAAGATATATAAAAAGGATGTTTCATACAAGCATCTTTATATAACAGTGTTGGAAAGGTGACAATAGCTAAAACAATTCAACTATTATACTCTATCATATTATAAATATCAACTGATATAACTGATATTCAGTTCATTTTCTGTAACCGCTTCATCCTAATTAGGGTCACGGGGAGGCTGGTGCCCATCCCAGCCAACTCCGGGCGAGGGCAGAGTACACCCTGGACAGCTCGCCAGGCCATCGCAGGGCGGAAACACACCGATGGCTTTGCAGCTACTCTTGTCGAAAGTCAGCAATGGTTCTTTTACATGCCTTGCACCATAGACAGTGAGAGACATGGCCCGCCTTTGATAACCCAGTTAGCTCCACTGGGGGGGACAGTGACAACCTTGTGGAGAGTGGGACTCGAACCCCCAACCTTTGGATCAGCAATCCGGCGCCTTATACCACTAGACCACCACTGCCCCTACTGATATTATAAATATCAACTATTTAAGTACCGGACTAAACAAATTATGGCAAAAAAATAAAGTCTATAATATAATTAATTACAATTATATTCAGGTTTATGTTGTTTTCACTTTCATGCAGTGCCTTTAGCAATAATAGTGTGCATCATGTAAAAGTATTTGTAATTTCACTGTGTGATTTGAAGATCATTTCTTAATGAGTTTTCTAATGCATCAGGAGTCATACATCATCATCATCATTATTATTATTATTATTATTAAAAGTCTCGAACTTTCACACTTGGTTGTTTTAGGCCTTCTGATGGTGTTGCGACATGCTGACTGTTCTTACAGTTTATTTGGGTTTCCTGAGTGTACAGGCTCTTGGGTTTGTGCATCTCTAGTTTTAGAACCCGATTCACACCAACACACACACACACACACACACACGTGTTATAAAAGGCAGTACGCTAGTGTAGTGGTTAGCACGTACATCTCACAGCAAGATGGTCCTTGGTTTGAGTGGGCCTGTGTTACTGTGTGGAGTTTCCCTTTGCTTGTGTGAGTTTCCTCTGGGACGTCCGGTTTTCTCCCAATCTACTGACATGTACATGAGGCTAACTGGTTATTCTAAGTTGCCCCTAGAAGGGAATGGGAATTTGAATATGTGTGTGTGTGTGTGTGTGTGTGTGTGTGTGGGTTTGTGTGTGTGTGTGTGTGTGTGTGTGTGTGTGTGTGTGTGTGTGTGTGTGTGTGTGTGTGTGTGTGTTGGCCCTGTGATGGTTTGAGGAGCTGTTAAGCGTTTACCCCACCTTCACCCAGGGACAGTTAGGATGG
This sequence comes from Plotosus lineatus, assembly GCA_024760905.1. Lineage (NCBI taxonomy): Eukaryota > Metazoa > Chordata > Actinopteri > Siluriformes > Plotosidae > Plotosus > Plotosus lineatus. The sequence goes on along the minus strand of CM045750.1, from coordinate 3,283,515 downwards.
GTTCTAGCCTCCCCACAGTCCTTAAAGGTTAGGTTGTATTAAGTCATTTGGCAAATGAGTGAGTGATCGATTATAAACCGGGCTGGAAGAATAACATATAACCGCCACAATCTGTAACTCACCAGATAATCAGAAAGAAATGTGTACGATAATTTAATCATTGTTTAATATCACACGCAGAATTCATTAGACATAGTTCCAATTAAAAGAAATATATTTCTTTATCTATGTTGGTGATCCTTGCTGCAATCGTTCTCCAGTCAGCACCTCCCTTCAGAATACAGAAGGCACCGTTGTTGCTTTAACCGTTTGCAAATTTACATGCACAAGACTCAAGTGATGGTTACTCATTAGCTTTAAGAGGAAGGAGAATTTACATTGAGTGTTGATCTGCACCTATTATAAACTTCATATGTATACATACATGACTGGGTTCTGAAGTTTTTAAGTTATAAAAGAAGCCAAAGTGTAAAATATATATATATAAAAATGGGAATGTGAGAAAGTCATAAACACCTGAGTTTTGCTTTTGACCACCTTAAATTGGTATCCAGTTCCCCAAAACTGTGGAGGAAATGGGTAGTTTTGATGTAATCACCATGAACTAGCCGTGTTTCAATCCCTGTAGTCTGTGTAGGATTGTAACACAGAAGGACTTTTGAAACCAACATCCGCAAACTATATACTATTATTATTATCATTATTATTATTATTATCATGATTATTATTATTATTATTATTATTATTATTATCATTATTATTATTATCATCATTATTATTATTATTATTATTATTATTATAATTATTATTATTATCATCATTATTATTATTATTATTATTATTATTATTATTATTATCATTATTATTTTCATTATCATTATTCTCATTATTATTATTATTATTATTCTCATTATTATTTATTTTTTATTATTATTATTATTATTTTTTATTATTATTATTTATTATTATTATTATTATTATTTTTTATTTTTTTTTTTTTTTTTTTTATTATTATTATGGGGCTTTTTTTAATCCAGCATCATGAACTCAGGCAAATGATCCCAGCATCAGCCTCACTGAGATGGTGAGGTTCAGGTTGCCAGAACTGCATCATTCCTCCGTGCTGTAGATGCTGAATGGGAGATAATTTGGTGCAATAACACTTCACACCATTTCAAAGGGTAAAGAGATTTGTGATCATCTCGTCTCTGCCTCTTTTGGCCTGTGTTGGCCTGTGTTGGCCTGTGTTGGCCTCTTTTGGCCTGTGTTGATCTGCACATGTAGCCGTCTGTCTCTATCTGTCCAGATGCTGGTGTGTGATTCTGACGCAGTGCTTCTACTCGTACTTTCCACCCTTTGTTTCAGGTCCGTCCAAATTTGTTGTGCTTCTCTAATTCTGTTAGGTGTGTTCTCCTGGTGCTCTTCTGACTCGGCCCACACAGGATCACGAACACGAGGCTGTATTTCCTCAAAATGCACTTCGACACTAAATGGTAATCTTTCTAAGAACTACTGCTGTATTGATATAATGCTGGTCCTGGGGATTCAGTGCTGAGCGTGTTCAGAAGAGCCACGACGACTGTATACAAAGCGAGTG
>CM045750.1:3204418-3274418 GCA_024760905.1 Plotosus lineatus | reverse complement strand
TCTTCCAAAAGACTCACAGAAAATCTACGAGCTGTGATATGACGGGTGACCAAATTTTGGGTTTCCTTTACAGGCCATCCGCGGTGCAGCTGCAACACTATCTGTCTATTCAAGTTCAACCGATTTCTTCAGGGTACAACCTTCAGTAGCACCACTGCACTGTTCTGTCTTCAGTGTCATGCATGACTCATGTACACACATCCCACCATTGCACTGGTTTTGTTTTGTTTTTGCTTTTTCAGACTTTAAATTCTATTTGCAAAGCTGATAACACGCCATTCATTATGCACTTGATTGGCACCTCAGTGTCTTTATGCACGTGGCGTTGTACTTGTGCATATGCCGAAGCCCTTTCTATCAGACAGTGCAGTTTGTGAACAGTAGAGGCGGTTGGCTGGATTACGCAAATGTGTTTACAAGCGGATGTGTAATTTGTTCTGGAGTCCAGTGTTAGTTTTCATTTACAGTAATGATAGACAAGACGCATCAAGCATTTCAAACAAAATTGAATATGATTACGTTAAAAAAAAAAAAAAAAAAAATGATTGGCAAAACTGTTTCAAACTATAAAACCTAAAACAAACATGAAACCAGGACACCTGCAATTCAGAGCATTTACAGCCCACCCCGCCACCCACCCCGTGTCCTGAGAATAACAGTGCAGTCCGTTTGCAACAGTCCTTTGCTATTCAGGCCGCACTGTTCTTTCTCTGACAAACAGCTCTTTTCTCTGTACCTGGTGTTTAGTGGTGAACAAAAAGACACTCGGTTCTTTTCTTCTCCTGTGGGTGTGGCTCACATTAGAAATAGGAACATTTAAAAGTCAAACATGGCACCCTCTCTCACTGGTCACTGTTCAAATAACTATGCAAAACTGCAATGTTCAGTTCCGAGTGTTTATGTTTGCTCTGCAAAGTACACTTGGTGGAACAACGAAAGCAACCCATCTCATACACATTTTAAAGAAAAAATATTGATACCTTTTTTTCTGTTGAGCAGTTGATCACAGAATTAGAATTATTACTCTACTTTCATATACAGTAGCAGAAATAGTGAGCCTTCGTGTGTGCTTTAAATGAGGGCAGAGCCCAGCAAGTCAGGAAAAGATTTGCATACAGTTAGAGAGAGTCTCTAGATGCCAGTGAGTGTACTGTACCTTACACAGTGGCCTTTCAGACTGATGCCACTACTCCACCGTTCACAGGCCCAGAGAAACCATCGCTGAAACGGGGAAAGGAAAGTAACTGAACTTACACGGTTTAAACACCAATAAAGGTTTTAAAGTGAATTACTGTGGAATTTGTAACTTTTTTATCTTGTTTATTTATGTTAATTGTGTTAGTTACACAGACTGCATATAATGTCAGATATATTTATATACAGGTTAGAATTTTATTAGCTCTATATAATAAATATAAAAATAAGTATTTTTTTTAATGGCTGTATGTATGTTGGCCCTGCATTGGCCTGGAAACCTGTTCAGGGTGTACGACCTTCGCCCAGAGTTGGCTGAGACGGGTACCAGCCTCCCCATAACACTATTTAGGAATAAGCAGCGTATAAAATGAATGATAAATTAACATTTTTTGTTTATTTGTTTGACTGTTTTATTTAATTTCATTTATTATTATTATTATTATTATTGTTGTTGTTGTTGTTGCTGTTTATTTATTGTTATTACTATTATATTTGATAATGTGGCGGTATGGTGGTGTGGTCATTAGTACATCCACGTCTCACCAAGAAGGTTCTGGGTTTGAATCCCAGCTCGGGCGTTTCTGTGTGGAGCTTGCATTTTCTCCCCATGTTTGCCCGGGTTTCCTCCGAGTTCTCCGGTTTCCTCCCACAGTCCAAAAACATGCACAGTAGGTTAATTGGCTGATTCAAATCGCCCCTGTGCGAGTGTGAGTATGAATGGTTATGTAAGTGTTGGCCCTGCAATGGCCTGGTGAGCTTTCAGGGTGTACCCGGCTCTCACCCAGAGTCGACTGAGATTGGTGCCACCGTCTCCGTAACCCTAATAAAAATTAAGCGGTTCAGAAAATAAATGAATTAATTAATTAATGGATATTTGTAAATGTCTTTGAATATCTCACTTAGTACTTTTTCATTATTTGGGCAGTCTAAAGTTGTAACAAGACAAACAAGGTACACAATCATACTGGGGTTGCCGGGTGGTTGAAGCCTATGTCAGCCGACTTGGGCAGAAGATAGGGTACTCCCTGAACAGCCAGCCAGTCTATCGCATCGCAAAACACGCAACCATTCACATTCACACTTCCACTTGGGGGCAACGGGGAGCAGCCAATTAGCCTAATGTGCATTTCTTTGAATTATCAAAGGAAACCAGAGTACCCAGAGGAAACCCACTCAAGCATGAAAAGAACATGCAAACTCTACACAGAATCGCTCTGGGGCCCGAGATTTGAACCTAGGACCTTTTTGTAGTGAGGCCGATGTGCTAATCATAACCACCGTGCTGCCCAAACAAAACACAAACAATTAAATGCATTTTCCAGTTTAACACATGAAAGTGGGTGATCTTGCTGAGGCACGATTATGCCATAGTTTGTAGAGAGAAATGATAAAAAATGAAAATTGATTGAATTATTGGTTTAAGAATTAATAATTTTCAGAAACTATTTCTTCATTCCACTAAAGATTCATGATAAACTTAACTATTGTGGAACTTAACTACTTCCAGGCATCGTCTTCTGCTGTCTAAGAGGCAGAGAAACAGTTTGCATACAGCCTGCAGGACAATGATGCAAGCAGATATATTTGCCAGCCGGAGCTCAGTGTAATGAGCCTAACGCTCATCCCTTTCAGCTCATCCCTGTACAACATATAGCGATACTGCGTAAACATACTCCATGCCTATTCATATTCAAATATGTATACAATTCATTTATCCGTTGAACACTGAACACATGAACACATGAACATTTCCAAAAATGGGGGACGCTCTCAGACATGACAGGAGTGATTTTTCACCCTTTTTATCATGCAACAAAAGGAAAAAAGCCACCTGTAAATTGGGGAGAGAGATTCATTCACTTCTCTAAACCGGGTAGTTAACAGATAGTAAACAGTAAAAGAAAGATTTGAATGGCCTTTGTCTGGCCCCAGGTGATTCAAACCCAGCAGACAATTATATGGAATGAGAAATAAAAGCCAAATTTTACTAGCAGTCTAGGCTGTGCGTGCTCCTGTTAGGCAGGCCGTGCCCTCCATGCCGGCAGAGCCAGTGGGCCATTTGCATGGACGGACCAGTTGAATGAAGAGACCAGATTCTCACTACCTGGCATGCAAAATCATTAGGGCAGCAGTTAACACACACACACACACACACACACACACACACACACACACACACACACACACACACACACACTCTCACTCACACACACACTTAAGCACGCACATACACAGGTGTGTCTGCTAACATAGACTCCCTCCAGAGGTATGGAAATTAGCACTGAGATTTGCGCTTTCTAACCGCTGAATAGGGTGGAAAGGGGGGTATAGTTAGAAGACACACACACACACACACACACACACACACACACACACACACACACACGCAGAAGAATTACTGTGAGGTAGTGATCAGCTGTAAGCACAGTGTCTGTGGACAGGTGAAAGACTGCAAGGTTGAATGTGATGCGTTAGAGTAGACGCAATTCCAGTTAGCGCTAGAGTCGAGTTCGAGTCGAGAGGTAAAGCTTGCTGTTAGATTTGTTCAAAGGAGGTCTACGGAAAGAAAAAACAAGGATGCCACGATCATTTTTGGTGAGGAGGAAACGGGAAGTGTGTGGCGAATGGACATGGGACGATGATCAGAACTCATCCTGGCTCAATCACATCGGTGCAGGTAATGCAGAAGTTTCTAGAAAGTTACAGATCTAACAGGGCAGCAGCCGCCTGTTGGAAGGGTGCTGGATTACTGATCCTACGGTTGGGGGTTTAAGTCCCACTGTCAGTGGGTTGTCGCGGCTGTCCCCCAGTGCACTAACTGGGTTTTCAAAGGCCGGTCATGTCTCTCACTGTCTATGGTGTGAGGTTCATGTAAAAAAAAAAACATTGCTGACTTTCGACAAGTGCAGCTGCATAGTCGTCAGCGTGGTTCTGCTCTACGATGGCTTGGCAAGCTGTCCAGGGTGTACTCTGCCCTCACCCGGAGTCGGCTGAGAAGGGTGCCAGCCTCCCTGAGACCCTAATTAGCATTAAGCGATTACAGAAAATGAACTGAACTGACAGATTAAAAAATAAATGAAGGAATTGACATAACATCCCTAATGGCTTGTAAGTAAAATGTAATTAAACTATTTACGTGTCATGTGAATTTAAAGACCTGCATTTGTTTGATCCATGCAAGGTTATTTACATAAAAATACTTGGGAAGTGAAATAGTTTTGCAGCGTACAGGTATTTTGAAATTGTGTTGACTGTCATCCGACCAAATTCTTGAAATCAGGTCATACAAGACTCTGATTACCGATTAAATATTCACTTTAAATATAAAATCATTCAAGATTTTTCTAAAGTCTGTTTCGTAATTTAACTAAAAATTCAAATGAATATTTCCACTACTTCCACGCTGCATGACGTACTTTTTCTTTTGCATATTCCATCCTACGTGGCAGTGTTTCAGAACATTTCCCATGCGCCACCATTTTTTAATGACTAGAACAGATTTAGCATGTATTTATGAGCGTGATTTAAAAAAATTAAAAATAACAATTAAAAAAAAGATCAAAACAAATTGTCAGAGAGCTTTAATAGTGCTGTGTCTTGTTTGTTCTAAAAATGATCGAACACAGAATAACTATCATCCATCAGTATAAACAGATAGAGGACATCTCCGCACAGTCTTTAAACTGTAGATGAGGCAGCTCAACTACATGTAAACCTTTTCGATTCGATTGATTGATGTTTCAGATAACTGACATGAACTTCCTCTTAATGAGCATGATGTAATATTTTATTTATTATTATTATTATTATAATTATTATTATAATTATTATTATTATTTCTCATATTGTTTCAACAGTAGCAGTAAAGGCACCCGGCACTGTTGGGCTACACTCAATGGCTGCTTTAGACAGTGTTCCTTCCGGGCCTGTAAGCACATCCAGCAGTGCGGACCTGGAGTCAGCATATGCGTCCAGCAGTAACGAATCAGAAACAGCGACTCCTGAGCACTGTGACTCTCAGGAGTCTCCTCAGAGTCTCTTTCAGACAATTCCGTCTGCTGATTCGAGTTCAGCCACCAGAGTCAAGGTAAATTATTCCACTCCATCAAACAACTTTTAATGTATTTTCAACATGCAATTTTAAGATTTAAGCTTCATTGGTAATTTGTTGAGGTTCCTCCTTTTGGTATGGACATGTTTAAAGGATTGAATGCAAATTAACGATTAAAAAGAGTTGTTTATTCAAGATTAGATAGAACCCAACACTTTAGGTTTTAGTTTATTACACGAAGGTAAGAAATAATGTCCCTGAATATAACATGAAATACAGAATATAATATAAATATGTTCAAAATTAATTTTATGGGTAGATAAATTTTATGGCCAGGTATGTCACACAGGTATGCTTATACTCTGCCTATGATAAAGCATGTGGAGTATAAATTCCATGCTATGATAAAGTACGCCACAATTGAATAGAGTTTTGTTGTTGTTGCTGTTGTTGTTGTTGTTGTTGTTGTTGTTCAAATTTGACTTTTTTTGTATGACAAATTTACATAAAAAAAAAAATCTAGTGTAAACTTTTATCTGCTGATTTTTTATAATGGCTTAAGAGAAGACAAAGAAATTGTAAAAAGTTTGTCTTCCTCTGAGTGTTAAACACTTCTCGCCAATCTGATTTTCTTGTAAGGCTTCTGGCGGTGGATCTGGAGACTTCCAGTGTCCGGTGTGCCATAAAATTTTCCCACTCCAGCGCATGTTGACGCGACACCTAAAGTGCCACAGCCTTATCAAGCGGCACCAGTGCAGATACTGCGGCAAAGGCTTCAACGACACCTTTGACCTGAAGAGGCACATGCGTACACACACAGGTGATGATATGCCAAACATGCACCTCTTCCAAAGATCTGTTCCTGCTAGAAAGCTCTCCGTTTCTCACCCATACTTCTGTGTATAGGTATCCGGCCATACAGATGTGAGCTGTGTGAGAAGGCTTTCACGCAGCGCTGCTCGCTGGAGTCTCATTTGCGCAAGATCCATGGTGTGCGGCAGCAATATGCATACCGGCAACGCCGTTCCAAGATTTTTGTGTGTGAGGACTGTGGTTTCACTTCCAACCGGCCTGATGAGTACTTCATGCACGTCCGTCAGAGGCATCCAGAAAGTCCGGCACTACGCAGATATTATCGCAAACACATGCAGGAGGCACCCAGTCAGCCTCGCATCTCACCATTCATGCTCTATCCAACCACAGCATTTTACATGTGAAAACCAACACACGGTTTCTCTGAGCTACACACATGATAACACATGCAGGCAGCTTCATGTAGGACAACAGGCGTTATGCTACACAACTATACATTATGACCAAAAGTTTGCAGACACCTGGCCATCCCACCAGCATGCACGTTGAACATCCTATTCCAGATGTAGTCCCTCCTTTACCATATAATAACTAATATTGCTCTGCAAAGACGTCACAATCTATCCAGTTTGACCTCTGTGTGGGACAGTCAAGTTCCTCCACTTCAGTCCTGACAAACCATGCCATTATGGATCATGCTTATACATCACGCATTCTTATGCTGGAACTGGACACCGTAGTTCCAATGAAAGGAAACTATAATGCTCCAGCATACAAAAATATATCATAGAATCATGTTGCAAGAGTTTGGACAATAATATTACACAAATTCCTGTGATGGTCAGGTGTCCACAAACCTTTGACTATGAACTGAAGTTGGACGGTATGTAGAATATTTTACTTTTTAGGTAAAATCTGCTGTTTTATATCAGATCTCCTAATTATTTTTCCACTTTTATTTTCCCACTTTTTTTTTTTAATATATCATGATCAGTAAGTCTGTACAGTTAATGTAATCTTTTTGCTGGTTAATATTTCTAAATGTGTTCATTATGCTTGCATTTTAATAAAAATCTTTTTTGAGATATTTTTGGGATCCAAGATCCACTATTCTACAACAGCATCTTTCAAAACATGATTCAATATCATTAGGCAGATGCCCTTGTCCAGGGTGGTTTAAATCTATCATTTTCATATATCTGAGCAGTTGAGGGTTCAGGAGGGTCTTGCTCAAGGGCCCAATGTTTTCTGTTTGGTGGTGTCTGGGACTTGAACGTCCTACCTTCAGATAAGCGACTCAGAGCCTTAACTCCTGAGCAACCACAACGTGAACATACAATTATCAAATGATCATGGACAACACAGTTTTTTTTATTTTGCAATTAAAAATATTCCTTAATAACACCTTTATAAAGTTGTGATAATGTGTTTTCCATACAAGCACTTATTCACTCAAGCATTTTATTGACAAAAATGAAAAAAAAAAAAAAAAGTAGTTCTGTAATAAATATGTAATACTTACGTAGCATGTATAATTTTTAAATGTGCAATAGATTTGATAATTTCTTTTTACAAAATATAATAAAATCTTTTTAATACACAGTGCATTTTAACAGCACACCTGGGATTCGGTGATCTTTCTCTGTCCTCTCCTCTTTTTTATTTGACTGTTCCTAACCTATTGCGAGTGTGTTATTGTCAGTGCCTTATACACACAGTTGCAATATAATTGATGGTACTCGCTTAAATTATTACAAAAGTGTGTATATAAAAAAGGAGTATCATACAGACTGAAAGACCTTGTACCCATTTTTCATGAACAAGTGCAATCAAGTGTCAGCCTGCATGAAACTGAAATCAGTGAATATCAATCAGGCCAGTAAAGTAAACATTAACAAATTATGCTTGCTGTTTGTTACTGAATGAACCCCAGTTACACCTTCAGTACGTTGCAGTAGTCCTGGATGATGCTAACGACAGGGGTGGATCACAGCCGTGTGGTTCAGAGTGTTGTATGGAGAGTTTCAGAGTCTGGACTTTACAAGCTGACCGACAACAATGCCAGACCCTCAGAGGGAACCTGACTTCGGCTCTTCATACAGCAGCACTCAGGAGAGCTCAGAACTGCAGTAGCGCTCCCACAGCTGAAGTTCTCCGCTCTCTGCACACACCAGCAAGTAGGACTCAGTCCTCACCTGTGGCCAACGCACCTAAAAAAGCCAAAGTTGAAGCTCATCAGGGACAGCGTGTACACGGTGTATTTGTTAGCTGTGTTAGAAAAGAATATTTTGGGGGTTCTATGGAACTGTGCACCACACAACCATACGATAAGAAAATTTACAGAATAGTCAAAGAAGTGAGTTTTGGGCTGATTTATGGTTAGTCCAGACCACATATGCATGAGGTCCAGGAGCAAAACTAGATTGCTTTAAAGGGATTTCTTGGCACTTAATGTTGTCTCTTACTATCAGTGGTCAAAGTGTGAAGGAAAAGTATATTTGCGTTGTGTGGCGTTACTATACTTACCCTGTGGAAAAGCAGCAGGTGGCGCAGCAGTGGCCTCACTAATGGGTAATGGCAGGCAGGGGGCAATGCTGAGTTCTGAAAATATCAGGTCACCAGGTATGAAAAGCAATGTACAGTATGCAGTTCTTATGGCGAGGTACAGAAAGAACATAACAGATTTAATGGCTTCAGAATTCATACTTGAATATTTTCCTTTTCAATATCATTCATAATGAACTCACAGGTTAAAGTACCACTGATTTTTTAATTAAAATACTAAAATTATCTGTACATTTAATAATGAAACACCAGAAAAAAGAACTACTTCAGCATGTCAATGCATTTATGTTTTCACCTTCATAAAAATATCACTATCTATGTATATACATGTATATGCTGTAGAAACACTATGGGTCCTCTTCCTCTATCCAGATTGTTTATCTTACTATCATGGACAACCCAGAAATTTTATAAGGTTAACAGACACCTTTAGGATACAATGAAGGATAAACAAGGATGAAAGTCACATTCCTGTCACATTCACATCACAATATTGGTCCTAGTATTAAATTATTCACAATAAAACCATATGTGGCTCTGATAGGGCAGCACAATGGCGTAGTCGTAAGCATTTCCACCTCACAGAAAGAAAGTCCTGGGTTTGAGTCCTGGGAATGGTCAATTTTGGGTGAAGTTTTCACACTGTCCTCGTGTTTGTGTGGGTTTCCACCAGGTACTCCAGTTTCCTCCCACACTCCAAAGGCATGCACATTAGGCTAACTGACTACTCGAAATTGCCCCTAGGTGAGGGTTTCAGTGTGAATGATTGTAGGTGATGGGCTTGTGATAGTCGAGCAATCTATTCAGGTTGACTGTGTCACTGCCTTCGTCCGGTGTGTGTTGAGATAGGCTCCAGTCAGCCCATGACCATAATGGGATGAAATGGTTCAGCAAATGAGTGAGTATGTGAGTAAGTGAGCAAGTGGCTCTAATAAATAGTCGAAATATGATTGTACACTTGTTTTTGTTAAAGTGAAACCCGGAGCTACCCTGTTACAGAAAGACAAAACAAAAACATGAGAAAGTCCACTTCAGAAGGTCAAAATATTGAAAAGGGGTATTCAGTGAATTTCAGAGCAGTAAATTCAGTTATAAATTTGCATTCTGACTTTGCTTGCTGCTGCTGTACAACTGCACTGTATATGTACTGTATGCTTATCACAGCAGTACCGGGCTTGTTAACTGCTTATTGTACCAGCTACAAGTTACTGCTTTTGAATTTTTCACTATCAATACCATTTTATCAGGTTTATATATATATATATATATATATATATATATATATATATATATATATATATATATATATATATATGTATGTATATATATATACACACACATACATACATATATATATATATATATATATATATATATATATATATATATATGTGTGTGTGTGTGTGTGTGTGTGTGTGTGTGTGTGTGTGTATAAGCTAAACAATCGTAATTTTTCTCATTAAAAAGCTAGCTGACTATTTTAGTGCACAAGTTCAGTGACTGAAAGTTAGCCAACACCACAGACCAAGCTCATATGTAACAGCACCTGCAGTAGTTTTACCACAAAATTACTAGTGAAAATTGGGGGAAAATGGAAAAATATGATCTAAACGTAAATATATAAAGCCTTATAAATGTATTCAGTTTCGAAGAAAAGTTACTCACTGCCTCTCATTCATTGGCCAAACCATTTAATCCTACTAGGGACACATGGAGGGTGAAGCCTATCTCAGCCAATACTAGATGAAGACAGGGTAAATCCTGAAGAGTTCACTAGAATATCACAAGGCCAACACGCACCCAACTATTCACAATCACACCTAGGGACAATTTGGAACTACCAATTAGCCTAATGGGCGTGTCTTTGGAATGTTGGTGGAAACTGGAGTACCCAAAGAAAACCAACACAAGCACGGGGAGAACTTTATAACTCCAAACAGAAATACTCAAGCCTGGGATTCAAGTCCAGTATGTTCTTGCTGTGAGGTGGATATGCTAACTAATATGCGACCAAGCCTCCTCAAGAAGAGTAAGTAAGTTATAAATCATAGTTTTGATTTCAGGGGTACATTTTTGGCATTGATGGATGAGTCATGTTGAACATTGTATTTTAAAGAGATGGTATTGGTCCATTCACACAGAAGAAGTGCAAAGAAGCTAAAGAGTCGGGCTTACATCCCTGAAAGGTTCCACACAGCACGCAGGCAGAAAGACAGGCGATGGGCACACACACAGTTCTGTGGTCAAATAAGAAAGAGCCATTAGTGCAGTCCTGTGCAAAATGGAAAAACACACACAAACTGTATTCTTGTCCCCTTCTCCTATGACTAGGCACTACACTTTAGAGAGGAATGCACAGGCCACTAAGCCACACAGAGGAGACAGGAGAAAGGTCATGCTTTACTGTGCAGTGGCATGCGTACTTGTGACTGGAAAGTTAGTGCCTGCTTCACACGTGTACAGTATAAGAAGATAATATTGGGTATGTTTCTTGACGGACGGCTTGTTGGTGTGTAAGCAAGAGGGAGTGAGCGGTGGTTCAGCGCTCCGCTTTCTAGTCATGAAGCCTCAGTGAGGAATGGCTGCACATTCTTTTTGAATGGCGCACACTGGTGTAGAACTTGCGGTGGCCTATTCCTGGATGACACATTTATAACTGTTCTCTGAGTAAAGGTTTAAACATAAACATTCAGAAGAGAACAACGGGTTCCACTCTATGTGTGGCGGAGTTGGTTTATGTTCATCTGATACCATTCAGCAGCTATTTTCAGCATAAAAGGTTAGGTTTCAAGTTATCATTTAACCAGATATAATTCAACTGAGAAGCTTCTGACTCACGGCCTTCCTACACCAAAAGGAAACTTTTGAGGTTTTGGTGCAGTAGCGTCAATAATAATAATAATAATAATAATAATAAAAACACATTTATAAGAACCATCATATCAAACAGGAAATTTCCAATGTTATTGTTATTCAATAGAAAAATAGAACAATGAATTCCACAGTCTCTGCAAAAAAACCCATAAAACTTTGGCAGCCGGAGGACAAACAAAGGCCTAACATGCAGTATCCCAAATTATTCTGTATTCCCATCTCATATGAGATCTGTGTGGCATTATATTTGTAATATTTCTGTTGTCTGTTATATTAAGTATCCAGTGTTTGTTTCCCTGCTCTACGACACCATGAGCTTCGTATTCCCAGTCTGATATTATTATCTGAGTACAGATGTTTCAGGCGTATATTGTGCTTAGGGCTTTTGAATATCCTGGTGATCCCTGAAGCAGCTCTTACCAGTTCACATGTACTCTTTTTAATATAGCAGGACATTGTGCACTACACTGGACTGTCCCAGGGAGTATTTGTTGTTGGGTCAATCAGCATTTGGAACCAGAGCTAACATTACTGTACATGGAGGTCCTGTTTGTTACAACTGGCTCTTTTGTTTTTATTATTAGGACAATCACAGGTCAACTTAGGTGGTTTATCCGAGCATGCGCACGCACACGTGTGTGTGTGTGTGTGTGTGTGTGTGTGTGTGTGTGTGTGTGTGTGTGTGTGTGTGTGTGTGTGTGTGTATGTGTGTTGGGGGGAGGTGTTTATTTTGTGATTGTCTTGTAAATCATTGTTTTCATATGTGGTAAAACGGTTGAAAAGTCTCCCTCTCCCCTTACATTGATTGAATAAACATTGCTAGTAAATTGAGTCCATGATAAATTGAAGTTTCATTTTGTAAATGTTGAAAATGTATAAGATTATTGCATGTTTAACTGTTAATTTAACAATATAATCACAGGCACATACAGACTGTCTCAAGTTTATTGTCTGCTTATAGAGATATAGTGTACCTGGCTACCTGCGCAGAGCTAAATTATGTGCATGATTACTGCCTCAGTATGCAAAATAACTGCAGTGCAGTGTCCTGGTAAGGGATCTTCAGTCATCCAATAACTAAAGGAACAGCTATCACTTACTTTGTACATTCATTTATATCCATTAATGGGCTTTACTCAAAAGCCAAACATTGGCAGTATGGTGGTATTGGTCCCTGGCCTTTGGATCAGTGACCCAGAGACTTAACCCTGAGATAACACTGCTGCAGCCACCATGATCTATGGTCTGATTTGACGAAACTTGGTTTATTTTTAATATAGTTTCTTCTTTGGTTTGCACACCTCTTCCATTACTGTTGCAGCACTCAGGTCCCCTTGGTATGGAAGGTCACATTTTGAAGGTGAGATGTATTACCATGAACTTTTCATTCAACCCTTGTATTCCCGCACACCCTTCAGAAACAATAAATTAAACACCCCCACCCCCCCCTCCCCCCCGGCCCGCTCCATATAAAACCAAAATTTTGTGTCATTGGTCCCTGTACCGCCAGCAGAGTGACATAGGACATAGTGGTTAGCAAGGCCGGTCGATAGCAAGAGGGCCTGAGTTCATTTTCAAGCCTGGGCGTTTATGTGTGGAGTTTGCATGTTCTCCCCATGCTTGTGTGGGTTTCCTCAGGGTACTCCGGTCTCTTCCCACAGTCTAAAATCATGCACAGTAGGCTAATTGGCTGTTCCAAATATCCAGTAGGTGTGACTGTGAATGGTTGTATGAGTGCTGGCCCTGCAATGTCCTGGCAAGCTGTCCAGGGTGTACCTCACCCTTGCCCAGAGTCAGGGTAGATGGATGCCAGCCTTTCCACAACCTGAATTGGGATTAATCAGTTCAGAAAATGGAAGAATGGATGACTGTTCCCTGTACCCTCCCATGACCAGTAGTGAATCACCGATCCCAGAGTTGGGGTTCAAGCCCCACTGTCAATGGTTGTCAACCACTGCAGCTAACTGGATTATCAAAGGCCGGCCATGTCTCTCACTGTCTATGGTGTGAGGTATACAAAAGAACCATTGCTGACTTTCATCAAGAGTAGCTGCATGGCCGTCAGCATATTTTTGCCCTGCAATGGCCTGGAGAGCTGTCCAGGGTGTACTCTACCTCGCTCAGGGTTGGCTGACCCTAAACCCTAATTAGGATTAAACAGTTCATAAAATGAATGAATGTTAGTCAGTTGTTTCTGATGATTCAGAGTTTTGGATCCAGTGTACGCTGGAATAAATTCCAAAGCACCTGACTTGTCTCCCTGGTCCTTCCACAGGTTTTTAGTGATTGCAATAGATTCCATGACTTGAAACATGCCTTGGCTTGGATAAACTTATGAACTTCTTTCTTGCCTTTGTCTGGATGGACCTTGAGCCTGTAGACCTCCTCATGCAAAGTTTGTACTTCTAGTGACAGGTCTCTGTTTCTCTGCTCAGCTTCCATCAGTTGCCTGATAGAACAAAGTCATCAGTTGACATTGAGTGAGATAATAACAGCATATTAGTACAGGTGGTAAAAATCAGCTAAGAGCTTGGAGGGCAAGTGAAGTAGGTCTACACTTTTGAACATAGTCTTGCTTGAGCACACTTGTGTTAAATTTTCTCAAGGCCGATAAAAGTATGCACCTGTTAAAGCTCACAGGTGTGCATATTCTGCCTTGGAGATAAGTACGTAGGTCACTTGGCCAGGAAGGGCATTGTGGTGTGACAGTGAGTTAGTGAGAAAAGTAAGGCAGACAAGGAGCAGGAAAAATGGAAAATGCAAAAATGGGATGTGGGACAGGTAGTTTACCTCTGCAATTCCTGGATTTGGACATTGCTTTGTTCAGTGTCTGATGTGTTTGAAGCCTCTACAGTACTGTGCAGAAGTATCAGCGGGAAATCTGTCTGTGTTGACACGTCATGAAATCCTCTGAGCTGCCATGTTTGTTTCTGAAATATTCACAGATGCACTGAGATGATATTACAAGCAAATCAATGCCTTAATTTTAAAAGAGGGTTTTGTAGATGCTTGTAGATTCAAAAAGGATTATATTGTCTAATATATTGATTTTACTAAAGAGGAATTGCAGAATCATTTGTTTGAAGAAATGGAAATAAATGCAAGATGTATTCTGGAAAGCATGCATACCAGGGTGGCCCGGTGGCATACCAGGGTTCGAGGCATTTCTATTTTGAGTTTGCATGTTCTTCCCATGCTTGTGTGGGTTTCCCCCCACAGTCCAAAGATATGTAAGTTTGGCTAAATGACTGTTCCGAATTGTTCTAAGATATGAGTGTGAGTATGCTGGTTGTGTGTGTGTTATACCACCATTTCACTGGAGCGCGGAATGCAAGGATCATGACGGAAAGACACGGAATACACTCTACGGAGGAGCTTCGGCATTTTTACACAGAAAATGAGTGACAAACATACGGAAAATTGCACCTTCGGAACACCTTTGGAACGATCATGGAATGTGCAGAAAGGACACGGAAAGACCGTGGTACAATGTCGGAATACATGCGTAAAAGCCCTCGGATCACCTTTGGAACCAGCAGAGAAAGACCTTCGGATAATTCACGGAATGTTCAAGGAAAGGAGGGAACGTTTGCGGAACGACCGTGGCACTAATTTTTAGAAGGAAGACCCACGGAATGATCGCGAAACAGCCAGAATGAAGGCGGAATGTTCACGTTCAACATGGAACGACTGAGGAATGACTGAGGAATACCCGGCGTAACCACGATTCCACGAGGAAAAATTGGCAAAGATCAAAGGATTTGCTCCTGATTCCGCCTATAAACACATGGAATGACCAAGGAAGCTCATTCTTTCATTCATACTATATGTTTATAATGTATAATATGTTTATAATGTACAATAAATTAAAATTTTAACATATTTTTGTAATTTACCATATGTTTCTAACATGCAATATGTTTATAATTTACAATAAATGTAAAATTTAACAGATGTTAAGATGTTTAATATCAATAATGTCAATACGTTCCTTTTATTTGCACCTCAATAAATCATTCCTGACTAAAACCCATGCACACAAGTCCAAACCACAGTGATTATAACTTTAAAACTTTATTACATGAACAGGAAAACAGAAAAAATAAAGTTGACCTGAAATAATTTATAGTGGAAGTGACTTCCTTGAGGGTTCCGCAAGTCTTCTGTCTTATTCGCAACCATTCTGCAAACGTTCCGCATGTATTCCGCAAACCTTCCGTGAGTATTCCGTGGGGATTCCGTGGCCGCTTTTGACCACCTGGAAGACGGAGGAATGTTTGCGGAACGTTCACGGAAGACTTGCGGAATAAATGGAATGATCACGAAACGTTTGTGGAAAGGATGGAACGTTTGCAGAAGGACTGCGGAACGTGAGGGAACACTGTCTGAAAATTTTTCTTTGAAAATGCTTTTTAACATGTTCAAAAGCACGTTCACGGAAGATTTCGGCCTGACGGAAGAGGAGGAATACCTTCGGAATCGTACGGAAGGACACGGAAGGTGACGGAATGACTGAGGAATGACTGAGAAACGTTGAAGGATGACTACGGTTTTGCTTCCGCGAGCCTGCCGCGCAAGTGGTTTGACAAATGAGTGAGATAGTGACTGAGTAGTGACTGAGTGAGGGGCTCATGCACACCAGCTATTTACAGAATGCCTAAACAGGATTCATAAGATATTTATTCATACATTCATATATCCAATCAGTCGATCATTTAATTATTCATTAAACTTCAGTAACTGCTTTATCCTTGTGATGATGTATTTGACAGTATTCCTTGAACACTTCCTTGAGTAGGAAGTCCTGGATGTGTCATTAGTACATTGCATGCTTCTTTTCACAAATTCATTAAAAACATAAAGGTATTCTGAAGTAGACAACACACCTACCAGCAAGTGCTCCTGAAGGTACAGAGACTCGTGTACTGGCTTCTGGTCAATCTCCATCATGATATCTTGGCTGCGGTCAACAGCTCCTGTTTCTCTGAAAAGGAAAAATGAAGGAATAAAAGAAGCAGATCACATTTTTTATACAGTGCCGAGGGATACAGGTGGTGTATGGGGTGGGGGTGGTTTGTCTATACAGTGTCTGACTTACGACCTGCGCAACTCAGGACTTTTCAACTTTTGACCATCCAAAACTAAAAAAAAAATTAATGAATAGCTTATATACTTGGGTTTCATGTTTGTGAATATCATTGGCCCAGCCGAGCCTATTTGAGAGGATCAAATGGGCTAAACTGTGTACATGTATTTACGTGTGTTTCCCCCACGCCCTTTGTAAAGAGACGCATTAGGTTGACAATACATGTACACTAGTCCTCCTCCTCCTCCTTCTCCTCATATTAATGTCTAAAGAAAGGTAAATAGATTGCAAACAAAATTTTGACACGAACTTGGAGAAAGGTCCAGTATACAGTACATACTAGTAGTAATACATGTACAGACCCGACTTACATCTAAACAGTCTTACAATCTGTTGACCTGAACCAAATGCGATCGCAAGTTGGACACCTGTATATTATTCACCAAAATATTGATAGATGTGATTTCCTTTTGTGGAAAAAGTAAGTATATCCTTGGCCTCAGAAATTAGAACTGTCCCCTTCAGAAGAAATAACTTATTGGGGGAAATTTGCATAATTTTCCATCAGTCTCTGACATTGGCGTGCTGAGAATCTTGACCACTTTGACTTCATTTGCAAAATGTTTTACCGTTTTTGCAAATGAACTGACCTTTTAACAGCACCCATTCCATACACCATTTTAATGGTGTTCAAATTTGGGCTGATGAGGAGATTCCATAAGTCCTAATTCTTTTTGAGCCATTCCTTGATGGATTGACTAGTTTGATTAGGATCAGCTTCCTGTTGAAAGGTCCAGTTTAACTTCCAGCAACATTTTAACTTTAATATTTCTTTGTTGAATTAATGACTGCCTGCTGCCAGTCCCTGAGGTCACTACCTCACCAACAAACCGCAAACCATAAAGTTTCAATTCATGTTTCAATGTGCGTATGATGCTGTTCTACTCCTCACATGAGTACTGTGACTATGCCCAAACAACACTTTTTTGTTGGTATCGTTGTTGTTTTTTAATGATGGAAAAAAATCTTTTGTTCTCTTGGCATACTGACAATGCATGATGATAACACACTAGTCAATAGAAAATGCAGCCCCAGACCCAATTATGGTTAAGTAAATGTATACTAGCAGGAGATTCTCTTTAGTGGAATTTAATCTTAAAAACCCGATTCCAATTTTAGGGACACAAAGGTGATGAATGTAAGCATGTACTTCCTTTTTCCATGTGACTCATCACTATTTTGCTTAGTTAAATTAAGTTCATTACTAATGTAATAAACTTAACCAAAAAGTACACTTAATACTAGTCGCCGGCAGAGGGGCGTGGCTGACGTGCTTTGGAGGTCCGTGAAGAGAAGCAGAACCGATACATTTCTGAACTCCTGCCAAAAATTTCAAAGAAGAAACAAATTGGCTCCAGTATTATAATGAACTGGATAAGAGTGAAACTCTCTGTAAACCTGATCAGATCCGCTTTGCTGTGCTTGAGAGAAACCAGGAGTTTAAACACGGGACATAATGATATTAGTTTCATGTCCCCGCACTAGTATGAACTTTCCACCTGTGAGCCGGTAATGTGCTCACACTGCTCTCAGAGGTCAGCACGTCTTGCCCCATTCCAGCGACACGCAGCCTGAAGCACACGTGCTGCCGCGGCGCACCTCCAGATCCTACACAGATAACTTCATTATCCGGGACCGGGGACCAGGACGGTGGGTTAAATGGTGTGCCTTGGCAATGCTGAGTGGTTTTGATGTGACGAATGATGTTTACTGCAGTGTCACGGGAGGAATGGTGTCATTAACAATGATTTGTGCTGGTCATAATTTAACACCATAAAGACTTTAAAGCTTCTGGCATGTGGGCAGCAGGTTGAGTCGAGTTGGAGCAACGTGAGGCTGAGTGATTATCTTCATGTTGAAGTTCAATTACAGTTCTTCGGTGCTCCTTCCAAGGGCAACCGGCAGCTGATCAGGTCAGTTGTCCAGTTGTAGTGTCGCCTGTGTGTGTGTGTGTGTGTGTGTGTGTGTGTGTGTGTGTGTGTGTGTGTGTGTGTGTGTGTGTGTGTGTGTGTGTGTGTGTGTGTGTGTGTTTGTGAGAGAGAGAGAGCGAGAGAGAGAGAGAGAGAGAGAGGATATGCTTTCAATTAGACTGATCTCAAGAGCATCATTACACCACGTGGTCAGTTATGTAATAACTCAGAGATAGAGTGAGAGAGAGACAGAGAGAGAAAGAGAGAGAGAGAGAGAGAGAGAGAGAGAGAGAGAGATTGTATACAGTACAAACTCGTATAGGTTACTTATACAATGTTTAAACATACGTTCCTCTCTAAAGAATGCCCTGTAACAACTTACGAACAAATTCATCTAACGAACGACCATCTGGAACCTAACTCGTTCATAAGCTGGGGAGCTTCTGTATATGCTGAATTTGTCATGAACAGTGAAGCCAATAAATATTATTATCACCTTGTAGCAGTATAAGAGTATCCAACGAATGCTAGGTGGATTCCTGTAGGTGCTGTGTCCATTACATCAGACAGTGTCTCCTACAGAACATGGACATGCAGGTCTGAGTCTAGAATCCTGGAACTTTTATATTTTGCTCAGTAACCACAGTTGGACAATAAAACACAAGCAATGTATATACTGTTTCACTGAGGAAGTCATCCAACACATCAAAGTTGGAGGTGTCTGTAGGATTGGAGACTTCAGGTTGATAAGGAGCAGGCAACTGGTGCAAGGCACTCCATTTGAGTCCGTTGAAAAAAGGATGACTTCGGAAGTCTGCAGACCCATTTGCACCCAGCCTCTCATTCCTATCACATAGCAAACCTGTGATCAGTGCACGTGCCTCCTCAGATATCTCCACAGTTGATGCAGGGAACTCAAAGTAATCCTGTGGAGATATTAATAAAAATATAAACAAGATTACACACAATTTCCAATGCTTGGCTACTAGGGTGAGACTGAATGTGACGTTGCTCTGTATCAATATCTCTCAGTCTCTATCTATGTTATCTTCTCTCCATTTACCTGAAAGTGAATTATTTTTGCATAGGTTTCAGAGAGAGACTCCGCATAGAAGGGCGTGGTCCCCAGTAACATCTCATATGCACATACACCAAGAGCCCACCAGTCACACTCTTTACCATAGCCTCCTCCTCCTTCTACTGCTCGCAGGATCTCTGGAGACAGGTAGTCAGGAGTACCAACAGCAAGTGAAGAGTGAACCTGTATACACATATGCACACACGGTACCTTCAGTCACATCATCCTTCTTCACTCACAAACCTTTGTTAAATTTGATAAACTGTAAATGGGCTAAAGAAAGAACAAGTGTGGTCAGGTGAGAGGTTGTAACGGTTCGGCCTGTAGTGTTAGCTGGATAAAGAAATATGACTCACCAAGCCATCATCCTGCAGTCGTAGACATGACCCAAAGTCCCCCAGTCGCACATGTCCATCTGCTGTTAGCAGAATGTTATCAGGCTTCACATCTCTAGAGGATAGAACATTCATTTTATATAGAAATATTTTAAAATATAGTACTATTCACTGGGGATTCACTGATGTAATGTGGATATATAACGTGGAAAAAGTCAACGCACCCCTGATTAATCATCCTCACCACGTGTACTGTTTATGGTCACAGCAGAACTATAGCCAGTCCCGTTTGACTCTGGACAAAAGGTGAGGTACACCCTGAACAGCTCATTGCAGTTTATTGCAGGACCAACACAGTCAAACAACTATTCACACCTAAGGGCACTCAAGAGTGATGAACTGACAAGCAGTTCAGGGTGTACTCAGCTTTGGCCCAGTATGGTTTGGGTAGACTTCAGGCTCCAGCCTCTCTTTCAAGCTCAATAAAACATAAACATTCATTCGTGCATTCATTTTCTGAGCCACTTAATCCTAATTAGGTTCACGGGGAGGCTGGTGCCCATCTCGGCCGACTCCGGGTGAGGGTGGGGTACACCCTGGACAGCTTAATAGGCCATCACATAGCCAACATTCACACCAAGGGGAAATTTAGAACAGACAATTAACCTACTGTGCATGATGATTTTTTTTTTTTTAATTGGCAGAAACCCAGACAAGCACAAGGAGAACATGCAAACTCCACACAAAAACACCCAGGTTGGGAATCAAATCCAGGCCTTCTTGCTATGAGGCGAATGTGTTGACTACTACACCTCCTTGCCGCCTAAATGATAAACATCTTCATAAAATGAAATGAAAACTCACGACTTATAATTTTAACTGGGCAGCCAGGTGGCATAGCAGTTAACACGTCCAACTCGGAGCAAGAAGTTCCTGGGTTGAAGACTTCTGTGTGGAAGTTGTTCTTCTTTCATAGACATCCTCCAGGTTCTCCGGTTACCGCCCAGAGAAATTGGTTGTTCTAAATTGGCGCCAGGTGTTAGAGTGAATGCTTGTTTGTATTGGCTCTATGGTGGGTTAGGTAAGCTGTGCATGATCCACCCTGCCTTCACCCCGTGTTGGCAGAGACAGGTTGTAGTCTCCCCTTGACCCCAACCGGACTAAGAGATGAAGGAGTAAATGAGTGAGTATGAGGGTGAATGAGTAATTTTAACCTCATGACACCATCACTGTCCTAATATGAGGACATCACAGTTTCCTAACTATACTGTGTATATGAGCATACAATATATAATTCTTTGGGTTACTCTTTTGTCAAACTGCTCCCTGTTTAAAGACATTGATCAAGCGCAACACTTAACAGATGTTGTATAACAGAACCAGTGAGAAGAAGGAAGGGGATTTGACATTGAAAGGGACTTTGGCACATTCCAAGTAGCAATACTGTCTCTCTCTCTTTTTTTTCAGACAGAAGAGTTTGTATTTATGTCTTGACAATGCCACAGCTGTCCAAGAGGTGCTGTTAAACCTTTATAACAAACAATACCTTTCAACGTGCATAAAATCTGAATATCAATTAATTGCATTAGTCAACCAACATATTGCTCTACCTTCATACTGCACACACATGTACCTGTGCACGTAGCCCAGTCTATGGACAGAGTCAATAGCCATGACCATCTCTGCTAAGTAAAACTGACCCATGTCCTCTGGAATATGGTCCCCAAACTTACTAAGCAGCGTTAGCAAGTCTCCACCAACATAGTAATCCATTGCTAAGTACTACAACACACACACACACACACACACACACACACACACACACACACACAAGTTAAATATTATTCATCTACCATGTGTTTGGTGACACTCAGTACTATATTTTATAAGAGCTGGTTAAAATAAAGTACATTAAATGTGTAATTTTTAGCAATACATACAAGGTAATTGTCATCTTGGAAGGCATAGTGCAACTCTGTGATCCAGCGACGATCTCCTTTGAGTAAAACCTCTCTTTCTTCCTGATAGCATGCTGTCTGAGCATAAAGAAAACAATCAAAAGAAGAATTCCTAATGATATGGCTGTATGGTAATATTAATAAAATCCTAGAGTAGAATTAAGGGGCATGTAAAGTGTTTTACCTCTCCACGCTTCAGCATGTCCCATTTGTTCATTATCTTCAGTGCATAGACCTGTTGGGTGTCGCGCATTCTAGCTACAGCAACCTGTAACAGCCCAAGTTCATATTCATATAATTACATCTACTACCTGTTTACATCTTACAATGTTTACTAGACAAGAAATTTAAAATTAAATAAAATGAATAAAATGAAGCCTCTCACCTCACTGAAGGTCCCCCGGCCAATCACCTTCAAAATGTTGAAATCGTCCCTTTTTATGCGAGTCTTCTTCACTTGGTTCACCAGAGGCTCCACTATGATAAAATATAACAGTACAATCATATCAGCTGTGATTGGCTGTCACTTTATTCATAGAACTCTCTATCCAAATTAAATATTGTGCCTTTAGGCAGGTGAAGCAGCTGCTGAGCACTTGAGTAGGGCTATGGCCACATGGGTACAACTATTAAAATAAGCTTCATTCCAATAATACAATTCATCCAAGGAAGTAGAAAACAACAGGGGTACAGTACTGTGACCCCAGCTTATACTACAGTGATTTATCAGTTCAGTTCATTTTCTGTAACCATTTAATCCTAATTAGGGTTGTGGGGAGGCTGGTGCCCATCCCAGCCGACTACAAGCGAGGGCAGAGTACACCCTGGACGGCTCGCCAGGCCATCGCAGGGCAGAAACACGTTGACGGCTTTGCAGCTCCTCTTGTCGATAGTCAGCAATAGTTCTTTTACATGAACCTCTCACCATAGACAGTGAGAGACACGGCTGGCCTTTGATAATCCAGTTAGCTGCACTGCGGGCACAGTGGCAACCTTGTGGAGAGTGTGACTCGAACCCCCGACCTTAGGATCAGCGACCCAGCGCCCTATACTACTAGACCACCACTGCCCTACAATTGATCAGTTATTACACTTCATTACTTTTTACAGGGTTTGCCACAGTTTTTGCATCTATAGCTACAAATGCTGTGTTGGGATGGGATGTTGGAAAAACAAGTTAGTATCTGTTACCATTTAAATGATCCAGGTTTTTTTTAAGATAATAAGATCATTTTGCTACAGAGAAAAAGCAAGATCCTTCATCTTTCCTACCATGGAAAACTTGACATGAGCTTGTTAAATCAACATCTGTTTACAGAATGTTTCCCCATGTTGAAGATTAGACATTTTATTTAATAAATAACAACAAAGTTCAGATTTGGATTAGGGCTTCATTGGCTGAAATATGGAGGTGGAGGTGTTATTGTTGCTGAAACAAACAAAAAAAATACTACAAGCATTCAGAGAGTGGAAACCTCTACCAGGGCAGTTCATCCATCCATCTGTCTATTTTCAGAACCAACTAGGCTGGAGTTGATCTCAGCTGTCTCTGAGGGAACACTATATATACGTAGCACACTATAAACAACTCACAATCCACTGCATGGCTGGAGGATGAGTCCCCTAGTTGGGATTAAGTGGTTCAGAAAATGAATGAATGAAAAAAGCACAGGGAAGACATGCAACCCCCACACAGAAACACCACTGCTGAGCCTGGGACTTGAACCCAGGACCTTCTTTCTGTGCGATGGATGGGCTAATCACTGCACTGCCATGTCGCCACAGGGAGGTCATGTTCATGCTAATTTTCATTTATTATAACTATCTTCTTCACTCTTCATTTCCCAGCCATGACCCTGGTGAGCTTTCTTTATTATTTATTAAAATAGCCGTTATCACATTGTGGTATAGAATCTTTTAAAAACTTCACAGATTCAGATTGTGATGTTATATCATCTATACACCACCTTCAGAAAAATATATTTATATAACTTTTTAGTGTAAAGTTGCAAACCAACAATCAAACAGTCAAACAAAAAATAAACTGATGAAAACCATAAGCTCTTTAACAGTGCTAACGAGCACATTAGAATTTAATTCAACATATGAATTGAATTCTACTTTGTGTTGCCTAAAACTACTGTTATTTTAATTTAATCAACAATATCTTCCGAAACAAATTTAAAATTCCGATATGAGCAGTATATACAGTCCGTACATATTGTTATGGCAGTTCAGAGTCTGTGACATAAACAGACTGAATCAATCCCATAGTCCATATCTCATTGATTTGAGAAACCTTTAAATCTCATGCGTGTTAAGAATTATTAAACAAACATTCCCTTTATAAACCTGTTCATTCTTTTGAACTGAGAAACAAGCCCATACATAGGTGATGTCATTATTTCTGACCCATGTCTAAAGATCTCAATGGGCTCCTGGTTCCTAATCACTCTGCCTTGGTTTGATTATAATCATGAGTAGGTTTGTGTGCATAAATGAAATACCAACAACTTTCTATAAATCATTTTAAAGAGAAGAAACTACACGATGAGGTCAGTTCCCAGCAATAACCTTTTTGTTCAAACATTCCTATTTTAATAATGTCCAATGTGTATGCATTCTAGGAAGTGTCAAAGGGAACCAGGAATGATAAATCAGATGTCTGCATGCTGCACCAAATTTACAGTCCTACTGGTGTGTTAGTGAAAAATAAATCGTTTCAATCCTTTTTAGGGAATGCAGTACACTTTTAAAGTATTTCGGATATCAATCTGATTATTAAAAACGAACACCATTTTCCTTGTTTTGTCGCCTTATTGGTTCATCTAAAGAACCAGAACCTGGAGGTAATCCACTGATTTTTTTTCTCAGTGCTTTCATTTTTATCTTTACCTTTAAATAAGTCCATTTCTTATTAAGAGTCAGGACTATTCACTTATAATAAAGATTCAATGGTTTCCCTTTAAGAACAACATGGTCAGAAATAGACCAGATGATTCTAAGAATAGGTTAGAATCACTGCTGAAGACTTTTTTAAGGCAAGTTTTTCCAGTGCCTTGGATCACAGGGACACACACACACACACACACACACACACTCACACACACACAGAGGAATGTGAGTGAGAGCAAGGCAACAGTGTAAACTGTTTTTGTGGAAAGAAGTTTCCAGAAGTGTTTCTCCATGTGCCAAACACTTCCCAGAGTCGTAACTAAAGCAAAACAGCAATACAATAGAATCATAAGTGTCGTACTGTACTGTATTGCGAATGGAAGCGATAATAGGACACAGAAAAGTTTAAAGATGTATTAGATAGAGAGATAAACTGAAATGGCTTTGATTTAAGAGGAGATGATGGATACAAACATGTTGAAAGGGTTTGGAAAAGATAATATTAAAAAAAAAAAAAAATCTCTCCTGTATGATCACTCCCATTTCCAAAGGTGTTTAATGATGACTAAATACTTAAGTAATCTCTCGGTACTTTGAACGTTGTACAAAGTATAATGGTTTCCTAACACTTATCTTTTACTTTGCATTAGCTCTATCAATTAGACCCTCTTTGTCTCTGCCCTTTGCCTTTTGCATGCATACACTGTACGACCAAACGGAAAACGGATTCCTGTGATAACCAGCGATATGTCCAGACCAGGGGTGTCAAACTCGTGCCACAAAGGGCCATGTGGCTGCAGGTTTTTGTTTCAACCAAGCAGCAGCACACCTGACTTTGCTCATTCAAACAAACAGTTTGAGTCTTCAGGCAGTTGATTGGTCAGTCTGTGTGCTCTGTTCAGAGACTGACCAATGAACTACCTGAAGACTCAGGACAGCTGTTTGTTTGAATGAGCAAAATCAGGTGTGCTGCTGCTGCTTGGTTGAAACAAAAACCTGCAGCTACATGGCCCTTTGTGGCACGAGTTTGACACCCCTGGTCTAGACAAAAACCTGGGACCTCTTTATAATTTCACTCAGTCAGCTAACTACTCAGCTCAGCTAACCCTGGAAGAAGACTGGAAGAAGACTGGTAGACCATGAGCAGCTTACCAGTTCACACACACAACCGTTCACACTCACACTCACTCATACCTATAGGGGCAGTTTGGAGCAGCCAGTTAGCCTACTGTACAGATCTTTGACGTGTGGAAGGAAAGCAGAGCACCTGGAAGAATCCCATGAAAGCACGGGAAGAACACGAGAACTTTAAGCAGAAAGTCCGAGCCCAGGACTCGAACCCAGCATCCTCTTGCTGACATGCGCGTATATGCTGTCCACGACATCACCATTCTGAGAATTTGCATACGGATGAATAAACAGGTTATAGATATTGATTATATTACGCAGCCGTTGAATTTATAAATATGGATCAATTCTCAATAACTGATCATTTAGGAGTTGTATGATAAAGGATCAACATAATCTACAGCTGGTTATAAAAGCGTTTTTTAAAACTGTTTATTTACATTTATTCGCATTGCTACAAAGAAAAAGCAAGGTCCTCTCTCTCTCTCTCTCTCCTACCATGGAAAACTTGACATGAGCTTGTTAAATCAACATCTGTTTCCAGAATGTTTCCCCATGTCAAAGATTAGACATTTTATTTAATAAATAACAACAAAGTTCCGATTCGGATGAGGACATCATTGGGTGGAATATCTGCCTACAGAAACAAAACATTTACTAAAAAGCATTCAGGGAGTGGAAACCTCAACTGTGGTGGTTCATCCATCTACCCATCCATCTATTTGCAGAATTGAGGAGACTGAAGCCTATCTCAGCCGTCTGAGTGAAGGTGTATGAAAACATGATTGTTGACTGTGAGAAGACAGTTTATTATTCATTCATTCATTCGTTCATTCATTCATTCATTTTATGAACTACTTAATCCTAATTATGGCGGCTGGGAGGCTGCCGCCCATCTCAGCTGACTCTGGTCAAAAAGCAGAGTACACCCTGGACAGACACCTTGCAAGGTCATGACAGAATGCATGCTAACAGCTATGCAGCCTACTCTTGACTAAAGTCAGCAATAGTTCTTTTACATGCCTCTCACCACAGACCGTGAGAGAAATTGCCGGCCTTTGATAACCCAGCTAACCAC
This sequence comes from Plotosus lineatus, assembly GCA_024760905.1. Classification (NCBI taxonomy): domain Eukaryota; kingdom Metazoa; phylum Chordata; class Actinopteri; order Siluriformes; family Plotosidae; genus Plotosus; species Plotosus lineatus. The sequence goes on along the minus strand of CM045750.1, from coordinate 3,247,390 downwards.
ACTTGGGGGACAGTGACAACCCACTGATAGTGGCCCTTCACTCACACTGTGAACACCTGATGCCGTCTGATCTTAGCTTCTTATGGTACTTGGATGGGAGATGAAGCAGGTGACGTGGAGGATGAAGGATAGTGTCAGGCAGCCCACCCTTTATGGAATTCTGAGACCAATTATGGCCGTGGCATTAGACAAGTGAAAGTAGATACATAGAGAGAATCATAAGTAAACATCTGGTGACCTTGAAAGATAACCGGTAAAGATAACGGATGACTGGATCAATAAATGTAATTGACACCAAAGTCTGCTCTGGATTCCATTTCCCAAGCTCCCTTACAAACTACAAATATGACCACCTTGGACTACATTTCCCAAGAACCCACAGGCACAGGTTTTTCATACTTCCTCCTTACTTATAATGACTTGCAAATAATTGCTGGTTGTGTATCAGTTTTTATTGAAATGCAGTTTAATTTATTTAATTTATTTATTTAGGGCTGTTGATTGTACCAAGCCTTTTTTAATCTGATCATGACTTTCTGGTGTTATGGTACTTTTGTATTTTGGCTTTTTGTAGTTTCCTGATTTCTACATTTGAATATTTCCGACACTGAGCTGTATTCTTATCACCCAGGCTGTCTGCTGTGTTGTATTTTTAATCCTGTCTGCCCCAATTGACAGTTTTACTGTTTCATTTATGCAATTAACTGTTTGTGTATCGTCCTCCAGACCTTCTGTGCAACAACTATAAATGGTTAAAAATAACATAAATTTCCTTTTTTGTAATCGCAGTTGTTGAAAGATAATCGTGATATAACAGAAATATATCAATTTAGGTTGCATCCAAGGTTCATTCCCTATTTAAACCAGATTGGCGATATCACTGTGGCTGAAATATTCCTGCTAGTAAAGTCAAAAATCGGGTTTGGGAGAAAAGAGAAGTTTCCCACCCATAATATATTTTGAGACCATGAATTTAAGAAACCTTAAATACATTTATCCAAAGCAAAGCAGAAATGTATTACTCTGGGTTTTTGTTTGTTTGTTTATACCTTGTGTAGGCTTCCTGCAAAGCTGGCGTTGTATATGGTGTGTTAAGGTTGCCAGAGTAAAATACATAGATCTAAGTATTTATCAGTTTTGCTATGATCTGTCAATCTGTGTAATGATGTTTATGATATTGATTTTAGTACTTTATATCTTAGAAAATATTATAATTTCATCATGTCTCAATGCATACATTTTAAATAACAGAGTCTAAGTGAGATTTTATGGAACTCTGAAAAAAGACACTTAACAATAAACAATAATATCAGTTTAACAAACATATTTTTGAGCAACAACCAGTCAAGAGTTATAATTGTAAACTCTAAACTGTAGGACGCTAAAGGACCGCTACCAAAGACAAACAAAAACAAACAGGTAGTGCTAGTCAATAAGAAATCATGCATAACTTTAGGAAGACATCTCCGTGGGTTTGAGTAGGACAGATGGGCAGTGGTGACTTAATGGATAAGATGATGCGTTACTGATCCATAGGTCAGCAGTTTAATCCCAACTGTCAGCACCGCTGGGCCCTTGAGCTGGGCCCTTAACCCTCCACTGCACAGTTGTATAAAAATGAGCATTGTAAGTTTCTCAGGATAAGACTGTCTGCCAAATGATGTAAATGTCATGAAATGTGATCAATTTGACTATAGATGAGAGATTTCCTTTCGGCTTTTTCCCTTTCTCAGGGATCGCCACAGCGAATGATTCGCAGGTTTGATTTGGCGTAGGTTTTTATGTCGGCTGCCCTTCCTGACACAACCCAAGGGACCAAAACACGCCGACGGCTTTGCAGCTCCTCTTTTACAAAGGTCAGCAATGGTTCTTTTACATCAACCTCTCACCATAGACAGTGAGAGACATGGCCGGCCTTTGATAACCCAGTTAGCTGCACTGGGGGGGACAGTGACAACCTTGTGGAGAATGGGACTCGAACCCCCAACCTTTGGATCAGCGATCCAGCGCCCTACACCACTAGACCACCACTGCCCCGGGGAATCAATTTGACTATAGTATATTAATATTTATTTATTTATTTTGTTACTTTGCTTTAATTTGAAATTAAATTTCGCTATACAGTCAGTAATTATATAGAGTTTCAAAAGTTCTTCTTTTCAACCAACTGGCAATTGAAGATTTGTGACTAGGTTCTGTGTTGTAAAGATTGATTGACAGTTTTCAGAATGTTGGTCAATAACAGGTTGTTTTAAAAAGTAAGTAGCTAAAATTCCATGATACAATATACAATATATGAATAGTGATGGGAAATGTTTCAGAATTAATAGCAGGAAAGGTAATCCTTACACACCGCGACAGAAACGAAGATGCTGCTTGCTTTTATGTTCTGGCAGTTGCTAAGTTACCAAGTCACCTGATTGCATTTATTGCACAGAACAAAAGTGAGCAATAATTTCAGATCAAACATGCAATGTCCCCAGTGGAGCTAACTGGGTTATCAAAGGCCGGCCATGTCTCTGACTGTCTATGGTGTGAGGTATGTAAAAGAACCATTGCTGACTTTCGACAAGAGTAGGCTGCAAAGCCGTCGGCGTGTTTCTGCCCTGCGATGGCCTGGTGACCTGTCAAGGGTGCACTCTGCCCTCGCCCGGAGTTGGCTGGGATGGGCACCAGCCTCCCCGTGACTCTAATTCGGATGAAGCGGTTACAGAAAATTAAATGAAATGAAATTACATGCAATATATCGAAATGTAATGACTTACTTATGAGTGTATGATTAAAAATAATAATAATGACCTGAATTATGTGCTAAAAAAATTCATTTCTGAGCCATAAAATGGGTGTGCCATGAAAATGTGACCAATTTAACAAGCATTCATACTGGAATGTCAATTTGAAAGGACAGTACTTAAAAATATAGATTTTGGTTAATTAACCTGATTTGACGGAGAGTTTAACTGGTGTTTTTTTAATATTTTTATATAAATCCAATGCATCTGTAATAAGCAAGCCAGAGGCGAGGAAAAACTCCTCCAGACAACTTGAGGAAGAAGCCTGAAGAGGAGTGAGACTCATAATGTGACTCAGTAATGTGTATGGCCTCCACATGAACGTATGCACTCCCATCAACATCTGGGTAATGCTCCTGATGAGTCGGTGGATGGTGTCCTGGGGGATCTCCACCCAGACCTAGATCAATGCATCAGTGAGCTCCTGGTCAGTCTGTGGCAGTACATAGCTGTGTCAGCTTCACCGATACAAAATGTCCAACAGGTGCCTGATTGGGTCCAGGAGGAACCCGACCTATGTCACTGAGGTCAGTGCAATTCTTTAGGCCGTAGACAGACCATCCCTATGAGGCAGTGGTGGTCTAGTGGTATAGGGTGCTGGATCCATGTAAAAATGTTTTCATGTAAAGGAAGCATTGCTGACTTTCGTAAAGAGGAGCTACATAGCCGTCAGCGTGTTTCTGTCCCTTGCTAAAGGGACATCCGACGTAAAAACCTATGAACCAAATCAAACGTGTGAATCATTCGCTGTGGCGACCCCTGAAAAAAAAAGGGAATAGCCGAAAGAAGAAGAAGAAGAGAAATCTAGTAATGCAGTGTTAAAATATAATAGAAACCAGTATTTTTTTCACGAGCAAACTTGTATGTAGTAAGAGTTTACAGAAGAACTCAATTCAAATCTGTAAAGTTAAAAACAGGCTTCACAATCATTCATTTTCTAAGATGCTTGATCCTAAATATGTTGTATATTTATATGGAGAGGCTGGTGCCCATCTTTTCGACTCTGGTCGAAAGCGGCGTACACCCTGAACAGCTAGCTAGGCCATCGCAGGGCAACACACACACACACAGACACGCACAAACGCACACATGAGCGCGCGTACACACACACACACACACACGCACCCTTCACACTCACTGTCATAGTGACACAGTAGGATCGATTGGGCAAAGCCAATTTGCCTATTGTGCATGTTTTTGGACTCTGGGAGGAAACTGACATACCCAGGGAAATCTACGCAAACACAGGGAGAGCATCCAAACTCCACACAGAAATGCCTGAGTCCAGGAATCAATCCCAGGACCTTCTTGCTGTGAGGCAGATATACTAACCACCAAGCCCCAGTGCTTCCCACAGGCTTAACAAGAAAAAGAAAACGAAATAAGGGGTCACTTAGAAACCACTCACTGCAGCTCATGAGAACCCCCTACAGACACCCTGAGGACAAATTTCTCTTTTTTATTCATTACATCTGCACCGGCTCGCCCATTAGGAATATACAAAATGCATCATTCACCAGTGAGAGCCGAAGTGAATAAGGGAGGTTATCACGTGATACTGGTTTCCGCTAAGAAGTGGGATGTATTAGACAGAAAGTGAATGGGCAGTTCTTGAAATTGTTGTGTTGGAAATTGAGCACGTGTAAAGATCTGAGTGACTTTGACAAGGACATGCTGTAATAGTTAGACGATAGGGCCTATTCTCCAAAATAGCAGGTCTTGAGTGAAGTTTCTGGTGTGCAGTGGTAAGTACCTACAAAAGGTGCTCCAAGGAAGGAGAACCAGTGAACACAGGAGTGCCCAAAGCTCATTGGTACCATGGGGAGGAAAGGCTGGGACATCTGGTCTGATTCCACAGAATAGATACTGTAGCACAAACTGCAGAAGCTGTTAATGCTGGCTGTGATAGAAGGTAGTTCGAACACACGCTCAGTTGCAGCTTGCTGTGTAGCAAACTGAAGTATTTTATTCTGATTTTTCTCATTAATAAATGTTTCTTTTGACCACACTGCTGTTTATTCTCTATCTTCTGAGTTATTATAACAGTTTTAGAACAGAGAACAAAGAACAACAAAATTGGCAGCTTGGCAATTGGCTCCCTGATCTTGTTCCAGATGAAAGCAAGCATACGCTGAGTACAGGAGAACATTGTGCTGCCTGTGACATCAAACCGGCTGATCAGTTTGTTGATGGCTTCGGGATGGTCTATCTGTCTCTGTCTTCCTTTCGGCTTTTTCCCTTTTACTCGGGAGTCGCCACAGCGAATCATCTGATTCGCACGTTTAATTTGGCAGAGGTTTTTACGTCAGATGCCCTTCCTGTCACAACCCTTTTAGCAAGGGACGGAAACACGCTGACGACTTTGCAGCTCCTCTTTACGAAAGTCAGCAATGGTTCTTTTACATCAACCTCTCACCATAGACAGTGAGAGACATGGCCCGCCTTTGATAACCCAGTTAGCTGCACTGGGGGGGACAGTGACAACCTTGTGGAGAGTGGGACTCGAACCCCCAACCTTTGGATCAGCGATCCGGCACCTTATACCACTAGACCACCGCTGCCCTGAATCTAAAAATTATGAAAGTTAAATTTTTATCAGTACATTACAGAAAATAATCAACTTTATCACAATATGCTAATTTTTTGAGAAGGACTGGTATTCCTCTCCTTTATATTGATCATGACTGTATTGTGACAACTAGCATTCAGTATGTTTATATGCATGCTGGTTAACATTTAATAGGTTACCTACAAAGCTGTGAACTCGCCTTAGCTAATATTTCTCAGCATTCCTTGGTTGTACGGTCTACTTGGCACTAATTAACCATCAGAAACTAAAGTTAGTGAGTGATTTAAAGTTTGTTTACACTCTTACCAGAAGAGTTTATGGATGTAGACAAGGTACACCTGAACAGCCCACTAGAGGTAAACCTGAACATCCCACTAGACCTTCACACACACACACACACACACACACACACACACACACACACACACCTTTGACAATTTGGAACAGCTAATGAACCTATTACTGTATTCATGTTTTTGAACTTAGAGAGGAAACCAGACTGCCTCAGCGACGTGCAGTGAGGTTAACAGATGGTGAGGCACTGACTCTTTTCGAGTCAGATTTACATCCACAAATCAACTCAAAGAAGAATATTATTCATCATGTGCTTGACAACGGACATCAAATCAATACCAAAGAGAAAAGCAATGACATGACTGTCCACACAGTTAGTAGAGTGATTGATGTGTGGTGCAATGCAATACCATATCAGCTTTCCTTCTATTTTGGTACCTTTTAAAATAAATTACATTCTTCTGACTGTGTTGTGTTTTATATCTCATCTCTGCATTCTTTACACAAACTTTTTTTTTCTTTCGGCTTTCTCCCTTTATCAGGGGTCGCGAATCATATGATTCGCACATTTTGATTTGGTATAGGTTTTTACATCGGATGCCATTCCTGACACAACCCTTTATCAAGGGACAGCGACACAATGATGCAGCTACTGTACGAAAGTCAGCAATGGTTCTTTTACATGAACCTCTCACCATAGACAGTGAGATCAGAGATTATCAGTTCAGTTCATTTTCTGTAACCATTTAATCCTAATTAGGGTTGTGGGGAGGCTGGTGCCCATCCCAGCCGACTACAAGCGAGGGCAGAGTACACCCTGGACGGCTCGCCAGGCCATCGCAGGGCAGAAACACGTTGACGGCTTTGCAGCTCCTCTTGTCGATAGTCAGCAATAGTTCTTTTACATGAACCTCTCACCATAGACAGTGAGAGACACGGCTGGCCTTTGATAACCCAGTTAGCTGCACTGGGGAGGACAGTGACAACCTTGTGGAGAGTGGGACTCGAACCCCCGGCCCTAGGATCAGCGATCCAGGCCCCTATACCACTTGGCCACCACTGCCCTCATTCTTTACACAAACATGTGATGCAGATTTCATTTGAGGTTCAAATCTATTCCAACTGTGTTGGTCTCCCTTTAATTATTACCCAGTTGGAAATGAAAATTTGATAAAAACAGATTGGAAAGGTAAATACGGGTAACAACAAACGAAGAAGAATCTGCGCAAGTAGCGCAAGGATCTGTAGGCTCACAAGCACCCTCTGCCATGAGCCAGGGGTACTGCTCGCCTCACCGATGAACTTTTTTAGGGGGGTTTATGATTAATCTGCATCCTAAACACATTACAGTAATACATTTTATATATTATCCACATTATGAAAAGACAGAGCATACAATTAGAGTATTCAAAACATTTCATATGCGATATATAGAGGGACAGAGACACACTATTTGCATTGCATATCGGCACAGTTTGTGAGGGACACCATCTATTGAGTGGCAGAGCAAAACGCTGCTTCACCGCGCAGCTCTTCCTTGTATTTGAAATGACAATATGGAAATTGTGCTGTTCTTTATTGAAAAACATTTGAATGGTAAAAGAGTTTGTAATACATACCAGCTGACAAATATTACCATTTATTATATTTTATGATTAACATTTTTTTTCTTTTAAAGATTGACAGGCTCTGCCCCCCCCCGAATGCACCTCACTGGAGAGCCCTGTTGAAACCCACACAAGTACAACACCGTACAGAAGTGTGCAAGCCTGGGACTCAAACCCAGAACCCTTTAGCTGTGGTGCAGATATGCTAACCACTACACCACCATGTAGCCCTACAGAGTACATAAGGTGAAAACCTCAAGATTTATTACAGTATTGTTTTTCTGTAAGAAGCTGCTAATATCAGACTTTCAATATCCCGAAGAAACACTTTCAGTCCTGCGATCTTATAGCATTTTAACTTTATCAAAACATATTTACTTCTCTAACTAGTGACTTCTACTGAGTAAACATACATCTTAATAACCCTAGCCACTGAATTTCCACTCTGGGTCAGTGGTGCACTCATGATGCTGATGTTGAGCCCTCATTATGCTTGTGGAAAGTCGGGAATAACTCCACACCCTTCCTCCTGTTTGGCACTTCCCTTCTTCAGTGGAACAGAGCCAAGCAGCTTGCCAACCACATAAATGGCAATATCTCTTCAACACAGACAACACTAGTGAATCTGTTTTTCCATGACAAAAGTAACACAGGTCTGTATGGTGCCTGACTGTGTTCTGGCAGCTGACACTGTGTGGGACTTAATTGTAACTTAAGCAAAAAATAACTCGGCCTTTGCTAAGGCTTTACTCTGTCCAGTGGCCGCTGGTATTCTAGCACCTGTTAGATGCCCAGTGATTCAGAGCTCCATCACTGTGCCGAGCTTTACATAGTCACACAGATGCAGTCATGCATATGTTTTTTTAAGTGCTGAAAGATTAAATAGTTATTATTGGTTGTAGATGTACAGTATAGCACAACAGTACACTAGAGGGTTTGAGGATGTTTGTTCAGTAGACTGATACTGTGTGTGTGTGTGTGTGTGTGTGTGTGTGTGTGTGTGTGTGTGTGTCTGTTGCTTCTGGCAATATCTATTGCTGTTTCCTCATGAAGTCATAAATTCATGGTGAACACACCTCCATGTATGGAATGATTACCACTGTGTGTGTAAAGGGCACAAATGGTTGTGAGAAGGCAGCTAATTTTGTTATAACGTACGAACAGTTAGCAGTTGTTTAAATCTTTTAATGACTTAAAAGTGTGTTAACTTCATTGATGAGGACAGGGTTAAGTAACATTTTACCTACACCAACCCAAAATAAAGTTAATTTCACTATCCAATAGGAAATATTTGGTCTTTTTATTGTTTGAATAATTGCAGATTCTTGAAAAATGCCTTCTATGCATGGATCATCCAAATCTCCACACAAACTGAATGTGATCAAACTGGACCACTTTCGAATGGGAATATTTTATGCCGACAAAGATATAAAAACATTCTCTCCATTCGGTGCCCGCACACAAAATAAACATTTTCAAAAAGTCTTGTGATGGGCCCTGAAGATCTCAGATACATGGTGACTCCCGCTCATATGACTACATCACCTTAGAACAATGTTGCCTTTCACGACCTTGTGTTCATGTTAACCTCCTGGCTACATCCTTCCTGAACACAGTGGAGCTCAACACAGTTACCAGCCAACTAAACACACACACACACACACACACACACACACACACACACACACACACACACACACACACAGGGAGCGCTACTGACCCCACTGCAGGAAGCATCTGATGTATCTATGTCTAGCTGTATCAGAGGACTGGAACTCCTGGTAGACTCCAACCAGCAGGTCGAGTAGTGTCTGAAGTCCTACAGGACTATGACCCGAGTTCTCCGTCACGCCAGGTTCCTGCAACAGCTTCTCTCTGGGCAGAGGGGCTTCTCGGGGACCGGGGCCCGTGGACATGGTGGTACACCACAGCTTACAGTCCGTGTTCGGCTTGTAGTTCTATTCCATAACCCCAAGTAAAGTCCACTTCCTATTGACCCACTACGGACTATAAATCTGTACACTACGACTAACCTCAAAACATACTGCACACACTTTAATAAACTTCCTTCAATTCCCTCTCTCTTCCTCTTTCTCGCTCTCTCTCTCTCTCTCTCTCTCACACACACACACACACACACACACACACACACACACTCGCTTGCACTGTCTGTCTGTTGTTGCTTTATTCTTCCTCCCTGATGTCTGTGTGTTTGTCCAGCAAGCATTGATTCCTGCCCCAGCTCAAGCCCTTTTTTGGTGTGTGTCTCCCACCCCCTTCTTTCATTCTCTCTCTCTCTCTCTCTCTCTCTCTCTCTCTCACCCTCTGGTACTGCGTATTAATTTTCTATTTATGTTTCATTTCACATTTGTCAGATTTCCTCTCCAAAAGTCTTTCTAGCACTTCCTAGTTCCACAGTAGTTCCCTGCTCTGTTCATTCCTGAATACCACATACTGTACTTAGTGGGACTCTCTTTCTATTCCAGACGAATGCATCCCTGCTCTTCATCCCTCCTTCATCACAGTCGTCCAGATCTCAATATGTCACTACCGACAACTGCGCCCTGTGCCTTGTGGTGGGTCCGTCTTGAGAAGCTGTTGGTCTCGGGTCTCAGACAACAGATCTCTCTCATTCTCTCACTCTCCGACTCACTTGTTGCCCTCCCTCTGTTTTTTTTTTTGTTTTTTTTACAATACATTGCCTCGTCACCCCTCCCTCTTTTTTCTGTTTATTAATACTTTGCCCTTTCTCTTCGATAGCTACATACATTTGAGTTTCTGAAACTTTGAGACTGGTGTGCATTGTGAAGTGACCCACGTACATCTCTTTTTATTCAGATTTTTTATTTGCTTCCTAGCACTGTAAAATTTAGATTTTCACCTATTTCTATTTTTATGTACAGTACTTCATTAAAGAACTGTGGTATTCACAAAAAAAAAAATATTCCAAATTTCATAGTCATGTACCAATATGATTTGGTGAAGACATGGTGAAGATATACTGTCTATATGTACCTAATTCACATAAGAGAGCATTATTTAGTTCTCCGTGACAAAATGTCTGTTCAAAGTCCAGAAACCTTCTACTGATAAGGAAAACTAGTGTTTACACATGCTTTGTTTGTTTGAAAAGACAACAATGAAGGGCGTAATGCTTGCTTTCTATTAAGCATAACTAAATGTGTTTTTATTTGCAAGGGAAATAAGTTGTCCCCAAAACAACAATCGTGCAATGTACATGGATTTCACAAACTGAAAGTTAAACCCATGGCTAGTGAAACATCCCTGGTTTTGGAAATCTGCCCACCTGCTTAAAGGACCAGTTTAGGCCCGTTTATTGTGTTGTAGAGTGTGTGTGTTGTAGAGTGTGTTATGGTGCTCTCTAGTGTTGAGATTCAAGTCGAAATCATTAAATTATACATCACTGGGTATTTTATTGCTTTAATATGTTAATGAATATCATGTATAGAGACACAGAGGTAAGCCTATCCTGAAATAGCAGCCATTTGTTGGGAATGCTTGTTATGACCCCAGATCTTCTGTCGAATATTTGCATCACATTTTCATCTCAGGAGCCTCAGCAGGGAGTCACAAGCTCGACGAGCAGCACATGAGGGTGTAAAGATGGATATTTATGAAAATGAGTAAACATGAAGCTGCTCACTGTTGCTTTGTTTCTTGTACAATGCTTACACAGAGACCAAGTCTAAAAAGCCTCCTGATTTCAATCGTTATTTATTTTATTTATGTGAGTAAATAAAAGGACATTACATCCTGTATTTACATATTTATCAAGTAAAAACAGTTAATTGTTTCTTAATATTTTTTTACTGATTTGAAAGCATTAAAATGATAGCAGATTTTAAAAAAACATACAGGGATCCCTCACTTTCCACAGTTAATTGGGACCGAGATCCCCCACAACCGCCATATTCCGACTGACGAAAACGTACATACATATGTGTACAGTACACCTGACTAATCGGTTAAGCAGGTGGCGTAGTGGTTAGCACGTCCGCCTCACAGCAAGAAGGCCTGGGTTCGATTCCCGGCCTGGGCGTTTCTGTGTGGAGTTTGCATGTTCTCCCCGTGCTTGCGTGGGTTTCCTCCCACAATCCAAAGACTTGCACAGTAGGTTAATTGGCCGTTCTAAATTGCCCGTAGGTAGTTAATGACCTGGAGAGGGATGGGTGCCGCCAGGCCAAAATCAGCCCAAGTCTCGCCATGAAGGCATCCCAACGACATCCCCTGGATGTTACGGGATAAGTGAAGTGACGTGAATCGGTTAAGCAGCCATGTATACAGCAAGCTATAGTGCAGTGTGTTCTGACAACTTTCTCTCATAACTACAGCCAATATCTGCAGTTTGTGCTACAGCTCTTCAGAGAGCCTTGAGCACCCAGGATACTCATAAACAGGCCAGTTGTGGTAGATATTTACCACTGCATACCAGAAACACCACACAAGGTGGAGAAGAATAGATCCAGTTGTTTAATTAGAACACTGTGACCCTTACCAAAGTGTCTGAGACCGGCTTCAGTGCATTGCATTTTTTTTTTTTAATATTCATTTAGTTAAAAAATATAGAAATTAAGGAAGAATAGAGGGAAAAATTAAGGAAAATGCCACAAAAACAAGGCCAATTATGCCCAAAAAAACCCACTAAACAAACACAAAACAAAAAACAACCCAAAACCTCCCATCAAAACTATGGTACTGTACTTACATTTTTATATGAGGTGCACATCTGTGTGTGCGCGCGCACGTCAGTATGCGTGTGTATTTATGTTTTATTTACAGCTTATGCATTATTTTTGAATGTTTAATTGTTATTATAAGAATTTATAGTGTTGAATACGTGTTTATTGATATTATATATACATATACATGTACGTATATATCAGTCATGGGGGTTGATCCTACTTCGCGGAATTCGGTGGTCGCGTGGGGGTCTCGATCCTAATTAACCGCGGAAAGTGAGGGATACCTGGACTTACTTTCTGCCTCATGTATCCTATTCCTTGCAGTGAGATAATCAGTTTTATTCACGTCACCAATCAGTGGTCATAAGGTTTTTAATATTATAACTAATCTGTATAGATTATTCCAATGACTTGTATTTTTGTGTGAAGCTGTACCTCACTAACCAGTTTGTATTTCAGCTTGAAATCAATGAAATGAGCTACTCCAAGATGTTGAGACATTAATATATACAGCAATCTTGTGATGAAACTTACACTACACATCTGCATAATTACTCTCATTCTATATGTGAAAAGTTTGCTTGTGCACTTTTGTGTATACACCAACATATAGATAAAAGTCTGTAATCACAGACTTTTAAATCAAAATTCTTTAAACACTGTGTAAACATCAAGACAGTAATGCTATGCAGGTAAAGGAGCAAAGAGAAAGTCTGCCCTCTAGAGTGGAGACTGCATACATGACCAGAGAGGAAGCATACTACCTTACAGAACCATTGCATCCTCAAATCATCAGAATCTTATCTAAGGTGTTCAGGGAACCACACAGGGAGATGGGGCAGATCAGTCACTCAATACATATTTCATATAAAGTCCATATACAGTATACCGTACTCCATTGGGTAAACTGGAGAGTTTTATACTATATATGTAATTCATTCAGAAATTTTATAATGTAGAGACTACATAAATGAGGTGAAATGTGGGCATGTAGTAGAGGGACTCTTCTTCTTTTCCCTTTTTCAGGGGTCACCACAGCGAATTATTTGATTGGCATGTTTGATTTGGCATAGGTTTTTACGTTGGATGCCCTTCCTGACACGACCCTTTAGCAAGGGACAGAAACACGCTGATAGCTTTGCAGCTCCTCTTTACAAAATTCAGCAATGGTTCTTTTACATGAACCCCTCACCATAGACTGTGAGAGACATGGCCAGCCTTTGATAACCCAGTTAGCGATCCAGCACCTTTTACTACCAGGCCACGACTGCCCACTGCCCATGTAGTAGAAGGTTCTGTCTCCTTTAAAATCTAAACGTTCAGAGCACTCCTCAAAACACTGCACACCAAGTACCATAACTGTTTATACTGTGGATATTGTTCCATGATGAATAAAAATGCAAAGTAATTAGTAATAGTAAGCAGCTGTAATTTTATTTTGCTGCTTATAAATTTTTCCAAAATGAATAAACATAAAAAGAAGTAAAGAGTATTAAATCATTCAATTAAAACCCAAAACAAGTTAGAGTTAGAAGCGGGGAAGTATCCAGATACACAGGAGTACTCCAAGACCAAGAACCAATTTACTCTCAATTTAACACGAGCGGAGTCATTATTATATTTGTTTGGCAAGTGTTGCAGTAGTTAGGATGATGGGCTCCGATCGAGAGGTCATAGGTTCAAATCCCTGTTAACCCCCCACTGTGTTAAGACCCCTGGATAAGGTCTTAACCACAAGTGTGCTTCTGTCCACCCAGTATCCCATCCTGCAGGAGTTGAACTCCCAACCGCTTTACACTGAGTAGACCAGGGATAAGCTCCGGCCTGATGAGCCAGTTGGTTTGGGTGTAAGGTCCAGAATTTACTTTAATTTTATACACACAAAACTCATTCATGTATCAAAGTTAATACACTTTATGCAATCTTTATCAAATTTTTCATACTGATATAATCTCCATTTATGATAATTACCGTATGTAACGTGATAAGCACCCAGGGCGCATTAAAAATTTGAGTGGGTGGGCGCTTATTAAAATATTACCAGCGGAGTGGAACAGTAAGTGCTTATTACCATCGCGGTGGAAAACATGAATAATAACAGAACAATAAAATATTTTTACTGGTATTTGTATTATTCATTTTGTAGTATCAACCAAATTACTTACATGAAAGCTGAAAATAAACAGAAAACTTCTTTTCCTTTCAGCTGTTCCCTTCAGGGGTCGCCACAGCAAATCATCTGCCTCCATCTCACCCTATCCTCTGCATCTTTTTCTCTTACACCAACTGCCTTCATGTCCTCCTTCACTACATCCATGAATGGTCTCTTTGGTCTTCCTCTGCCTGGTAGTTCCAACTTCAACATCCTACTACCAATATACTCACTATCCCTCCTCTGTACATGTTCAAACTATCTCAATCTAGCCTCTCTGACTTTGTCTCCAAAACGACTTACATGTGCTCCAAAACGTCTTACAGAAAACAGCATCATTTAAAAAAAAAAAAGACCCTTTAATTTTCCCCACATGTAAAATCGAGCCAATCAACATGAATGTCAACTTTAGCACATGGCATGTTGAAAAGCACATGGCCAGGAACGTCTTTAAATGTATGAAGTTAGTGAGCAGGAGAATCGGGTGAAAAATACTCGTCATCACTTTCTGATAGGTCCATATCTGGCTCATCGCTCCTTTCATTCAGAGCATCCCATAGCTTTGCTGTAGCAGTTTCTAATCGTTCATCTTGTTGGACATTTACCAAGATAACACAGTAAAATATTTTCCTATTTTTTAAAGCACGGCCGAACGATCAAAAGTGTTGTTACTGATGAACATTAGACATTCCCCAGTGGAAGGGGGTCTTGAAATACCATGCAAACTCACTTTTACAGGCACTGAACGCCTCATTTTACCATTACAGAGACTGGTCGAATAAAATTGGTCAGTTTGATCTACCTTTTTGCTCCCAGTACACATGGGCGGTTATTAGACGTGAGATCAAAAACAAAGAGGGCGTTTATTGGAGCAGGGCGCTTATTACGTCGTATACGGTACTTTTATCCCAGAATGCACTGGCAGAGCTATGGGGTCTGTTTTTGTGCAGATCTGATTTATTCAAAAAACCAAACAAACAAAAAACCCCACACAATATCTTTCCATGCGTTTCTTATAAAATTATTATATCGCACCTCATCGTGCCAACTCTCTGCATACAAAAAACAAGACAGACACATCAGGTATCGATTATTATATTTTGACATTCATCCCATTGAAAACAGTTCATTATATTGTTTTATCAGTTTAATAGTACGTTGGACTGGGTAAAACTGAGTAGAACTACCATCATCATATAGAGTGTGTGCCTTCCCCCTGAATTTTATTATGTAAAAAAGATTGCGCTATTAAAAAACTGTAAATTTATTTCTTTAGTCACATGGGAGCACAATAAAATCAGTTTATCAATTAAACAGTATTTTACATAAATGCAGTATTACTGCTGTTCTCCATGTCCCCTTCATGAAAAAAATAGCTATCAAGCATACTAGATAGTGAATCAGAATCAAAAACTACAATTTCTAGAAGCTAGTGATAGACCTTAAACCAATCAGCCATAACATTAAAACCACCTCATTAATGCGCTGTTAGGCAGCTTCATGTAACACTGCAATACAATGTGTTCTGACACCCTTCGATTGTGTACACCATTAACAGTTTCATTAGTTTGTGCTGCAGTAGCTCTAACCTGGGATTAGATCAAACATACTACCTTCACTCCCTACACCCATCTCCAAACCATGACATTTCCACCTCCATGCTTCACAGTTGGCTTGAGGTTCTTTCGTGGAATGTTGTACAGTATTTGGTTTCCATCAAACATATCTTCTGTTCCGGTGTCCAAATAGTTCAACTCTCCTTTGTCTCTGGTCGCTCTTTCAAAGTCTGGCCTTAATGTTGTTTTAGAGAGCAAAGATTTCCTTCTTGCACACATCCTATGAAGGTCAAACTTTTACAGTCTCCTTCTGATTGGAGAGTCATGGGCTTTCATGTAGAGTCATGTACTTTTGATAACTCCTTTTAGTATCTTGCCGTCTGCTCTGAGGTGAACTTGCTTGGACATCCAGACCTGGGCATGGGGGCAGTCGTTTTGAATGTCCTCCACTTGTAAACAATTTTCGGGATGATTGTTATGATGTCAAATTCTTTTCCTTAACAAGATTCATAAGGAGCTACAATGTTCTTTCTGAGGGCCTCAGACAGATGTTTAGATCTAACCATGGTGTTCAGTCTTACATCGACAGACAGGGACATACCAAACTAAAAGTCTGAGATTTAAATACAGCAAGCTTTCTTCAAAATGCTGGGGAATGATGTTCTGATCATGTGCACCTGACCTGATGCACCTGTGTGATTATAGCCATTTTAAGTGGGGAAAATATGTGGGGACATCCTAATTTTTTCCTCCATTGAAATATACATTGTTGTTGTTCATATCTCTTGTTGTTGTTCATATCTCTTGCTTGAGGAGTAAAAATATGTTAATTTATTTTGTGTAATTACAACTAAATCACTTCTATTTCAATAAGTAAATACAGTATAAATAAGATTAGACATGTGAACATTTCCTAATGGAGTTGATTATTTATTGGGGTGTCTTAAATTTTTCATATGACTGCATACACACAGATATATATACAGTATACATACAGTGATATATATACAGTATACATACAGTGATATCTTAAGTTTCGAAATTAATCCATTCTGAGGGTGAGCTTGTAAGTCAAAATGTTCATTAGATAAAACAAAAATTCATATCAGAAATAATAGAATACCAATTAATTCATTCCAAATCCCTCTCAGACTCATATAACCTGACACAAACATGTATATTTGACCTAATATATTAAAGATAAACTTGTAAAAACAATAAATATTTCATAATAATAATAATAATACATGTACATTAACATGAATAATTTTCTTTTGTCTTTTCCTTTCAGGGGTCGCCACAGTGAACCATCCGCCTCCATCTCACCCTATCCTTTGCATCTTCTACTCTTACTCCAACTACCTTCATGTCCTCCTTCACCATATCAATAAATCTTCTCTTTGGTCTTCCTCTAGGCCTTCTGCCTGGTAGTTCCAACCTCAGCATCCTACGACCAATATACTCACTATCCCTCCTCTGTACATGTCCAAACCATCTCAATCTAGCCTCTCTGACTTTGTCTCCAAAACGTCTTACATGTGCTGTCCCTCTGATGGACTCATTGCTGATCCTATCCATCCTCGTTACTCCCAAAGAGAACCTCAACATTTTCATCTCTGCTACCTCCAACTCTGCCTCCTGTACTGCCAATACATTAACATTAATAACAATTATTAATAAATAATAATAAAACAAGAATAAACAATTAGTCTACTAACCCTTCCAATCATCGACTGCGGTGAAGATGTCACATGGGTACGAAGATATCATGTGGGCAGGCATGCTATGAATGCCAGTGAGGAAAGGCTCGTGGTGAGCTCCCACAAGGTCAGTGTGTCTCAATTAGTGGGGCATGGTGTGATGCCTCACAGAAAATACTTGAGAAGCACTGCACAAGGCATTCTCGGAGCGTGGAGGAATACGAGCAGAAGAATACAAGGCAAATTGGCCCGGAAAAGCCATTTCCCCAGCAGAGCACTTATATCAAAATTTTGCTGGTTGGATGAGGCAGATTTTGGTGGGATCAAAGCTCGTATCATGGAAAATACGTTACAGAAGACAATCATAATTCAAGGTAGCACTGTATACGTAAGTGGTCAATTTGACTGATATACTCAGAACACACAATGCAGAACCGAGCCACTCTCAATCAATTGCTCCTTCTTCAGATTTCCCTCTTAAGGGCTGAGAGCTGACCTATACTGGGGTACAAGGTACAGCTGTCTAAAACCTGACTTGTCCCAGAGACCCCACTTTATTCACTTAGTCTCTTTGTCGGCCCCCTCTCCTTCAGTGCTCTGCTTGGCCCATCTCCCAGACTCTGGTATGCATACAGCACCAACCAGTTTCAAACTTAATATAAGTACAAGACTCTCAATGGTCTTCAGATGAGCTGAATAAAGTTAGGTTTGTAGGAATGTGTGCTTTTATAACAAGACAACCTGCAAAATGATAAGAGATGACAAGACAGAACAAGGAGGTCTACATAGACACAGCCCGTCAACTTTCAGACGAATAGTTTGGATAGTCTCACCAATGTGCATATTCACACAGTGCGAGAGAGAGAGAGAGAGAGAGAGAGAGAGAGAGAGAGGCAGAACAAATATGGCAGTCCCATTTGAACAAAGCACCAACAATGTTACTCCTTCTCTTTTCAGTCCCTCCCTTATACTTCTCCTATTTCTGATCACAGGCCACCCATACCCCCCTTTCTTCATTCTAATATAAGCCAGATGTGGAGCAGGGACTGTCTTGCTAAAAGTCTCCTTTTCCCCTCTTTTTCTGGCTTTTTTAATTTCTTGTTTCTGTCTTCGTTTTCCTTGGTCGCTGCCCCTCCCCCTTTTACAGGAAATTCTCCAGGTTCTTGGCCTTGAAGGGAGCCTCTTTAACCACGTCCAGATGGAGAAAGGGAGAGAGAGTGGGTTTTAGGGATATAGAGCACAAAGCTTCTTTCTTCCCAAAGTTTATTAAGATTGGAGCTAAAGGTAGGTTTGGATGAGCAAAGGCTCAGTGGTATTGTCTGCATCAACACTGACCATCAGATGCACCTCAACATCCTTACATTGCAGTGTCCTTTTAGCTGTCAGCTAATGGGTCACAGCTAGACCTACTGGCTGTATATTATCCATCCATGTGGCAGAAAACTTGTTTAATAGCTTGGGACATACAATCTTGCCAGCATCAGGAAATTGTGTTCATGACCAATGCAGGAATTTTGCATAGGTTCAGACAGATCCTATTAGAAGACTATAGGTCCATAAATGGGCATTAAAATGTCCTTAAATAACAAATTACCTTTTCACTCCTTTCTATCTGTGCCACTACATTTTTGTCCCTTGAGAATCTCGTAATCAAAATAGCAACCTCCTAATTATCATGTGTGCTATTAAGATGTCAAAACTCATCACCGTTATCATCCTCCTATTTTTCCCAATGGTATCATTGGTAATTCCATTTACTTAGTTGACTACATTGCACAGCTAGCATCTTATATAACATCTTATATCTCGGGGTGAACTCGTACTTAGAAATAGACATCCATTAAAATGCACTACAATCTTTTCAAACTGCAGCTGAATGTGTTTCTTTGTATTTGTGCTCTCAGAGACTTCTGATTGGCTAGTGCTGACTGACAAGATAGTGTCTCTCAAATGTCATCATTTATGATATCTTGAATTCAAAGTCAGAACCTGTGATGAGGACTTTGTCCTTTCTCATCCCTAATTTCTCAACCCTACATAGCCAAGTGGATTCTCTACTTTCTACCTGGGTACATGGAAGGGTGGGCTGATGAGGTCATTGGCTGACCATGACGCACTGATCGAATTTGATCAAATGTTTTATCTTATCGTGGATGACTATGAACTTTTCAGCCCTAGAATTCCAAAATATGTCCCCAGTGGACGGAACTGCCCCATTAATTGTAGAGCAGCTGGAATCAATTATTTCACTGGCGTTTATGTGCAAGTGTTGGTAGAAAACTGCATCTACGTTGGTAGCTTGCCAAACCGGACCTTCTTGGGAACATCCAGCTTTTGCCTACACCCCAAAGACCTAAACGTGGGTGGTCCGTGTGTGAAGGTGCAGCGGTGAACTTAATGAAACATTCACATCACTGTATTTTTACAGATAAAGGAATCTGCTTACAGTCACATTAAGCCACAACTATTGTGGAATATAGCAGATATAAATTATATTATTAATGCACAAAAAATTCAATCTACTCCAGGGCTTGCCTCCTGTTTCCTATTGTGGAAGTGTAACAGTGCTTTCCACAGCCAAGTTTGACCTCCTGTGATTTAAACGTATTATGCTTGGTATGTTTTCTTTGTCTGCATCTGTCTGGGCAGGGCAGACTGTTAAGAGTTCCTTTTTTCCTGTTACAGACCACTGATCCTTCCTTGACACTTTCTCAGTGTGAAACATCTAAAAAAAATATCTCTTCTCCTGCTTTATTGAGAATTTTAAAAAAATTATTAAATCTAATGAAAACCTATAGTTACATTCTGTACCAAATAATTGTATGTTGGACTTCTTTTATGTGTTCTTACCATTGTCTCAGAAAGCACAAACATCGTAAAGACATGGCCCCATATTTTTATTTACAGAGTAAAATCATAAATACAAGAATCTTCACACTTACGTATCATGTACAGATATGTACACGGTAGTTTTAAACTCAGATTTATCATAATCTGAGGCATGTAATAAACACAAACTTTTCTGCTCTGTCTTAGGATATCACAAAACAGTGCAAAGAAAGGCTGTAGCTTAAAGTGTTACAGACCTATATTCTGTCAGCCCATTGGTCTCACAGTTACAGTTCATTGGTTCGAAATAAACATTTACTTTTATGGCATTTGGCAGGCACTCTTGTATTGTTTTTTTTTTTATATACAACTGAACAATTGAGGGTTAAGGGCCCCACAGTGGTAGCTTGGTGGTACTGAGGATTCAATCACTGAGCTGTCCACTGATTTATACAAGGTACCCATCTTATACGAGTTGTGCTATCAGATCAACGAGTTGTCAGAATATAGAGCCATCCCCCTTAGACAGTGGTCATGACTTTGAGGGAACCAGTTCTAAAGCGAAGTATCTTCTTCTTTAGAGCATGTGAGGCTTTTATCTTCACCAAGGCCTTAGAATGCAGTGGTGCCCCAGCAGAAGTGGGAGGTGAAGGAGGAGTCAGTGGTGGGGCAAGTTGCTGAGGCCACACCAGTCCTCCACTTTCATCAGAGTCACTAGTGATGGAACTGGAGCCAGGGGACTCCCCTTCACTCAGACTGGACTCCCAGTCTCCAGTGCCTGAGTGCTTGTAGCCCACCTCTGGACGGCGCATGGCAGTGTGCAGTGGGTAGTCTGAGGGAAGGTGAGGATGTGGAAAGTGGTGTGGATGATGTGAATGAAGGTGCTGAGGGGTCTGGTTGTAGACATAGTTTGATGCAGCAGGTCTGGACCTACGGGGGCGTCTGACCTCTCGCTCTGGTGTCGGCTCGGCTTCATCCTGACTGAGCTCTAGTGTAGAGCGCCATCGGCGATGTCCAAGGTTGACCTGCTGCCGTCGGGATTTAGACTGGTTAGCACGGCCTGTGTCTCTTTCCACTGTGCTGTACTTTCGTTCAGGGACTCCCTTCTGGCCCAGCAAACTGTTTTCTGACTGTGAGCGACAGGCTTTTCGTCCAGGTTTTTTAGCAACTGTCCTTTCTTCATTAAAGCGACACTTCTTGGGAATGGCTCGTGGCTTGGGCTGTGGTCTTTCAGGAGAGTAAGTGCCACCCACACGGCCAGCCTTGGCTGTTGCATGAGCTCGAGATGTTTTGGCCCTCATTGGTGCCTGGCATGGCTGTGCTGGGATGTACTGTGCATTGACTAATTGCTCTTCTGAAGAAGGTGAGTGTGGGAGTTGATAGTGCTGTGGTGAATCTGCTTCACTACTACTACGGTCCAAATCTCCAGGAGGAAAATCTAGAGATGTGGAATGAAATCCTGAAAGTGCAGGCCTAGGATATTGTGTAGGGTGCTGCTCCTCTGTTCTTAGAAAATGAGCATGGACCTGATCCTCAAGCCTTGGATAGTGAGCAGTGAGCTGCTCTTCGGGGGGAAAGGCACCAAGCTGCTCCTCTTCAAGCCTGTATGAGGTCCACATTGGTCTCTCAGGGCTTGAAGAAATTTTGCAGTGATCTGAAATGAAGACAGGTTCCTTCCGGGAAAGACTACTTTGCCTCATCACTCCTCGAGTGTCCGGGCTAATGTTGGTACGGGGTTTGCACTGCCTTGTGGCCAGAAGGCGACGCTGGATCATACCCAGGATGTAGGTCTCAACATGTGCTTGATGGAAGCCCCCTGTATTGGACTCATCTTTATCACCTGTTCCATTACTTTCTGGCCAAAGCCAGTGCTCCCCATCTCCACCTCTCTTGGACAGACCCATCAAAGGCAGCTGGGAGACTGAAAGTGAGCACTGAACAGGAGATCGCCCTGCAGAACCCCCACGGTCTTGTAGTCCATCACGGCCAGGCAGATACACATCTCCTGTAAAGGTAGAGCCCAATTAGAGGAAAACCAGAATGTCAAATCTTATATACCGTCTACAAAATGACAGTTAAGCTTGGTGGCTTTGATGAATTTGAAGGAATTTGAAGTTAGCAAGTCTAGGGTAGAGACAATCTACAAGAACAATTTCCTTTTTTGCCTTACTAGTATCCTTAATTTCTGTGTATATACATATACACGCACACACACACACACACACACACACACACACACACACACATAAGGCCCTTGACTATTCGCGGTTTTGCACTCATGGTTTGCATATTCGTGGACTGCCGAGCAACTGTCACGTCATTCAAATTCAGCCAATGGCTGTCCTCCTTCCTGCTGATTGGTTGAGATGATGTAACACCCCTTTTTCCTCATTTGCACACGAGTTGTCAATAAGCCTCTTTTTTTAGTGTGTTTTTATTACCAGTTACGCTCTATGATGCCACTCAAACGCTGTGCGTCTTCTCTGGCTAAGTGATAGAAAACGTTGGATGTCTCTTCTGAAGAAATAAGACTTTCTCCTGAAGAAATGACAGTTTCCTCTGAAGTGCCTGAAGAATAAGAATCATCTGAACTGTTGTATTAAATTCTTTTTCAATTATTATTCCAGTTGTAACCTAAGTTAATGTTTACAATGTTTGTGCGTGAGATTTTATGTTCTGTAGCATGTTTAACAAAAGATACCAAAAGGATAAACTTTATTACGCTTCATGTACTTTTACATTGAACGTGAAGTCTCCAAGATGGTGCTGCCTAGAGGGCGACGTCGCGATGTTCTCAGAGTCAAATTGTTTCCTTGTTCGTTTTAATTTGCTCATGTTTTGCACTATGCTCGTCTATGACCGGTCGAGTCCACTACAGCTATGAGATCGGAGTCTTCTGAAGTTTAGCACCTTCCTATCCTGAGCTAATATGCTATGGTAGCTCAATGCTAGCCGCACCCTGGCTAACAATTAGCCCAGGCGGAGTTTTCAGAGTCATGTTTCTTTTTTCAACAGTATGTTGCTGTTTCTGTGAAACATGGCTCGAGGAGAGTACACCTGACAAGGCGATTGCACCAGCCGGCTACACGGCCTTCATCCCGTGCGATCCCAAACGCTAGAGTCGTCGTTCGGCCCCTTCCTGCCTGGGCTACTGTCCAACCTATAATACAAGTCATCATACGCCCTCTGTTTGACCTTTGACACCGCGACTTTCGCCTTACGTGTCTCCCTGTACTCCTGTTTACTCTCTTCGGTCCTCTCAATGCCCCACTTCTACTTAGCTAACCTCTTCCTTTGTACACCCTCCTGCACTTCCTCATTCCACCACCAAGTCTCCTTATCTACTGTCCTTCCAGAGGACACACCAAGTACTCTCCTACTTGTCTCCCTGATCACATTTGCTGTGGTTGTCCAGTCATCTGGAAGCACTTCCTGACCACCCAAGGCCTGTTTCAACTCCTCCTTGAAGACAACACGACACCCTTCCGTTTTCAGCTTCCACCATTTTGTCTTCTGCTCTGCCTTTGCCTTCTTCACCTTCCTCACCATCAACATCATCCTGCACACCACCATCCTATTCTGTTTGGCAACACTCTCACCCACTAGTACTTTGCAGTCTCTCACTTTCTTCAAACTGCATCGTCTACACAAGATTTAGTCCACCTGTGTGCTCCTATCTCTGCTTTTATAAGTCAACTTATGCTCCTGTTTCTTCTGGAAAAAAGTATTCACCACAGCCATTTCCATCCTTTTTGCAAAATCTATCAACATTTGTCGTTTTGTGTTCCTGTCCTGGATACCAAACCTGCCCATCACTTCCTCATCCCCTTTGTTGCCTGCACCAACATGTCCATTGAAGTCTGCACCAATGACCACTCTTTCACCTCTGGGGGTACTCTGCATCACTTCATCTAACTCACTCCAGAATCTCTCCTTCTCTTCGAGCTCACATCCTGCCTGTGGCCCCAAAGCACTAACATTGAACATCACATCTTAAATTCCTAACTTGAGACTCATCACACTGTCTGACACTCTTTTCACTTCTAGAACATTCCTGACAAACCCCTCCTTCAAGATGACTCCTACTCCATTTCTCTTCCCATCCACACCATGACAAAACAGCTTAAACCCTGCTCCTAAGCTTCTAGCCTTGCTCCCTTTCCACCTGGTCTCCTGAACACACAGTATGTCCACCTTCCTCCTCTGCATCATGTCAGCCAGCTCTCAACCTTTACCTGTCATAGTACCAACATTCAAAGACCCTACTCTCAGTCCTAGACTCATGCTTTTCCTCTTCTCTCTCTGCCTAAAGACACACCTCCCACCACTCCTTCTTTGACCAACAGTAGTCCAATTTCCATCAGTACCCTGTTGGTTAACAGCACTGACGGCAGCCGTTGTTAACCTGGGCCTCGACCGATCCGGTATGGAGGTAATATTTGTAATTTGCATGACAAAGTTTGGTCTTGGGTTTACGTCGGATGCCCTTCCTGACACAACCCTCTGCATTTATCCGGGCTTGGGACCGGCGTAAGGGGGGAGAGACACTGGTGTGCCCCCCCAAACACAGCTGCATTAGTATGTTTGAATGTATAGCACTGTTAATGTGACGGTGTTATGTGGTTTATCTTATGTAAGACTTTTTGTTTTCTATTTTGCAGGAAAATAAAACTTAAAGAAAATTCAATTTATTCCTAAAATAGATTCTCTCCCAGAAATACTAAACAAGGTTATAGTTACATTTTTTCTTCATTTTCTTGCCCAAAAATACACATTATGTAAACTATTTTCATGAGTTGTATTTGTCGGCTCATTAACTTGTGCGTGTGTGTGTGTGTGTGTGTGTGTGTGTTAAACAGTGCAGTTATTATGACAGTTTAATTCATCAAAATACAATATGAGTACTTGTATTAGACCATGTCTCTACTGTCAGTCAAAGTAAAATATAAATTGTACTGCATGTTCCTTAAATAATCAAAAGTACAATGTAATGCAATATACATGTCACATTCAGTTTCACCTGTGTACACTGCCTATATACGAGTTCTTCTCAAAAAATTAGCATATTGTGATAAAGTTCATTATTTTCTGTAATGTACTGATAAAAAAAATAAACTTTCATATATTTTAGATTCATTGCACACCAACTGAAATTTTTCAGGTCTTTTATTGGTATAATACTGATGATTTTGGCATATAGCTCATGAAAACCCAAAATCCCCGTCTCAAAAAATTAGCATATTTTGTCCGACCAATTAAAAAAAAAAAAAAGAGTGTTTTTAATACAAAAAAAAAAGTCAGCCATGCGGCGTGGCATGGAGGCAATCAGCCTGTGGCACTGCTGAGGTGATATGAAGGTCCAGAATGCTTCGATAGCGGCCTTAAGCTCATCCACAGTGTTGGGTCTGGTGTCTCAACTTTCTCTTCACAATATCCCACAGATTCTCTATGGGCTTCAGGTCAGGAGAGTTGGCAGGCCAATTGAGCACAGTAATCGCATGGTCAGGAAACCATTTAGCAGTGGTTTTGGCACTGTGAGCAGGTGCCAGGTCGTGCTGAAAAATGAAATCTTCATCTCCATAAAGCTTTTCAGCAGATGGAAGCATGAAGTGCTCCAAAATCTCCTGATAGCTAGCTGCATTGACCCTGCCCTTGATAAAACACAGTGGACCAACACCAGCAGCAGACACGGCACCCCAGACCATCACTGACTGTGGGTACTTGACACTGGACTTCAGGCATTTTGGCATTTCCTTGTCCCCAGTCTTCCTCCAGACTCTGGCACCTTGATTTCTGAATGACATGCAAAATTTGCTTTCATCCGAAAAAAGTACTTTGGACCACTGAGCAACAGTCCAGCGCTGCTTCTCTGTAGCCCAGGTCAGGCGCTTCTGCCGCTGTTTCTGCTTCAAAAGTGGCTTAACCTGGGGAATGCGGCACCTGTAGCCCAGTCCACTGTTTCCACAGGTCCCCCAAGGTCTGGAATCGGCCCTTCTCCACAATCTTCCTCAGGGTCCGGTCACCTCTTCTGGTTGTGCAGCGTTTTCTGCCACACTTTTTCCTTCCCACAGACGTCCCACTGAGGTGGCTTGATCGAGCACTCTGGGAACAGCCTATTCGCTCAGAGATTTCTTTCTGTATCTTACCCTCTTGCTTGAGGGTGTCAATGATGACCTTCTGGACAGCAGTCAGGTCGGCAGTCTTACCCATGATTGTGGTTTTGAGTAATGAACCAGGCTGGGAGTTTTTAAAAGCCTCAGGAATCTTTTGCAGGTGTTTAGAGTTAATTGGTTGATTCAGATGATTCGGTTAATAGCTCATTTAGACTACCTGAACATGATATGCTAATTTTTTGAGATAGGAATTTTGGGTTTTCATGAGCTGTATGCTAAAATCATCAGAATTAAAACAATAAAAGACCTGAAATATTTCAGTTGGTGTGCAATGAATCTAAAATATATGAAAGTTTAATTTTTATCAGTACATTACAGAAAATCATGAAATTTATCACAATATGCTAATTTTTTAAGAAGGACTAGTATATTACTTGTTAGAGAGACCTACTGCTGCTGACTAATCTGAGTGAAAATAACAAAAAAATGCAACATTTGAAAAAGCAAACCCATAAAACATACATGCATGTATGTGTGTGTGTGTGTGTGTTTAGGCTTTGCATGTACAGAGACCACCTTTCTCTGTCTGTCATTGGTCTATATGTACACAGTGAGGTCTCAGTGCACAGAAAATCTCATGACTGAACGGGAGGTCTGTTAATGCCTGCAAGATTTTTTCACTGATATAATTATAAGAAGTTACTCGGTTAACCCCTTAACTGCAGTGAGGTTAATGTGAAATAAATAAAAGACTTACAAAATGCTGAACTGTTACAGGCAGAACCGATTTGTTAAAAGGCTTAACATGAGGCATTTGGGGATTTCTAATGAGACATAAACAAACAACCGTAGGAGGAGGAGCTTTGAAGGGCTACTTACCAGAAGATTTCAGTCTCTCACTCGAACTAGGTGTTTGGTTTGGGAATGAGGTCCTGGAAGAGAGGTCACCCGAGTCCAGAGGAGACTGACTCTCTCTCTGCTCACAGGAACCTGGCCAAACACAGAAACCTAGTGTCAGATTCACAGCTCACAGCTGTATGAATCCCTCAGTTTGATATAAGCATGTGAACTGTGGACCAGGAGAATGTCCCTGCAGTATGAACAGTATGAACACAATTATTTAAGAGAGAAAATGTGTTTATATAGCAGTATGGCAGATCCACAGGCTAGCTTTAAACAGAATACTATGTTCATATATACGTACATACAGTATATATAACGAGTATATATAAAGAGTTTGTATGTATATGTATGTTACACACACACACACACACACACACACACACACACACACACAGGTACCTTGTCTAACAAATTTAATCCGTTCCGAGGCCGAGCTCGTAAGCCATAAAGTTCATTAGATGAAAAAATTATTCCCGTAAGAAATAACAGAAAACCAATTAATCTGTTCTAACCCCCTCCCAAACCCATATAACCTGGCACAAACAGATATATTTGACCTAATATATTAAAGATAAACATGTACAAACAATAAATATTTCATAATAATAACACATGTACATTAACATTGATTAAGAATAAATAATAATAAAACAAGAACAAACAATAAGTCAGCTAACCATTCTGATCATTGACTGCAGCGAAGAGGTCACGTGGGCAGGCATGAGGTGGTGCGTGGCAGAGGAGAAGGAGGAGAATTTTATGCGTGTGCATGCTACGAATGCCAGCAAGGAAAGACTCCCACAAGGCCAGTGCTTCTCAAATAGTGGGGCGCGCCCCCCCTTGGGTGGCACGGTGTGATGCCTGGGGCGGGGTGTATAACCCTGAGGAACATGCTTTTTTTACCATGCTATATGAGAATTAAGTTCAATTGCGCATCCACTACAGTAGTTGGCAGTGGCGCTCTAATTGTCGAGCTATTGCGTAGGGAAAAAAAGCACCCAGCAAACGATATGAAGTGCAGTAAACATTATAGTTGGGCACGGGGCGTTAATTTTTTTTTCTTTTGCCATTTTCTCTTGGTAAATGTCCAACAACAGATGAACCATGAGAAACTGCTACAGCAAAACTATCCGATGCTGTGAATGAATGGGGCCAGATATGGACCTATCGGAAAGTGATGACAAGTAATTTTCACCAAATTCTCCTGCTCACTCTTCTTTTCCTTTCGGCTTTTCCCCTTTTTTCAGGGGTCGCCACAGCGAATCATCTGATTCGAACATTTGATTTTTTACGTGGGATAACCTTCCTGGCACAACCCTTATCAAGGGACAGAAACATGCTGATGGCTTTGCAGCTACTCTTTTATGAAAGTCAGCAATGGTTATTTTACATGAACCTCTCACCATAGACAGTGAGCGACATGTATGGCCTTTGATAACCCAGTTAGCTGCACTGGGGGGGACAGTGACAACCTTATGGAGAGTGGGACTCGAATTCCCAACCCGAGGATCAGCGATTCAGCGTCCTCTACCACTAGGCCACTACTGCCCTCATTCTCCTGCTCACTAACTTCATAAATTTAAGCATGTTCCTAGATATTGGGCTTTTGTTTATGTTTGTGTTGAATGGTTCAATGTGCCACGTGCTAAAGTTGACATTCGTGTTGATTGGCTCGATTTTACTTCCAGGAAAATGTTTAAAGGAACAGCACCGGGAGGGAAAATGTAGGTGTCTTTTATTAAACATTTATGCTGTTTTCTGTTTATTTTCAGCTTTCATGAAAGTAGTTTGGTTCTTCTTCTTCTTCTTTTCCTTTCGGCTTTTACCTTCAGGGGTCGCCACAGCGAATCATCTGCCTCCATCTCACCCTATCCTTTGCATCTTCTTCTCTTACACCAACGACCTTCATGTCCTCCTTCACCACATCCATGTATCGTCTCTTTGGTCTTCCTCTAGGCCTTCTGCCTGGTAGTTCCAGCCTCAGCATCCTATTACCAATATACTCACTATCCCTCCTCTGTACATGTCCAAACCATCTCAATCTAGCCTCTCTGACTTTGTCTCCAAAACGTCTTACATGTGCTGTCCCTCTGATGGACTCATTCCTGATCCTATCCATCTTCGTTACTCCCAAAGAGAACCTCAACATTTTCATCTCTGCTACCTCCAGCTCTGCCTCCTGTCTTTTCCCCAGGGCCACTGTTTCTAACCCATACAACATCGTTGGCCTCAACACCATCTTGTACACTTTTCCTTTCATTCTTGCCGATACCCTCCTATCACACATCACACCGGACACTTTTCTCCAACCATTCCAGCCTGCGTGCACACGCTTCTTAACCTCTTTTCCACACTCTCCATTGCTCTGGATTGTTGAGCCCAAGTACTTAAAATCCTCCACCTTTCTTATCTTTGCTCCCTGTAATATCACCGTTCCTCTTGGGTCCTTGTCATTCATGCACATGTATTCTGTCTTACTGAGGCTAATCTTCATTCCCCTCCTTTCCAGGGCATACCTCCACCTCTCTAGATTTTCCTGCACTTGTTCTCTGCTCTCACTACAGATCACAATGTCATCTGCAAACATCATAGTCCATGGGGAATCTTGTCTAATCTCGTCTGTCAGCCTGTCCATCACCATGGCAAACAAGAAGGGGCTGAGAGCTGACCCTTGATGCAGTCCCACCTCCACCTTGAACTCTTCTGTCACACCGACAGCACACTTCACCACTGTCTTACATCTCTCATACATGTCCTGCACCACTCTAACATACTTCTCTGCCACTCCAGACTTCCTCATGCAATACCACAGTTCTTCCCTCGGCACCCTGTCATATGCTTTCTCCAGATCCACAAAGGCACAATGCAGCTCCCTCTGACCTTCTCTGTACTTCTCCATTAACATCCTCAAGGCAAACACTGCATCTGTGGTGCTCTTTCTTGGCATGAAACCAAACTGTTGTTCACAAATGCTGACCTCTGCCCTTAGTCTAGCTTCCACTATTCTTTCCCATAACTTCATCATATGGCTCATCAACTTTATCCCTCTGTAGTTGCTACAACTCTGCACGTCTCCCTTGTTCTTAAAAATGGGCACCAGCACACTTCTCCTTCATTCCTCTGGCATCCTCTCACTCTCTAAGACCCTGTTAAATGTTCTTGTCAGAAAATCTACTGCTACCTCTCCTAGACACTTCCATACCTCCACCGGTATGTCATCAGGACCAACTGCCTTTCCATTCTTCATCCTCTTCAATGCCCTCCTCACTTCACCCTTACTAATCTTTGCTACTTCCTGGTCCTCAACAGTCACCTCTTCTTCTCTTTTTTCTCTCTCATTTTCCTCATTCATCAGCTCTTCAAAGTACTCTTTCCATCTTCCCAGCACACTTCTTTCATCAGTCAGTACATTTCCCTCTCTGTCCTTTATCAATCTAACTTGCTGCACGTCCTTCCCATCTCTATTTCTCTGCTGTGCCAACCTGTATAAATCATTTTCTCCCTCTTTACTTTCCAACCGAGCATACAAGTCATCAAACGCGCTCGGTTTGGCCTTTGACACTGCTACCTTTGCCTTACGCTGTGTCTCCCTGTACTCCTGTTTACTCTCTTCGGTTTTCTCAATGTCCCACTTCTTCTTAGCTAACCTCTTCCTTTGTACACACTCCTGCACTTCCTCATTCCACCACCAAGTCTCCTTATCTACTTTCCTTCCAGATGACACACCAAGTATTCTCCTACCTGTCTCCCTGATCACATTAGCTGTAGTTGTCCAGTCATCTGGAAGCACTTCCTGACCACCCAAAGCCTGTTTCAACTCCTCCTTGAAGACAACCTGACACTCTTCCTTTTTCAGCTTCCACCACTTTGTCTTCTGCTCTGCCTTTGCCTTCTTCACCTTCCTGACCATCAGCATCATCCTGCACACCACCATCCTATGCTGTTTGGCAACACTCTCACCCGCTACTACTTTGCAGTCACTGACTTCCTTTAAATTACATCGCCTGCACAAGATGTAGTCTACCTGTGTGCTCCTACCTCCACTTTTATAAGTCACCCTATGCTCCTCTCTCTTCTGGAAGAAAGTACTCACCACAGCCATTTCCATCCTTGTTGCAAAATCTACCAACATCTGTCCTTCTGCGTTCCTGTCCTGGATACCAAACCTACCCATCACTTCCTCGTCCCCTCTGTTTCTTGCACCAACATGTCCATTGAAGTCTGCCCCGATGGCCACTCTTTCACCTCTGGGGGTACTCTGCATCACTTCATCTAACTCCCTCCAGAATCTCTCCTCTTCTCGCTCACATCCTGTCTGTGGGGCATAAGCACTAACAACATTGACCATCACACCTTCAATTTCTAACTTGAGACTCATCACTCTGTCTGACACTCTTTTCACTTCTAGAACATTCCTGGCAAACTCCTCCTTCAAGATGACTCCTACTCCATTTCTCTTCCCATCCACACCATGATAAAACAGCTTAAACCCTGCTCCTATGCTTCTAGCCTTGTTACCTTTCCACCTGGTCTCCTGAACACACAGTATGTCCACCTTCCTCCTCTGCATCATGTCAGCTAGCTCTCTACCTTTTCCTGTCATAAGATAAGATAAGATAAGATCCAGCTTTATTAATCTCACAATGGAGAAATTCACTGTTACAGGCTCTTGAGGTACCATCTGTAGGGGGTGCAAAAATAGATACAAGTACAAACATACATACATACATATATATTATAGAAGTAAATAAATAAATAGATACATAAATAGTATAAATTAATAAACAATAAAAGAAAAGAATGGAGCAACTTTATAGACTGGCCTATATTAAAGTGTAATGTATCTGAGTGCAGAGTAGATGGGTTGATATGGTTCACAGTCAGTGGGGTAGATGTGGTTGATTAAAGTGCACGGGGTTTTTATTGCACATAACCGGTATTTTCACAGACAGTTACAAAGTGGCGTTGTACAGTCTGACAGCGGTGGGAATGAACGACCTGCGGTAGCGCTCCTTCCTGCACTGAGGATGCCTCAGTCGTCCACTGAAGGAGCTGCTTAGCTCCTCGACAGTCTGGTGCAGTGGGTGAGAGCTGTTGGACAGGATGGATGTGAGCATTGCTACCATCCTCCTCTCACTCACCTCCTCCACAGAGTCCAGTGGGCAGCCGAGGACAGAGCTGGCCCTCCTGACCAGCTTGTTCAGTCTCTTTCTGTCCCGCTCTGTGCTGCCCGGGGCCCAGCAGATGGCAGCGTAGAGGATTGCAGAGGCTACCACAGAGTCATAAAATGTCCTGAGCAGAGGTCTGCATATGCCGAAGGACCTGAGTCTCCTCAGAAGGTGGAGGCGACTCTGGCCCTTTTTGTACAGGGCGTTGGTGTTGTGGGACCAGTCCAGTTTATTGTTAAGGTGAACACCCAGGTACTTGAAACTGTCCACTGTCTCAATGTCCTGTCCCTGGATGTTCACTAGTAAATGTGTGTGTGTGTGTGTTTGAGTGCTTCTCCTGAAGTCGACCACCATCTCCTTCGTCTTCCTAGTGTTCAAGCACAGGTGGTTGCGCTCACACCAGTCCACGAAGTCGGCGATGACCCACCGGTACTCCAGCTCGTTCCCTTCTGACACCACGGCCCACGATGGCGGAGTCGTCCGAGAACTTCTGGAGGTGGCAGCTGTTTGTGTTATATATGAAGTCCGAGGTATAGATGTTAAAAGGAAGGGTGAGAGGACGGTGCCCTGCGGTGCCCCGTGCTACAGACTACCACCTTTGACTTACAGCCGCAGCCGCACGCATCGTGGACGGTTAGTAAGGTAGTCAATAATCCAGGCAGCAAGATGCCCGTCCACTGCCACGTCCTCCAGCTTCCCCCGCAGGCGGCCTGGCCTGATGGTGTTGAAGGCGCTGGAGAAGTCAAAGAACATGACCCTCACAGCGCTGCCGGCGATCTCCAGGTGGGTGAGTGCCCGCTGCAGAAGGTAGATGACGGCGTCTTCTACTCCGATGTTGGGCCTGTAGGCAAACTGCAGCGGGGCTAGGTGGGGCTCACCATAGAGCGGAGGTGTTCAAGGAGGAGCCTTTCCATGATCTTAATGAGGTGGGAGGTCAGGGCGACAGGTCTGTAGTGGGCTGGTTCCTTCGCTTGTGCTGTTTTGGGAACCGGAACCACACAGGAGGTCTTCCAGAGGACTGGAACCTTCTCCAGGCTGAGGCTCAGGTTGTACAGGTAGCATAGTACCACACAGAGCTGGTCTGCGCAGGTCCTCAGCAGCCTGGGACTGATGCCATCAGGTCCTTCAGATTTCCTCTGATTTAGTCGCCTCAGCTGTCTCCTCACCTGGTCTGATGTGAGGGAGAGGGGGCTGGGGTGGGCTGCAGAGGGAGGGGATGTGTCTGTCGGGCTGTAGCAGTCAAGTGAAGTTGGCCTGGGGAGGGGAGGTGTCAGCTGGTCTGGAGACGTGTGAAGAGGGGAGGGAACGGGAGGGGTGCAGAGGGGAGGGGGAGAATCAAACCTGTTGAAGTAGCAGTTTAGTTCATCCGCCCAGCGCTGGTCACCATCAGCTGTCCCTCTGACACTCTGCCCAAATCCAGACATGGTCTTTAGTCCTCTCCAGACGTCCCGCACGTTGTTCTGAGCCAGCTTCTCCTCCATCTTCTTCCCATAGTCCTTCTTTGCCCTCCTGATCCTCCACTGGAGCTCACGCTGGACCTTCTTCTGCTCCTCTCTGTCCCCCGAGATGAAAGCCCTCTTTTTCTGGTTCAGGAGGACTTTGAGCTCAGGGGTGACCCATGGGTGGTTGTTGGAGAAGCACCGTACTCTCCGTGTTGGCACGGTGCTGTCCACGCAGAAGTTCATGTAGTCGGTGATGCAGTGTGTGAGGCCGTCGATGTCATCACCAAAGGAGTTACAGAGCATGCTCCAGTCTGTGGTCTGGAAACAGTCCCTAAGCCTCTCGTTGGTCTCCTCGGTCCACACTTTCACAGACCTCTTCTGTGCAGGTTCCTTTCGCACCCTGGGTGTGTATTGGGGGAGCAGGTAGACCAGGTTGTGGTCTGATCGTCCCAGTGGGGGGAGGAGCTGTAAGCGTCCTTCATATTTGCATACAGTAAGTCCAGTGTTTTATTGTCTCTTGTGGCGCACTTCACGTATTGCGTGAACGTCGGAAGAGAGGCGGAGAGAGGGGCGTGGTTAAAATCCCCGCTGATCAGAATCATGGCGCGGGGGTGACGAGTCTGTGTCTGATTAACGGCGCTGTGTAGACGCTCACACGCGACGCCGCATCAGCCGAGGGCGGAATGTACACGCAAAACACAATCACGTGTGAAAACTCCTCGGTAGATAATATGGCGGCGCTTACGCGAGCAGCTCCACGTCCCGCGTGCACAGCTGCTCCTTCACGTGCACGTTGCCGGGTGGCACCATCGTTCATTCACATAGACCGCCACGCCCCTCCTTTCTTCTTACCGCTCTCCGTTACACTCCGATCTGCACGCGAGTGTAAATCCGTTAAGAGAAACCACAGAGTCCGGTGTGAGTTCATTCAGCCACGTCTCCGAGAAACACATGAGGCTGCAGTCCCGGTACTGCCTCTGCTGCCGGGTCAGCGCCGCCAGCTCCTCCGTCTTGTTGGCGATCGCGCGGACATTTCCCATGATGACAGAGGGAACACATGTCCTCCGCGTCTTTCGTCCCCCTCTGCAGCCTCTCCTTTTCCTCCGTATTTCCAAAGGAACAACGGGCTTTTCCGCGTGAAGGAGGGCAGGGGCGCGCAGGCCGAGGAGGGTCTCACGTGTGTAAGACCTGCGTTGCTCAGAGCCGTCGGTGAATGAGTTTCCTATCGCCGTTCCAAAAAGTGGAAATAAAAGTGCACAGAAGAACAAAAGCATCATGAAAGTATGTTTTCCAGATGCAGGATTGAAGAAAGAAAAAGAAAATTTGAAAAAAGATAAAGAAACACGCCTATATACAATAGAAAAGAGAAAAAAAAGAAAAATAAACTGAAGAGCTCCTGTAACTGGCTGCAGGTCACCCGGCGCCATCTTGAAAAAAAAAAGTTCCAACGTTCAAAGTCCCTACTTTCAGTCCTAGACTCATGCCTTTCCTCTTCTCTCTCTGGCAACGGACACGCCTCCCGCCTCTCCTTCTTCGACGTCTTCGACCAACAGTAGTCCAATTTCCATCAGCACCCTGTTGGTTGACGGCACTGATGGCGGTTGTTGTTAACCCGGGCCTCGACCGATCCGGTATGTGATTCTTTCTTGTGATTTCGCATAGTTTGGTTGATACCACAAAAACCATTAAAACTCTTTTATTCTTCTGTTATTATTCATGTTGTCCACCTCAATGGTAATAAACATTTACCGTTCCACTCCGCTGGTAACATTTTAATAAGGGCCCACCCACTCCAATTTTTTAAGCACCCTGGGCGCTTATCACGTCGAATACGATATGCAGTAGGCCCCTGTTATTCGTAGGGGTTCTGTTCTGGCCCCTCCCACGAATCAAGATTATCCGCAAGATCTGTACCCGGAATTAAAACCCTATGTATCATATTACATGCGCAAACGATCAACCGGAAGCAAAACCCTATGTATTAAAATACATGTGCTAAAATATGCTTCTCAAACACATTACATAGACAGTCTTACTCATTAATACATTAATAATGTAGTAAAATGTAGCAATGATTAAGAAAAACATTTTAACTTTGTACTGTGATATTTATTGATAAAATTATATATACTGTATATAGACAGTCAGCCCCCAACTTACGAAACCCCCTGGGTATGAAACATTTTCCTAAATTTTCGTCCCCGGGATACGAAAACAACCCCATCTTATGAAAAAAAATTCAAAATTCAAACGCGCCAATCAAAATTTCACACGATGCGTGAGTTGCTCTCTCATTGGCTGTCTCTCAACATTCCGCCCCACTGGCCTCCCATTGGCTAGGAGGGATGATGCAGAACCAGAAGAGACCTTAAAGTGGAAATACAGTGAGGACCTCTGATCTTTCAAGCAGGCACTGTAATTCCGCTTTAAATCAAACATCCCATCCATGTGTGTGTGTGATGGAGAGAAAGAGTGTGTGTGTGCGTGCACGTGTACACACGAGAGAGAGAGAGAGAGAGAGAGAGAGAGAGAGAGAGAGAGAGAGAGAGAGAGAAGGAAGCTTAACTCTTTAGTTTTTAGTTTAGTTTAAGTTGTTTAATTCAGGAAATGTTGAATAAATGTGGCACATTTGAGCTCATCTGGAACTCCAATCCCTCAAGGGATCGAGTTAAAGTTGAGTTTGGACCTCCGATCTGTCAGGCAGGGAATGCACTTTGAATTCCACGTCTTGTATACAATAAACATTTAATGCGTATGTGTGTCTGTGTGTGTGTGTGTGTGTATGTGTGTGAGAGAGAGAGAGAGAGAGAGAGAGAGACAGGTGTGTGTGTTAATAAAAAAATGTTTAATTATGGTTTAATTAATAAATATGTTAATAAAATAGTTTAATATGGTAAGAAAATGTTTAAATGGTTTAATAAATAATTTTCTTTTACTTCTAACACATATTTCATACAAAATTGGTGTACTTTTATCATTTTTAAAGGGTCTTTGGAGCCTTGGAACGAATCAGGCGTTTAACATATAAAATGCGACCCCTACTGATGAAACTCCCGCGTTACGAAACAGGCGCTGGAACGGATTAATTTCGTAAATCAGGAGCCGACTGTATATAAAAAGAACATAAAAGTGTGACGTAATTAAGTTTTAGCCAGACCCAGAATGCAGGAGGCAGTGTGAGATGACAGAAAGTGGATTTTTTATTCAAAGGGGAAGCACTTAAGCAGAACACACACACTTCAACTGAAGTACTGTTGAGGAAGAAGAAACAATAAAAATTCAACGTGGGAAACTACCAGGATGCAAAGAGAACACAGGGAAGCAGGGACGTGATGCGAGACAATTTTCTGACGCAGAGGTGAGCGTGCGGCTTGTGTTTATATGGAGTAGATGAGAGGAGTGAATTCAGGTGTGAGCCTGTGTGTCTGGGACCGCCTCGGTGTCCCCCCGGAAGAGTTGGAGGAAGTGGCTAGGGAGAGGGAGGTCTGGACCCCTTTGCTTAGGTTTCTGCCCCTGCGACCCGACCCTGGACTTAGCGGAAGATGAGATGAGAAATTAAGGAAGAATAGGTGGAAAACTTAAGGAAAATGTCACAAAAACAAGGCCAATTATGCAAAAAAAAAAAAAACCTAAATCAACACAAAACCAAAAACAACCCAAAATCTCCCATCAAAACTGGATACATTGTTACCTCAGTGTGTGCGCATCTGCGCAGCCTGCCCCCCTCTGCCAGAGCCTAGTATTAAGTGTACCTCAGGATAATGTTTAATAATATTTCATACTTATATTTATGATCTATCTTTCTGTAGATTTTATTCCATTTCTATTTCTACTCATTCTTCAATTTCATTTCACTTTCACTTTCGACCTCAGACAGCTTGGTATCTCCGGATGTTTGCAAAACGAATGTTGGTAAGTTGGAGAGCGTCTGTATTTATATTTTATTTACATCTTATGTTTTTTGACAAGGACAACCCAAGTTATCATCAGTGCTCAGTCCAGAAGCCTTCATCTGTGATGGTATGGGGTTGCATTGAGTGCGTGTGGCATGGGCAGCTTGCATATCTGGAAATGCACCATCAATGCAGAAAGGTAGGTTTATGTTCTAGAACAACATACATTTCTATCCAGACATCGTCGCTTTCAGAGAAGACATTGCATTTTTCAACATGATAATGTCAGACCATATGCAGCATTAATTACAACATCATGGCTGTGTGGGAAAAGGATCTTGAAATGGTCAGCCTGCAGTCCAGATCTTTCATCTATAGAGAACATATGGCGCCTCATAAAGGGGAAGGTGCAACAAATAAGACCCAAGACAGTTGAACAGTTCAAGGCCTGTATTGGACAAGAATGGCACAGCATTCCTATTTCTAAACTTGAGAAACTTGTCTCCTCTGTCCCCAGACGTTTGCAGACTGACGTAAAAAGAGGGGATGCCTTAGAGTGGTAAAAATGGCCTGGTCCAAACTTTGAGATTTGTTGACACCATGAAATTTAAAATCAACATATTTTTCACTTAAAATGATACATTTTCTCAGTTTAAAAGTTTTGACCCTGTCATCTATGTTCTATTCGAAATAAAATATTGAAATTTGACACATCCACATCATTGCATTTCGTGGGGCCGGTGGTGCAGTGGTTAGGGTGCTGCGCTCATGATCGGGAGGCTGTGTGTTCAAATCCCAGTTAGATCCCCACTGTGCTAAGACCCCTGGGCAAGGTCTTAACCACAAGTGTGCCTCTGTCCACCCAGCAGTATTAATGGGTACCAGTAAAATATACTGGGAAGGTAACCTGCAATGGACTAGCGTCTCATCCAGGAGGAGTTGTACTCCTAGTTGCTTCACACTACGGAAACCGGGGATAAGCACCGGCCTGATTAGCCACTATGGCTCGAGTGTAAAAACCCAACAGACTTTCCCTATACATCATTGCAATTAGTTTTCAATTCACAATTTGTATAGTGTCCCAACTTTCTTGGAATTCGGTTTGTAAAATCAAATCAATCTTCACATAGTTGAATATCATTAATGATTAATAATGACATAATTAAAGGTAAAGTAAGTAAATTTGTTATTTCAGAAGTGTGTATTCACCTGGTCGCCCTTCGTATTAATTGGTACCCAAGAAGTAGCTCTCAGTTTCAAAAAGGTTGGTGACCCCTGCTTTAGAGGATGTAGATTCTAATGCAGATTCATCCACTATTAACCAAATATCAACCAAAAGTTGGTTGACCCTATCATATCATGCATCACTTAATGACCATACAGAGGCTAGAAAAAAACTGCAACTGAGTGTAGAACTGGTACAACCATTTAGCTTGCTTTCTTGATAATCTATCTGCATTTCATTGCCCCCCCCCCCCCACACACACACACACACACACCATAAAAGATGTAATTATTTTAACTGACTAGCTGCCTTAGTTACAATCATGACTAGCACAATGACCACAGTGAATTGATAACAGTTATCACAGCATGCAGTAATAAAGTGATAAACTATTGCTCACCCCTTTCTTTAAATGAATATTACCGGGGTCTTCTTTTCCTTTCAGCTTTTCCCTTTTTTCCAGGGTTCGCAACAGCAAATCATTTGATTCGCATGTTTGATTTGGCATAGGTTTTTACCTCGGATGCCCTTCCTGACACAACCCTTTAGCAAGCGGCAAAAACACACTGACAGCTATGCAGCTCCTCTTTACGAAAATCAGCGATGGTTCTTTTACATGCCTCTCACCACATCTCACCACAGACACTGAGAGACATGGCCAGCCTTTAATAACCCAGTTAGCTGCACTGGGGGGGGACAGTGAAAACCCTGTGGTGAGTGGGACTTGAACCCCCAACCTTAGGATCAGCGATCCAGCACTAGGCCACCACTGCCCTCGAATATTGCCGGGGTCTACGTTACAAAATGAATACTGGGACCATAATATCAATACTAATACTCACTCACTTTTGGTATCCCTGGTTAAGATGTGTTAAAACCTTTAAAATAAATAATATTTTTATTGCAGAAGCTTCTCACACTGAAAATTGCAGAAAAATGTAACCTTCAACTCAAGTGAATTTCAAGGGGAAAACATCCCTGACTAAGAAATAATATTTTTCATAAAATTACCTGTTCCACAATTATTGGCACCCCTAAGAATTCAATAAATAAATGTAATTGAAGTTTTCCTGTCATTTCTACAGTAGTTTACAAACTTGTAGTACAGATGCTCCCTGACTTGCCTTCATCCGTTTTAACTTTTTGTCGATTTTACGGGTTTTTTTTTTGAAAAAAAAAAAAAAAAGGCAAATTTTGAGTTTAGCGTGCTCTCTGTAGTACGAGACATACCTACGTAGTACGCTGATGTAATGAAGCAATGACGTAATGATGCTTTGCCTGTTGTTTACAAACAATGGTCTGAACGTGCCCCTCCTTCTTCTCCAGTTCACCACGTGTTATCCTGGTGTTAAGATGTCGTCTCTGTGATCTTTGTGTGTACACTGTTTTGCGGACTTTTGTAACCCTAAACAAATATGGTTGGTCAGAAGCGTAAGCCTACTAGCATGGGTGCAAGTTTTCCGGCATATGCCAGAATTTCCGGTTTTCCCAAGAGAGAATTAACTATCTTCTCGGATCGGCGCAATCTACCATGCATACTCAGTTAAGCAAAGAGAGTTGTAAAATGAATGAAAACCCGAATCCAGAAAAGAAAGAGAACTCTCCGCTCTGCTGGTGATTCACATCAGTGCAGGCTGAGTACTAAACACGTATTCAACGGCAGCCTTGCTCACTTGAAAGACCAGAAGTCTGTATAACCCGCGCTTTGTCTCAAGCAAGTGAACTACTTTCGGTGGAGCGCCTCACATATTGTAAGCACTGATTGGCTGTTTTAAGCTTGATGCAAAGTGACTCGGCTCAGCTTCATGTAAAGTGATCATCCGTCGACCATCTGATCCATTTACAAGCAGAAAGATCTCGTCATAGAGAATGTTAAAGGTTATATTTGATATTGTATTTGATGAGTGAATTTGATTAAAATTGATCTATTTGAAATTATTTTCCTTGAATTTAATTTATTTAAAATTAATGTTGATATTATTTGATATATTTGATATTATTTTACAATGTTATGTTTATAATTATTGATTTAGGGGTGTTTTATGACATACGGAAATAGTATTTGTGGATGTATAGTACAGTATGAACGTCATACGTCACTGGAACATAGAGTAACAACTTACGTTTGTTTTCGCCGAACATAAGGTGACCCGCCTCCATAGCTACTGTCAGAGGAATCATTAAGAAGTTTAAAATGACCGAAACAGTGGTAAACAAGCTTGGACAAGGACACAAGGTTATTTCGCTACCATGCACAGTAAGGAGCATGTTAAGACAAATAAAACGTTCTCCAAAGCGAACAGTTAAAGAATCACAACAAATGGGACCATCTTGGGGTCACAGAGTCTCCAAAATAACCACCAGGCACCATCTACATGCCAACAAGCTGTTTGTGAGACATCCAGGGAAAAAACCTTTTCTCACTCACAATCACATACACAAACATCTGAAGTTCACTAAGCGGGACTGTAACTTCACCTGGGACCGTGTGCTTTGGTCAGATGAGACCAAGATTGAGGTTTTTGGCAAGAAACACACTAAGTGGGTCTGGCGAAACACAAAACCTGAGTGTGCAGAAAAGCACCTCATGCCCACTGTGAAGTTTGGGAGAGAATCGGTGATGGTGTGGTCTGTTTCTCTTCCAGTGGCCCTGGGAACCTTGTTATGGTGTATGGCATCATGAACACTTTGAAATACCAGGATATTTTAAATCAGAATCTAGTGGCCTCTGACCGAAAGCTGAAGATAGGCTGTCACTGGGTCTTTCAGCAAGATAAGGAACCTAAACATGTAGCCAAATCTACACAGAAATGGCTCACCAGACACAGAATCAAGCTCCTCCCATGGCCATCTCAGTCAGAGAAAAGAAGAAAAAAGAAGAACACAGAAGACAGAGAAAGAAGAGGAAAGGCATGAGTCTAGGACTGAGAGTAGGGACTTTGAATGTTGGAACTATGACAGGTAAAGGTTGAGAGCTGGCTGACATGATGCAGAAGAGGAATGTAGACATACCATGTGTTCAGGAGACCAGGTGGAAAGGTAGCAAGGCTAGAAGCTTAGGAGCAGGGTTTAAGCTGCTTTATCATGGTGTGGATAGGAAGAGAAATGGAGTAGGAGTCATCTTGAAGAAGGAGTTGGTGAGGAATGTTCTAGAAGTGAAAAGAGTGTCAGACAGAGTGATGAGTCTCAAGTTAGGAATTGAAGATGTGATGTTCAATGTTGTTAGTGCTTATTTCCCGCAGGCAGGATGTGAGCTAGAAGAGAAGGAGAGATTCTGGAGTGAGTTAGATGAAGTGAAGCAGAGTACCCCCAGAGATGAAAGAGTGGTCATTGGTGCAGACTTCCATGGACATGTTGGTGCAGGCAACAGAGGGGACGAGGAAGTGATGGGCAGGTTTGATATCCAGGACAGGAACATAGAAGGACAGATGTTGATAGATTTTGTAAAAAGGATGGAAATGGCTGTGGCGAATACATTCGTCCAGAAGAGACTGGAGCATAGGGTGACTTATAAAAGCGGAGGTAGGAGCACACAGGTGGACTACATCTTGTATAGGCGATGTAATTTGAAGGAAGTCAGCGACTGCAAAGTAGTAGTGGGTGAGAGTGTCGCGAAACAGCATAGGATGGTGTTGTGCAGGATGACGCTGATGGTGAGGAAGGTGAAGAAGGCAAAG
The DNA here is from genome assembly GCA_024760905.1 of Plotosus lineatus. Classification (NCBI taxonomy): domain Eukaryota; kingdom Metazoa; phylum Chordata; class Actinopteri; order Siluriformes; family Plotosidae; genus Plotosus; species Plotosus lineatus. The sequence continues at coordinate 3,204,767 of CM045750.1, read as the reverse complement.
GCAGAGCAGAAGACAAAGTGGTGGAAGCTGAAAAAGGAGGAGTGTCGTGTTGTCTTCAAGGAGGAGTTGAAACAGGCATTGGGTGGTCAGGAAGTGCTCCCAGATGACTGGACAACAACAGCTAATGTGATCAGGCAGACAGGTAAAAGAGTACTTGGTGTGTCCTCTGCAAGAAAAGTCGATAAGGAGACTTGGTGTTGGAATGAGGAAGTGCAGGAGTGTGTACAAAGGAAGAGGTTCGATAAGAAGAAGTGGGACATTGAGAGGACAGAAGAGTGTAAACAGGAGTACATGGATACAAAACGTAAGGCGAAGTTGGTGGTGTGAAAGGCCAAACAGAGTGCGTATG
>CM045750.1:3189418-3199418 GCA_024760905.1 Plotosus lineatus | reverse complement strand
CCAAGACATCTACATCCAAGTGAAACCTTCAATCCTGGAACTAGATTACACTCAGATTCGAAATGAACACAACACTACACAATACGACACAGATGCGCATGAGAGTGAGTGATCGGCCATTTCGAGGTCTTCTCACTTTTTTGCCATTTATCACACAGATTAAGATTGTTAGGGGGAAATAGTTATAATAATATAAGTAATAATTGTTAGTTAATATTTTATCAGCAACACGATGAGAATGGACCCAGTCATTTTGTTTTGTTGTTTATGTGACAGCTGCTCTTTAAAATGTCCAATAACACAACTTTTAATTTTTTTATCAAATGGATTCATTTTATGGTGACAGGCCCAGTACTGATTTATATTGCAATAATGCAAGTAGAACATTTGAAAAGGCGATTACCAATCAAAGCTTTAAAGATAGTAATGACTGGCAGATACTGCCCAGATGCAATTTAATGATTCCGTCAGCAACCACAAGGAAGAGCAGCTTGATATTGCCATTTGTTTCACAGCTACACATAAACACTCTACAAGAATAATAACAACCAGAAACAAAATGGTTTGGTCCATGTTTCCGAAACAGCTGGCGTGTATATATTTATATACAGTACATTTAACTCTTCCCAGTTCACAGCACAGTATTAATAATGGTTGATGGAGCGAACACACGCTTTCACTGACCTTTCACATGTTATGGGTGCTCAGACACACAAATGCTCACTCTATCTTAAGGACAAAGTTGAACAACGATAGACCTGTTGGAAAGTTCCTGTCTATAAAAACGTAATGACAATTGTAATATTACTTTAGTACAATTTCCATAAGCTCTCAAATGTGTAGTAATGAGTGTGGACTGTGGACGGACAAACACACGATTTCAAAAATCAGCCTTTCATAGTACGAGAAACACCCTGGACAGATCACGTTGCAGGGCAGAAACACGCTGACGGCTATGCCGCCTCCTCCTGACGAAAGTCAGCAATGGTTCTTTTACACCTCTCACCATAGCCAGTGAGAGACATGGCCGGCCTTTGATAACCCAGTGAGCCGCACTGACAGCAGTGACAACCGTTAATAGTGGGGCTTGAACCCCCAAACTTAGGATCGGTAATCCAGCACCTTACCACCAAGCCACCACTTCCCCTACTGGTAATGTAAGCTACATTTATACAAGATAAACAAGATAAGGATCATATAAACTATTTATTAGTAGACGAGCTAAATACTGCAAGTGTATTTCCACCCCCTGAAGGAAACTACCCAAATCACGGCTCACGGTTTCATTGAAAACACTTGGAAGCGGGAGACATCCGAGAAGAATCCCAAAGCAACCAGAGCTGGCCATATTTCAGTTGCTTGTATCATGAGATGAGTTCTTCATCTCTCAGATTTCTTGTCGCACATTACCTCCTGTGTGGACAATAATTTACGTGTGGTAAGATGATATGTACCTGAATTTGGTCTGCTATCTCCAGTGTCTGTAAGGTGCTCCACCGTGTTGTTGTCTGTGTCCACTCTCAGTTCTCCTACCTGCTTTTGTAGAACTGCCATCAAACTCTACACACACACACACACACACACACACACACACACAGCATATGATGAATATTAAAAAACTCACATCAAGTTGCTTTACATTTAAACAGTTTCTGCTGACACCAGAATCCTCTTCAAAACCTTCAAGTTTCACAAACAGTGCACCAGCTTCCAAATGTCTGTCTGACTCATCAGGGAGGGAAGGGAGATGCAGTAATGTCTGACTGATTCAAACATGCTGAAAAAACATTTATGCCTGGATAACTTGACTGTTTAATAAGTCTCCAAATGATTTCCACTGATCACCTTGATTACTGAGCATCCTTTTTCAATATAGTGTGTTCAGATTTCTGGCTTCCAGGCAAACCTCGACTCAACACACGAAAGGAAAAGATAACTTCAAGTCCCAGATTATTCAGTTATTAATCTTCTGTCAATAATAATAAGCCTGAACTGTGCTGAGAAGATGGAAAGAGTACTTTGAAGAACTGATGAATGAGGAAACAGAGACAAAAAAAAAAAAAAAAAAAAAAAAAAAAAAAAAAAGAGTAGAAGAGGAGACCTTTGAGGACCAGGAAGTAGCAAAGATTAGTAAGGGTGAAGTGAGGAGGGCACTGAAAAGGATGAAGAATGGAAAGGCAGTTGGTCCTGATAATATACCTGTGGAGGTATGGAAGTGTCTAGGAGAGGGAGCAGTACCTTTTCTGACAAGACCATTAAACAAGGTCTTAGAGAGTGAGCAGATGCCAGAGGAATGGAGGAGAAGTGTGATGGTGCCTATTTTTAAGAACAAGGGAGACGTGCAGAGTTGTGGTAACTACAGAGGGATAAAGTTGATGAGCCATACGATGAAGTTATGGGAAAGAATAGTGGAAGCTCGACGAAGGGGCAGAGGTCAGCATTTGTTAACAACAGTTTGGTATCATGCCAAGAAAGAGCACCACAGATGCAGTGTTTGCTTTGAGGATGTTAATAGAGAAGTACAGAGAAGGCCAGAAGGAGCTGCATTGTGCCCTTGTGGATCTGGAGAAAGCATATGACAGGGTGCCGAGAGAAGAACTGTGGTATTGCATGAGAAAGTCTGGAGTGGCAGAAAAGTATGTTAGAGTGGTGCAGGACATGTGAGATGTAAGACAGTGGTGAGGTGTGCTGTCGGCGTGACCGAAGAATTCAAAATGGAGGTGGGACTGCATCAAGGATCAGCTCTGAGCCCCTTCTTGTTTGCTATGGTGATGGACAGGCTGACAGACGAGGTTAGACAAGAATCCCCATGGACTGATGTTTGCAGATGACATTGTGATCTGTCGTGAGAGCAGAGAACAAGTGCAGGAAAATTTAGAGAGGTGGAGGTATGCCCTGGAAAGGAGAGAAATGAAGGTTAGCCTCAGTAAGAGAGAATGCATGTGTGTGAATGAGAAGGACCCAAGAGGAACAATGAGGTTAAAGGGGGCAGAGATAAAGAAAGTGGAGTATTTTAAGTACTGAGGCTCAACAATCTAGAGCAATAGAGAGTGTGGAAAAGAGGTGAAGAAGCACGTACAGGCAGGTTGGAATGGTTTGGACTAAAGTGTCCTGTGTGATAGGAAGGTATCAGCAAGAATGAAAAGTGTACAAGACGGTGTTGAGGCCAGCAATGTTGTATGGTTTAGAATCAGTGGCACTGAGGAAAATACAGGAGGTAGAGCTGGAGGTAGCAGAGATGAAAATGTTGAGGTTGTCTTCGGGAGTAACGAGGATGGATAGGATCAGGAATGAGTACATCAGAGGGACAGCACATGTAAGATGTTTTGGAGACAGTCAGAGAGGCTAGATTGAGATGGTTTGAACATGTACAGAGGAGGGATAGTGAGCACATTGGTAGTCGGATGCTGAGGTTGGAACTACCAGGCAAAAGAGATATATGGATGTGGTGAAGGAAGACATGAAGGTCGTTGGCGTAGGAGAAGAAGATGCAGAGGACTGGGTGAGATGGAGGAAGATCATTTGCTGTGGCGACCTCTGAAGGGAACAGCCGAAAGAGGCTTATTATTATCATCTTAAGTCACTGTGAGTTATTTGGTAATTGCAGTAAAATAATAATAAAGTTATCTGAACCCCCTGATAAGGTTTAAGGGTTTAGGCCAGTGGCGTAGTGGTTAGGGTCATGATCGGGAGGTTGTGTGTTCAAATCCCAGTTATACCCCCACTGTGCTAAGATCCCTGGGCAAGGTCTTAACCACAAGTCTGCCTCTGTTCACCCAACAGTATAAATGGGTACCAGTAAAAATATACTGGGAAGGTATCCGATGGATTAGCGTCTCATCCAGAAGGAGTTGTACTCCTAGTTGCTTCATGTTACAGAAACCGGGGATAAGAACCGGCCTGATGAGCCACTATGGCTCAAGTGTAAAAAGCCCAAATGACTTTACCTTACTCTTGTTAAAGTTCGAGTTCATTGACCATTAACAAATGATACAATATCAACAAGCATTCACCAGAATAATAGCATTACCATCTAAAAGAGCAGTGATGATCGACTTCTGTATTTTTACTGCAGAGGTATCCAGTGTCACCTGTCACCTCTTTGTTGCAGACAGTTGGCCCTATAAGGCCAGTGATGTTGTATGGTTTAGAGACAGTGGCCCTGGGGAAAAGACAGGAGGCAGAGCTGGAGGTAGCAGAGATGAAAATGTTGAGGTTCTCTTTGGGAGTCACGAGGATGGATAGGATCAGGAATGAGCACATCAGAGACACAGCACATGTAAGACGTTTTGGAGAAAACGTCAGAGAGGCTAGATTGAGATGGTTTGGACATGTACAGAGGGAGGGATAGTGAGTATAATGGTAGTAGGATGCTGAGGTTGGAACTACCAGGCAGAAGGCCTAGAGGAAGACCAAAGAGACGATTCATGGATGTACAGCTAACTGGGTTATCAAAGGATGGCTATGTTTATCACTGTCTGTGGTAAGAAGCACAACAATGTCCTGCAATGGCCTGATGAGCTGTCCAGGGTGCATCTACCCTTGCCAAGAGTCGGCTGAGATGACCACCAGCCTCCTTGCGACCCTAATTAGGATTAAGCAGTTCGGAAAATGAATGAATGATAAAAAGGGAATTCCCACAAATGTGTTGCACTTTTGTTTTTGGTTGTTCGGCCTTCATTTCTTCCATTCGCTTCATATCAATTCAGATTGATGGGGTTCATTTCTGGAGAGTTTGCTTGATTGCATGAGTCGGTCTGGTAGTTCTGACATATTGCTTACTTTTATTCTTTTTCGATCATTCACTGGACTGGCATTGCTTAAGTTTCAATAAAAGTCGGGGGGAACCACACACACACCACACAGGGTGTTCCAAAACATTTGCATACAAGTCATGTGGCAGAAGCGCATTAGAAAGCATGTAAATACAGATCAGTGGTTTCAGCACAAAAAAAGATGACGGTTGAAGATGTTTGACCATGGCTTTGTTGTTGGTGCCAAATGGGTTGATTTGAGTATATTAGAAACTGCTAATTTCCTAAGATTTGCATGCACTGTTTATACAGCATGACAAAATAACATCCAGTGTGCAGTGGTTCTGATAGAAAAGCCGTGTTGACGTGAGATCAGGGGAGAACTTCTAGAACTGTTCAAACTCGCACAATAATTCAAATAAACACTTTTCACAAGTTGAACAACAAAACAAAGCATCTCAGAATGTACAACATGTCAACCCTTATTATAGATGTGCTACAACAGCAGAAGACCACATCAGTGTTTCATACAGTCAGCCTAGAACAGGAATACTGACTATCGACTGAAAAATCTGGAGTCAGTACAGTTACATCAAAGCCGGACAATTGAAGATTGGGCAAAAAAAAAAGCAAATAATCTCTCAGGGGAAAGTTTGCTATTTATAAAGTAGGATTTACAGTGCTGTACAAAAGTTTTTGCCCCTGGCCAATTTTTTATATTTTTTTGCACGTGTGTTCTCGTCATCCATTTCAAATTAAGCAAACCTAAATATTATACAAAGATAAAACACAAGTAAACACAAAATGCAGTTTCACAATCAATTGCATTTATTATGGGGAAAAACATCTGAACCTACAAAGGAAGGGCCCGTGTGAATAAGTAATTGCCCCCTAAACCTAATAGCTGGTTGAACCACCTTTTGCAGCAATAACTGCAGTCAAGCGTTTGCGATAAGAGGCGATGAGTCTCTCACATCGCTGTGATGGGACTTTGGCCCACTCTTCTGTGCAGAATTGTTTAAGATCAATCAGATTGGATGCTTTTTGGGCATGAACAGCCTTTTTAAGGTCATATCACAGCATCTCAATAGGGTTCAAGTCAGGACTTTGACTAGGCCACTCCAAAACCCTCATTTTGTTCTTTTATAGCCATTCAGAAATGGACCTGCTGGTGGGCTTCGGATCATTGTCTTGCTGCGGAACCCAGGTGCACTTTAGCTTGAGGTCGCGAATTGATGGACGAACATTCTTTGCCAGGATTTCTTGGTAGCGAGAAGAATTCATGGCTCCATCAATCATGACAAGTTGCCCAGGTCCTGAAGCTGCAAAGCAGGCCCAGATCGTCACACTTCCACCACCATGTTTCACTGTTGGCACAATGTTCTTTTTATCAAATGCTGTGTTCCTTTTGCACCAGATGTAACGAGATGCATTTCTCCCAAAAAGTTCAACTTTAGTTTCATCAGTTTAGAGGACATTATCCCAAACGCTTTGGGGATGATCAAGATGATTCTTCGCAAAACTGACTCGTGCCTTGATATTCTTTTTTGCCAACAGTGGCTTTCCCCTCGGAACTCTTCCATGGATGCCATTTTTTCCAGGTGTCTTTCTGATGGTGGAGTCATAAACATTGACATTAACTGAGGCAGGTGAGGCTTGTAGTTGTTTAGAGGTAGTTTTTGGATCTGTGCTGTGCTCTTGGAGTAATTTTGGTAGGTCGGCCACTCATGTGAAGGGTCACCACTGTGCCATGCCTTTCTCCATTTATAGATAACGGCTCTGACAGTGGTCTGCTGGAGTCCCAAAGATTTACCAGTGACTTTGTGTCCTTTCCCAGACCAAGACATCTCTATAATCTTCTTTCTTGTTTGCTCTTGAAGCTCACTGGATCACGGCATGATGATGCCTGTTCAGTATGGCCTACCTCACCTTGTCAGACAGGCTTTATATTAGGGATCTCCTGATTGGAAATGTCTGGCAGCAATCAGGCCTGGGTGTGGCCATGAAAGTGAACTCAGTTTTCCCCAATAATAGGATTAATCACAATTACCTCACCTTTTAACAAAGCGGCAATTACTTTTTCACAGGGGTCCATGTAGGTTTGGATAGGATTTTTCTCTTAAATAAAATCACAACAGGAAAATTGCATTTTTTGAATACTTGGGTTATCTTTTGTAATGTTTACATTTGTTTGATGATCTGAAAAAGTTAAGTGTGACAAAAGGTGCAAAAAAAGTAAAAAAAAAAAAAATCAGTAAGGGGCAAAAACTTTGGCACAGCACTGCAGCTTGACGCTTGCAGTTGGAGATTAAAATACAGTGGTACCTCTCCTTACGAAATTAATCCGGTCCAGAGCCTTTTTCGTAAGTAGAACCACATTTTACATGTAAAACGCGTGATTCGTTCGAAGGCCCCCAATACTACCCTTTTAAAATTATAAAAGCATCCATTTTAAGGTACTTACTTTGTGTTGACCATGTCTTCTTAGCAGAGTTATAATCTTACAAATGTTTATGCAAGGTTACAAGCCTGAGCCAAAGAATAAAGTTGCAAGAAACATACTCGAAAAACACGAGCAAAAAAAAAAAAGCACAATGGAGCTGCTCCCAATGGGAGGCCAGCAGGGTGGGATGTTGGGAGATAGCCAATGCGAGAGAGCTGCGTCATCCCTCCTAGCCAATGGGAGGCCAGCGGGGTGGGATGTTGGGAGATAGCCAATGCGAGAGAGCTGCGTCATCCCTCCTAGCCAATGGGAGTCCAGCGGGGTGGGATGGTGGGACATGTAGTCAGTGGGAGAGCAAGTTTTGCATTGTTTGAATGGTGTGTTTCGTAAGGAGAACTTGTTTCGTATACAGAGACAAAAAATTTAGGAAAATGTTTTTCGTAAACTGGATTTTTCATATTTTGGGACTATCGTAAGGTGAGGTACCACTGTACATAATTACACCAGAGGGATTGCAGATGCTTTGAAATCTGGGGATGTGAATCACCCAATAGAAATGTTGTCACAACACCTAAATGCTGTTACAATTTGAAGGCCATTATGATCTGGTAAATATCTTGATTCTTGCTATTCCTACACATATTTATGGGATGCTATACTGCCTGCCAATTTGTAAATATTTTATAGCACGCCACCTGTAGGACTGCGGAGGAATGACAATGCTTCCCCCACCTCAAATTCAAACCTATAAATAATTTATTTTCATTGATTTTTGGAGCCAGTGTCACAATACATGAATCATCCTGATACATAACAGTACATTCCCCCATCTTTATTGACAACACTGCCATAGATATTAAAAATAATGTTCAAAATAGCTCAGTGAGACACATTGTGCTGAAGAGTCAGACAAAAAATGTCTCTCACGTATTTCATCCTGTCCCTTCTGTAGGTTTTAATGTTTCAAAGTTTTCACCATGAGCTGAGCTGAGCACTTTGTTCAGTTTTCCATCATCACCATTTTCAAACACAGCACAACACTGAGCAACACGGACAGATGTCATGATGTTCTGATGTAGCTCAGCTCTGTACTTGTCAGTGCACAAACTTATAAGACATCAAAAGATAAAAAAAAAAGTTACAATGACACCAAACTTCTGTCCTTTGTAAGTAATGTAGTTATTATGCATCCCTGTAAACTCTGCTCTTGGTAAAATGTTATCAATAAATACAATGAGATACTATCGAACAACCACTGACATAATGACATAATGACGGACCCAACCCCACCTGTTAAATTTTAATCAGTACATCATTCAGTCTGGTTCACTGGGTGAGGGTGAAACCTAAAATGTAAAATGGACATTATTCAGAGATAAGAATGAGGCTGATTATTAATGCAGTAAATGTTGGGACTAAAGCCATGTGTGGATTTCTCTCTGGGATTACTTTAACTAACTAACTAACTAACCATGCTCTCACATAGCTGGTTGATACTTGGGAACCCTGGCTAGGACGTCCGAACTCCAAATATGATTGGAGCAAATTTGAATATGAAGACATGACAGCTGGTTGAAAAAACAATGTTGGTAGGCAGCATGGTGGCGTAGTGGTTAGCACACCCGCCTCACAGCAAGAAGGCCTGGGTTTGAATCCAAGCCTGGGCGTTTCCGTGTGGAGTTTGCATGTTCTTCCCATGCTTGCGTGGGTTTCCTCCGGGTACTGCGGTTTCCTCCCACAGTCCAAAAACATGCACAGTAGGTTAATTGGCTAAAAATAATCTGTGGCGAGGGCTTCATTAAGTTGGATAACTTGTGCCCAATCCCTTTCTTCAATGAATAAAGTATATGTTTCAATCAATCAAAAACAATGTAGTTTAATTGATGCAGCAGTGGACCCGTGGCAAATTTTAACAAGACCACACTTTTCGTCAATGGTAGCAACACCTTCATGGTTCTCGAGGTAGCTCAACAACTCTTAAGTATTCCAACGGAAGAGCACTAGCGGAGTAGTCCTGGTCGGCAAAAAAATTTAAATAACTGCCTGCCTTGAAGTAATTCCAGCAATGTGAGTCTGAGACATAAACAGACGATTTACACTGCATAACCACTGAAGTCTGTCTGATGCTACTTTTTCCATGACTTTAAAGACTGCATGTGCTGCATCCTGAGTGCGTAGGATTTCAGATTCCCAGATGAGTGAGAAACACAGGGTGAATCAGTGTCCCATCAATGCACTCAGTCATACACTAGGAGATGTCGGGGAATGAAAGGGGCACATTCAGTTACTACTTCCCAGCCTTATCTCCTAAAATGAGATTATTTGTCACTGGATTTCTTTTTTCGAAATATCTGTCTGTAGATGACACAATAATATGTCAGATGGAAAAAAAAATAAATAAATGAATCTCCGAGATGGTGTGAAAATTAAAAATATATATATGTCTGTCTTCCTTTCGGCTTTTTCCCTTTTACTCGGGAGTCGCCACAGCGAATCATCTGAATCCCACGTTTGATTTGGCAGAGGTTTTTACGTCGGATGCCCTTCCTGTCACAACCCTTTTTAGCGAGGGACAGAAACACGCTGACGGCTTTGCAGCTCCTCTTTACGAAAGTCAGCAATGGTTCTTTTACATCAACCTCTCACCATAGACAGTGACAGACATGGCCCGCCTTTGATACCCCAGTTAGCTGCACTGGGGGGGGGGCAGTGACAACCTTGTGGAGAGTGGGACTCGAACCCCCAACCTTTGGATCAGCGATCCTGCGCCCTATACCACTAGACCACCACTGGCCCTCAAAAT
>CM045750.1:3069418-3184418 GCA_024760905.1 Plotosus lineatus | reverse complement strand
ATAGCATTTAACAGATGCGCTTGTCTAGAACAACTTGCCTTTTTTTATTTATATAAAGCTGAGCTCTTGAGGGTTGAGGGCTTTGCTCAAGGGCCCAACATTGGCAACTTGGAGGTACTGGGACTTGAAGCCCAATCCTTTCAAACAGTAAGCCAGACACTTAACCACCTGAACCACCACTGCCCTGAAATAATTACTAACCACGAAGAATCCCACAGCTGAAAATTGTTACTCCAAGATCACTCAATTAAATGGAAAAAATAGAACTTTCCACCCAGGACATAGCGTTAGTGTTTACTTGTTGGCAGCATTGTTAGGATCCAGTCAAAGTATCAGCGTGTGGATTTGTGGGACATGCTGACAGTCATCATTTTGTCACCCATGGTCGAGTTCTTCCATAAAAATGACACTTTGTGTGGTTTAGAAAGCTGACAGGAACCTCACGCACAAATTTCGGCCTTGTGCTGACGCACTCGCGCTGATTTTAATTTTTGATTGATATTCATGCTTAACATTCATTTATTTTATGTTTAATCCTAATTAGGGTCACAGGGAGGTTGCCACCCATCTCAGCCAACCCATGGACGAGGGCAGAATAAACACTGGACCATCGCAGGGCAGAAACTTGATGACGCCAATGCAGCCTACCCCTGCCAAAAAAAAAAAAAAAGTCCGGAATGGTTCTTTTACCATAAAAACACTAAGAGACATGGCGACCTTTAATAACCCAGTTAGCTGGGGTGGAGTGGGGGGGGGGGGGTTGCAGTGACAACATGCTGATAGTGGGGCTTGAACCCCCGACCTTGGGATCAGTGATCCAGCACCCTACTTTTTAACATCGAGTTATTTAACCTTAACTGTATGGAGTACTGGGGTTAGCACGCCCGCCTCACAGCAAAGTTCGAATCCCACAATCATTCGGGTGATTCTGTGCAGGATTTGCATGTTCTCCCTGTGCTTGCATTGTTTCCTCTTCATACTCCGATTTCTTTCTACAGAATAAGGACAACGACATTGGGTGGTTTGCTGGTTCCATACTGTATTGTCCTTGGGTTGTGAGAGGGTGCCTGAGTTGATCAGGGACATTGAGAGACAATGTGTGATGGTCTGTTGAGCTTTTTCATGCTGGACCCCAGACCAGGGTGTACGCTGCGCCCAGCGTCAATGAAGATGGGCTCCAGTCTCCCTGCAACCCAACAAATATATGATTGAGTCTATCTAGTCGTGTAGTAGTTCCTACAGTGGCATTCCTGTCATCATTGAAGACTTTTTTTTTTTTTTTTTTTTTAATCTGGGAAAACTTTAAGGTGCTGTGGAAAACTGCTTTAGTAAACTACAACCATGAGCACCACCCCCATAAAATAAAATAAAATAAAATAAAATAAAATCAATAAATAAAAAACTCTTAAGAGGCCAGTTTTAAAGCTATAAATAGAAGAAGAAAGAGAGGGAACTGGGGCCAAATGTCAGAAGATGCAAATATTCCTCCATTCGGACAGTGTGGCTTCTCCTGCAGGTCCAGGATATGAAATGAGAACCAGCGCGTGCAGCAGCAGCCTGTAAAACCAGGGCGCACTTCCCCCGAACCGGAACACGTTTACCTGCGGGTGTGCTGATCCTGGCTGTTCCTGCTCCAGGCTCGCGGAACCAACGAAGCAGTGCCGGAAGAGCGGCCACGCGGCGCGTGCACAGCCCGGGCCTGAGTCTCCGAGACTGAGCGCGCTGAGCACGAGACTCTCCTGCCGCTGTTTCAGCATCTCGAGCTCACACAAACCCGCCAGAGTCGCCTCCAGCCTCTCCTTATACCGGCTCCGTTCCGCCGCCATCGCAAACGAGAAGGCGCGCTGCATCCTTTTAATCCTCGGGCTTGTCTTTCCTTCTCTGGGTTTTTTTTTTTTTTTTTTTTTTTAATTTAACGCCCGTAAACAACTAAACAAACAAAACAACAACAAAAAAAAACTCCGCCGATGTGCCCTCCACGCACGCGCCTCACTCCCTATCCCGAGAAGCACGGTACTGTTCCGCCCAGTTCCCCGTGCTCCGAACCCGCAGTGTGAGCGCGCACAGCGATCAGTCCCCCTCGAACCACAAGTCCAACTCCGCGCTCCATCCCTGCTCCAGCGGCGCCTGGGACTGGATGGAATTCTTCCGCAGCTGTCAACTGATAATTAGCATACCAGCCATAGTCCATTCCTATTGGTCAGAGATCTTCACACGTAGTTAATATTCATAAAGTTAACTCCGCCTCCTCTCAGAATTTAGGGTGTTCAGGTTTCGGGGTTGTTTTGTATGATTCGAAAGCTTCAGATTGCAAAACCATCCAGAACTTATTTGGAAATTATTTGGTAAATAGAGTCACGCTTGAAAAGCTCAGATACTCGACCGACCTTGATTAAAATAAAATGGTGATTCGTCCTGAGAAGCTTATTCCTCCGAGCACTGGTGTATAAGTGCTCAGCACGTACACTCACCTCACAGCATGGAGGTCGTGGGTTCGAGTTTCGGGAGGTTCTGTGGAGTTTCCTCCCTCAACCCACAGACATGCGCATTAGGCAAACTGCGCTTCTAAATTGCCCTTGGACGTGAATTGGAATGGTTCTGTGTCTGTGTTCACCCTGCAATGGACTTGCAAGCTATTCAGGGTGTAACCCAGAACTAGGTTCCGACCTCCGTAGAAGTGGGCCGTTTAGTAAACCGCGGAATGGATCACAGTTTAAGGTTCTGAGAGTGTTGCAAAAGCCTGTTTTACATAACAAAACCAAAATATAACTACTGTATAATGTTTATATTTTATCATCAATAAAAAAAAAAGAGTAAAAATTAAGTTTTTCTTAATCATGACTATATTTTAGTACATTAATACTGTATTAATGAGTAAGACTGTCTATAGAATGTGTTTAACGGGCATATTTTAGTGCATGTAATAGATACATAGTATTTTACTTCCGGCTGCTCATTCGCGCATGTGACGTCACACATGGGGCTTTACTTCCGGGTACAGAACTCGCGGATTATCTCGATTCGCGGGAGGGCTCGGAACCGAACCCCCGCAAATGTCGAAGGTCTCGTTTTGTGTTACTTGGGGAGACTGTCTCACTGCAGTTCAATGAAAGCTTTAATTGCGAATCTGGCTCTATTGCCTGTTTGCTGTAGCCTCATCCTGAGACACGATGTCCACAGTTTGAGAGGCATAAAGATGGTCGCCTTGGGATCAGATCTTGATGCTCTTATGGGACTTTGGTGAAATCGTTATGATCGTGACAAAATTTTGAATCGTCAAAAATGTTGCCATGATTAATAGGATTTGCCGCTAAATCTTGGTAAAAACAAGTGAGCCATCATAGGGGATCTTGATGAACTTGATGTCTCCTACTTAAAACTGGCACACAGCTCATGGTACACACTTGCCACGCCACTAGCTTATGTGCAGATAACTTTCTAAGCAGATAAATACCAAATACAGTATAAAACTGTACCTGAAAGTATTTCAAATTTCTTGATTCCACAGCAGTGACTAGTGATATGTCTCAGGGATTAAAGCTTTGTTTTGTTGTACTATTTTAAAATAAATCTGATAATTAGATATAAAAATTCAGGTATTTTAAAATGATGCATTCGAGCTGATATTACCCTGAGCTTCACACATTTTTGCAGGGTTCATGTTTTCTTTATGCAACAGCGCCTCCAAGAGGAGAAGGAAAAAACATGAGTACTTATCAGTGTACATACAGCACAGTAGTTGAAATGTTTAGGGTTAGACATAGGAACAAATCAAATTAATTACACAGGTGACACAGTTGTTAAGTGAATTTATTGTTTTCCAGGTTGCATCCTCAGTGGCTACCAATAACATCACAGAAGATAACGGTGCTATCGAAAAAACACCACACTGCTGAAATTAACATGCTGTTTAAGTGGATACATTTTTCTGGATATTGTGGATGTAAATAAGGACACTTTAGCCTGGAGGCCAACTCAGCTGACGGCCACCAAGAACATGAACGTGGATGTGGTAGACAGACTGACCCCCATCAGGGCCTTCATTCACCACCATCCGGTAGCCATTAGGCAACCCCACCTGCTCAGCACACTTCTTTCCAACAAGCATCAAATGTCCAAGCAGCTACAGAAGAGAGAGAGAGACAGAAACAAAACACACTGAAAACTGAATTATCACATTGGCTAAGGTAGATAACTTGTTGAAGTCCTGGTCACTAAAGTACAGTCTGTGGGAAATACTCTGAAGATGACCCAGATACAATGAGTTAATAATAATAATAAAAAGGTGCTTAAATTCAAAATGAAAGTGGTGAAATAAAACATTTTTCTCTGATAAATATTACATGCAGCCCATTAAAATTATAACAATAAATCAAGTAAATCAACTCCACCCAGTCTTACCATCACACAGAAGCAAATAACTAGGGGTTTATGAACATGTCTTGAAATCATAATTTGTGAATCGAAACCTGCTGAATGGAATAAACAATCTTTTATGTAAGATGATACACAGCAAGCTGGTCATGATCAAAAAATAAACCCCGACAGTGTAATCCAGCTACAAACATGGAGCAGAAAGGGTACTTTATCACACTGATGGGGTTCATTTTGTGAAAAAAAAAAAAAAAAAGACAGTTTGATGGGCACAATCTGTCTTATTACACAATTGTTTTACATAGTAAGTGTCGGTGTGGGACAATGCACAGCAAAACAGTTTTTACTGTGAAATAAGCCTCTTCAGTTTAATTCAACGGCCTTCTACTTCATGCATTACATTGACTGGAATAACTATAAAATAATAAACTGTTCTACATAATACCTTACACAATGTTAATGATTATCAGTCAAAACTAACTTTATTTAGAACAGGTACAAACTAACCTTATTGTCTGCTGTCTCAAGATTTTTACACACACACACACACACACACACACACACACACATTTCAATTAGACCAATGGATGCTAACAGTCTGTTATGGTCACATGCTGGCAACAAAGTTTAATGGTTGTCCATTTTCAACAGATGTTCAGTAGTTATTCAGCCTTTGATGAATTAGAAATTTAGTGATGTGGCCTTCAGTGAATATTAGTTTGACACCCCTGCTCTATATGATTCAATAGTAGTAGTATTCAATTCAGTCGTAGTGTTGGTAAAAAAAAATATATTGGCAATATTTATAACACTGCCACCACTACAACTACGAATAATAATAATAATGACGACAACACATACTACTGTATTTTTCTAATTGTAACGTGCACTTAAAATCATTAAATTTTCAAAGTAAGTTGATGGTGCACCTTACAATCCAGTGCACCTTATAGCACGGAAAATATTTTTTTTTGTGTGCGTGTGTGGATAAAGTGCAAACATTAAAACATTATTCTTTCATTACAATAAAAGCAAAAAGTAAACTTTAAATGCGGTAAATTTTTTGTTTGCATATGGTGTCAATCATAATCGTTCAAAATAAAATCAGAATCATTAAAAATCAGCATTGGCACATCACACTTATGGAACTGGCTAGGAAAACTGCAATCCGTGCATCTCTACTACTTTATAATAGAAGTATTTTAGCTAATATGTTTATAATTAAAGTACACGGGGAAATAAAACTGCACACTCAATGACGATAATCATTAGCACATTCAAGCACATGGTCTAATTATAAGAGAACTTTCTTTAGGACTGGAAATTTCACTTCACTTTAATGTAAGCTGGTTCCTCTCTTCTTTTAATATTGTTGCTGCTTCCAGAATTAATGCAGCAATGATCCACTCACAAAGCTGCTGAAAAGCCCAAGCTAATTTTGGGTTGTAATTTCACCCCACCGTACGGCTACAGATGTGCATGTCCATAAGTGCCAGAAAGAAAAATAAAGCCCGAGTAGACATTCGAGTTGCTGCAGCTGTGGTATGGGAATTATACAGGCCTAACTGGAGATAACTCGCCGTATTAATGTGTTGGGAAACAGTTGCACTAATCCACAAGTCTCTGCACTCAGAGATTTTTGAAAATGTGATACAATGTGGGCAAGTATCAGCATATCCCATAATAATAAAGAGGTAATGTTTTTGATGGTAATCCAATCTGTCCAAGCTCCTAGTCCCACCCAATCTTTAGTTGTTTAATTGAGGATCACAAGGAATCTCATGATGAACTAACTGCTGCTACACATTCCAAAATTCAGTACATACATGCAAAAATATCAGAATACGTGCAGTACAACAAGATCCACTTACTGCCGCATCTCCGTCCTCAGCTTTCGAGATCTGTGGAATGGGCTTTCTGGGGACCACCAGAAAATGAATAGGAGCCTGTGGAGCCACATCATGGAAGGCTATGCACTTAAGACAGAACAGAATAGTGTAATCAATGCATACCACCTGCTCACTCACAGAATTTTAAAACGTTTCCAGCAGCATTTGCACTCGGCACCTTTCTCGAGTTCTCCAATCAGTATTCCATCAGATTTGGTCACCTTTACACTCCATTCGCAGGAAGTAGTGGGTTGTGTGTGTTTTTTTTTAGATAAATTGCGTACCTTTATGCAGACCTAATGTTGCTCTAATCTAAAGATTCCATGTGCACAATACGAGTCTGTAGAATACAGCTGTAGGAATGAAAATGGTTTCGTAAAACAGGGAAGATTCCTTACACATGTATACAGCATGTGCATTCTGGATGCAGAAATCGATGTACAGATGCTACCCTACTTATGAACATCCAAACAGGGCTGTCTGAAGTCGAAAGTGAAAATGAAATTGAACAAATAGAAATAGAAAGATATACGTATCATAAATACAAGTATGAAATATGATTAAACATTGTGCTGAAATACATTTAATACTGTATTCGATTAGGCTCCAACAGAAGGCGTGGCTGACACACGTGGGTGGATCGCAATGCGCACACCTGATCCTACTCACCAATCTACTGTGCTATAAAGACGAGTAGCACACTCATCTCGGTGCTAGAAGATTGTCCCTCTTCACGTCCCTGTTTTCCTGTGATCTCTCTGGATCCTTGTTTCAGCTTTGAGCTCGACTAGTTGCCAAGTTGTCATGTTTCTCCTCGTCACTAGCAGTGACTACATTTTCCCCTTGCTCAAGTGCCTCCCCTGTAACAATAAAGTCTCTCCGTGTTCATCCTACTCTGTCTCCTGCATTTTGGGTCCGGCTGAAAGTTCTTGACGTCACAGTTGGATTGATAATTTATGGTGCATTTAGGTTTGCACCTTGTACCAATAAATGATAAATTCAATATAATGAAATAAGATGATTATGCAGAGAGAGAGCGATTGTATACAGCACAAACTCGTATAAGTTACTTATACAGTGGAACCTCAGAATCCGAACAAATCTGAATCCGAACAAAAAAGATTTTTTTTTTTTTCTCCCCGGTCCCGGAAACAGAACAAACACCGGATGTCGAACTTGAGAAATGCTCGAGAACAAACGAGACCGAGAGAACATTTGTGAATCAAACTGCTACCCTAACCTGTCAAAACTGTTGTGTCATGTAATATCATTTTAGGATGAATAAGATTAGGCTATTAATGAGAAGGACCTCGGAGGAACGGTGATGTTACAGGGAGCAGAGATAACGAAGGTGGAGGATTTTAAGTACTTGGGCTCAACAATCCAGAGCAATGGAGAGTGTGGAAAAGAGGTGAAGAAGCGTGTGCAGGCAGGCTGGAATGGTTGGAGAAAAGTATCCGGTGTGATGTGCGATAGGAGAGTGTCAGCAAGAATGAAGGGAAAAGTGTACAAGACGGTGGTGAGGCCAGCGATGTTGTAGAGCTTAGAAACAGTGGCGCTGAGGAAAAGGCAGGAGGCAGAGCTGGAGGTAGCGGAGATGAAAATGTTGAGGTTCTCTCTGGGAGTAACGAGGATGGATAGGATCAGAAATGAGTATATCAGAGGGACAGCCCATGTAAGACGTTTTGGAGACAAAGTCAGAGAGGCTAGATTGAGATGGTTTGGACATGTACAGAGGAGGGATAGTGAGTATATTGGCGGTAGGATGCTGAGGTTGGAACTACCAGGCAGAAGGCCTAGAGGAAGACCAAAGAAGAGATTTATGGTTGTGGTGAAGGAAGACATGAAGGTCGTTGGAGTCAGAAAAGAAGATGCAGAGGATAGGGTGAGATGGAGGCGGATGATTTGCTGTGACGACCCCTGAAGGGAGCAGCCGAAAGTAAAAGAAGAATTAGAATAAGATTCTGATAGTTTAGTTGGAGGGTAGTTTTCACCATTATCGCTCAGTGCAATCAAGAAATAATGTGTGCTCGGACATGACAAAACTTTTTTACCCATTTCATGAGATACGGATGTTTCCGAAACAGTGAAATCATCGGTCTTGAGTCGCTTCCACAACGTATTTAATGTTGGTTGTTTAGATCTACTCCGCTTCGGTGCCATGCCCGTCGGTACGACTCGCATCAGTTTGGACTATATTTTACCCGGGCTTGGACGATCCGTCATGATCTAAATCTACACGGGAGCCTGATGGGAGCACAGGCAAATGGCGGCATGTATATAAAAAGCACTGCACTTCTGAATGAGGTAGCATAGTGCATCATGGGATATCGGAAGTCAAGCAATTGAGAAATTATCAAAACCGTGTTGATCGTGTTGTCAAGTACATAGCTTAACAAAGCCGTGAAAATGTTTTTATTAAAATATTATTATTATTATGTTATTAAATATTATTTAATATTATAAAATATAACCGGCACTAGGCTAAAAGTAGCCGGCGCTTCCGCTGGCTCTTAATGAAAAGTATGATAGAGATGCGGAGAAACACGGAAATCAAACTAAAGTGGGAACTGGTGCAGCACGGAGCTGAGAGCCCATAATTTCACGAGAAAAGGAGAGTTACTCTCCAATTTAAATACAATTTATTAAACTACAATTATCTGTACCAGCTCGCAGGGACAGAAACTACAACACCGGGCAACCGTAGCCTAAAGATTAGAGAGAGCAGTGTGGTGGTGGGGGCAAGAGCAGCACCTTTCCTTCCTCCACATAAATAGTTGAAGTGCCCTTGAGAAAGACACCGACCCAATCTCTGTGTGTGGCAGCTCACTGCTCCAGTGTGTGCCTGCTCACTTTGGATTGGTTAAATGAAGAGGAAGTAATTTCCCTTACAGGATTAATACACTTCATCAAAATCGAAAATGAGGCATTTCAGACAGGCATCACTTGAGACAAACACTTGAAGAGCTGTCTAGCCATTAAATTTATCTTTGATCAAAACATAATTAAGAATAGGATTACAAAAATGAGGTACAATTACATATTAAAATGCACTTGTGTGGAAATAGCAACCTCGGTCTGAATCCAGGAAGCAACCGTGATGGCGCTGTTCACAGCATCCAGAACTTCAAAACTTGCATGCTGCAGCCGAGGCTGTCGCAGATGCAAAATCTCGGGTGTGGAAGGAGTTCGGTGAGGGCCTGGAGAATGATTATCGGTTGGCCTCAAAAAGGTTCTGGACTACCATCCAACGCCTCAGGAGGGGGAAAGCAGTTCTCCACAAACACTGTTTACAGTGGGGGTGGGGAGCTGCTTACCTCGCCTAGGGATGTCATCGAGAGGTGGAAGGAATACTTTGAGGATCTCCCCAATCCCACCAACACACCCTCCTGGATGAGGAAGACCGTGGGGGTTTGGGTGGGGGTCTGCCCATCACTGGAGTGGAGGTCACTGAGGTTGTCAAAAAGCTCCTTGGTGGTCAAGCACAGGGGTTGGATGAGATCCGCCCTGATTCTCTCAGGGCTCTGGATGCTGTGGGACCGTCTTGATTGACATGTCTCTAACATCGCGTGGTCATCGGGGGCTGTACCTCTGGATTGGCAAACCGGGGTGGTGGTCCCGATTTTTAAGAAGGGGGACTGGAGGGTGTGTTCCAAATATCAGGGAAATCCCACTCCTCAGCCTACCCGGAAAAGTCTATGCAGGGGTACTAGAGAGGAGGATTCGACCGATAGTCGAATCTCGGATTCAGGAGGAACAATGTGGTTTTCGTCCTGGCCGTAGCACTCTTGACCAACTCTATACGCTCCACAGGATTTTGGAAGGGGCATGGGAGTTTGCCCAATCTGTCCACATGTGTTTTGTGGATTTGGAGAAGGCTTTCGAACGTGTCCCTCAAACAATCTTGTGGGGTGTGCTCCGGGAGTACGGCGTTGCGGACCCAATGCTCCGGGCCATTCGATCACTATTACCAGAGCCAGAGTTTGGTCCGTATTGGTAACAACAGGTCGAATTCGTTTCCGGTCGGAGTTGGAGTCCACCAAGGCTATCCTTTGTCACCGATTCTGTTCATAATTTTTATGGACAGAATTTCTAGGCACGGCCGAGGCGTTGAGGGGTTCTGGTTTGGTGGTCATTGGATCTCATCTCTGCTTTTTGCGGACGATGTTGTCCTTTTGGCTTCATCAAGTAGGGACCTGCAGCTCTCAGTGGAGCGGTTCGCAGTCAAGTGTGAAGCAGCCGGGATGAAGATCAGTACCTCCAAGTCTGAGGCCATGGTTCTCAGTTGGACAAGGGTGGAATGCACCCTCCGGGTCGGGAATGAGGTCCTGCCCCAAGTGGAGGAGTTTAAGTATCTTGGGGTCTTGTTCATGAGTGAGAGAAGGATGGAGCGATCGCTGCAGCCTCTGCTGTTAAAAGGAGCCTGTACCGGTCCGTCGTGGTGAAGCAGGAGCTGAGCTGCAAGGCGAAGCTCTCAATTTACCAGTCGATCTACGTTCCAACCCTCACCTATGGTCACGAGCTTTGGGTAGTGACCGAAAGAACAAGATCGCGGCTACAAGCAGCTGAAATGAGCTTCCTTCACCGGGTGGCAGGGTTCTCTTAGAGAGAAGGTGAGGAGCTCTACCATCCGGAGGGAGCTCGGAGTAGATCTGCTGCTCCTTCGCATTGAAAGGGGCCAGTTGAGGTGGCTCGGGCATCTGGTCAGAATGCCTCCTGGACGCCTCCCTGGTGTGGTGTTTCAGGCATGTCCGACTGGGGGAAAAGACCCTGAGGTTGACCTAGAACACGCTGGAGGGACTATGTCTCTCGGCTTGTCTGGGACCGTCTTGGTGTCCCCCCGGAAGAGTTGGAGGACGTGGCTGGGGAGAGGGACGTCTGGACCTCTTTGCTTAGGTTGCTGCCCCGCCACCCGACCCAGTGGATGATGATTATGATGATGACTTTCTCTCCAACCATGACCTCTTACAGTCACATCTGGTGGGGAAAAGAGCCTAATTCTTATGGAAAAACACTTCTTAGCATTAAATAGTTTAGTTCTACTTTTTAAATAAATAAATCTAGGACAAACTAATGAGCCAGATAGCATTTTATCTTGGCAACTACTTAGCTTTCGACTCTGAGCATAAAATTTACGTTACTGTTTCTGTCTCCGTCAAGGTTAAAATTTGTTTGGGGGGGGGACACATCTTTTTAGTCTGTTTAGTGTCTTTTTAGAATTTTAACTTTTAAGCTTTAATACTCTTACCATTAATGCTTGGGGATTATAGATATGGCGAGGACGAAGTGTCCACATATTTTTGGCAACTTCATGTGATCTCAAATTCGAACATGCGGGTGCCGGTGACGTCACTGGACCCATAACACTTATCGTAGTAATTTCGACATTAAAACAATATAAATAACAACTAACGAATAAACATGTCCCAAACCTTCTCCAAATTCTTTTTATAGACTGACATTTACAACATGAACTCACTGAAACGTCACATCAGGTTCAAGTTCGCTGTCAATAGTTTTTAGCAAGCAAGCTTTTTTTGCAAAATAATCGAGACCTTTGATGAACATGGCAAAAAAAAAAAAAAAAAAAAAAATCTAAGAGTCCAGTGTAAAAGCCAGCAGATGTTTAGGTATTCGCCACCTGAGGTAATCTGAAGAAACTCGGCTAAGTCACTTCTCCAGCACAGCCGTGCCGGCTCAGCAGCTCGGTGAGTGTTGGCAGACGGTCAGTGTGGGATAAGTGTGATTAAAGACTTCTACAACCCTCTATTTTTATTTTTACTCTATTCTATTTTTACTCATAATCAACAATTATATGACTGTTTTACTGCAAGCAATGCATCTGTTTCTCTCGCACGCGAGCTATTTGAACAGTTAGCAAGCTAACTAAACAGCTAGCTTAATTAAAAACATCAACACAAACCTGGTCGTCTTCGTATATTATATTAGCAGGAATCTCCTTGCGAATTATTTTACCGAAAATGGTTTCCCCTCCGGATTTTGCACTTTGCGCCTTGGCTATCTCGTCAGCCATGACGGTGTTGATTTTCGCCCCCTATTTTCGTCAACTGCAACCCCCAAGAGCGACTTCACTCCACTCAGAGTGATTGAGGAAACCGCTCTATCGTCACGTGATCTACAAACTGTTTCCGTTTGACGTAGGGCTGCTGCACACTAAGCGTATGACGTAAAATCCGGTGGAAATGACTTGAAATCATGTCACATGTGGAGACTCTGGGAGTGCATTTCACAGCACCTGGAGTAGTTTTTCTCCAGAGAACCTGGAATAAAACCACGGAAGTACAGATTCAACAAGCATTCTTCTGAAGCCTGTGGTTATCACTGACAAAGTATGTTTTTATGTACTTTAAGGCAATCATCCTCTCAAACATATGCTTTCGATAACATGGCTAATTCCATGCCAATTCAGATAAGCAGTATTGCTACACCATCTCAGATTTTGCTCAGACTTGATATAAATCAGGGGTGTCAGGCCACGTGGCTGCAGGTTTTTGCTTTAACCAAGCAGCAGCACACCTGACTTGGCTCATTTCATCAATTGAGCCGAGTATTCAGCCAGTTGATTGGCCAATCTCTGTACAGAGCACACAGATTGACCAATCGGCTGCCTGAAGACCTAGATCAGTTGATTAAATGAGTCAAGTCAGGTGTGCTGCTGCTTGGTTGAAGCAAAGACCTGCAGCCACATGGCCCTTTGTGGCACGAGTTTGACACTCCTGATATAAATGTTCGTGGCACCAAAAAAATGTTATGTTTTTAATTTTAAGTTTTTATTTTATTTTAAATTTTATTTGAAATATTTATATTTCAAGTAAATTCTGAGTATTTTTTTTTACTTTTTTTATGTCCTTTTTCTTTATATTCTCCTCAGAAAAACGAGAATAAATTCTCAAACTGTAATAACTATAATCCCTAAATATCAGTCCCAGAATCATGAAATATTGTGAGCACATAAAGTGCCTGTGAGTACTGTACTGTATATCCAAATTATCAAAAAGTTCAAGTAAAGTTGAATAGTTTTCTGGAAGTACTACCTTGTATTTATTTTGTGTCAAATTTTAAGAACTGCAACATAAATTAAATTATAGTTATAGCAGGCCATGATTAAAATTATTTATTAGTTTAATATCCTAAAATGGCAGACTCATTTATATGCCATGAAGTAATGGAGTGCAGTGAGGACTACACTCAACCCCTAATTCTACAGACACCAGACAAAATCTCGAGTAGCTGAACTGGAGGGGTCAATGGTTGGCAGTAGCGAATGAGAGTTAGTTGGAAAGGGCAGATGTTAGTTGGCATGTGCATCAGTCGCATGTGCATCCTTTCCCTTATTTCACATGTTTTTGTGGCAGATTTACAATTACTGTACAATGAATGTTGCAGTTACATGTACTGGTCCTTCTCAAAAAATTGGCAGATTGTGATAAAGTTCATTATTTTCTGTAATGTACTGATAAACATTACACTTTCGTATATTTTAGATTCATTACACACAACTGAAGTAGTTCAAGTCTTTTATTGTTTTAATATTGATAATTTTGGCAAAAAAAGTAAAGAAAAACCAAAAATCCCTATCTCAAAAAATTTGCATATTTCATCCGACCAATAAAAAGTGTTTTTAATACAAAAAAAGTCAACCTTCAAATAATTATGTTCAGTTCTGCACTCAATACTTCGTCGGGAATCCTTTTGCAGAAATGACTGCTTCAATGCGGCGTGGCATGGAGGCAATCGGCCTGTGGCACTGCTGAGGTGTTATGGAGGCCCAGGACACTTCGATAGCGACCTTAAGCTCATCCACAGTGTTGGGTCTGGTGTCTCTCAACTTTCTCTTCACAATATCCCACAGATTCTCTATGGGCTTCAGGTCAGGAGAGTTGGCAGGCCAATTGAGCACAGTAATACCATGGCCAGTAAACCATTTAGCAGTGGTTTTGGCACTGTGAGCAGGTGCCAGGTCGTGCTGAAAAATGAAAATCTTCATCTCCATAAAGCTTTTCAGCAGATGGAAGCATGAAGTGCTCCAAAATCTCCTGATAGCTAGCTGCATTGACCCTGCCCTTGATAAAACACAGTGGACCAACACCAGCAGCTGACACAGCACCCCAGACCATCACTGACTGTGGGTACTTGACACTGGACTTCAGGCATTTTGGCATTTCCTTCTCCCCAGTCTTCCTCCAGACTCTGGCACCTTGATTTCTGAATGACAGACAAAATTTGCTTTCATCTGAAAAAGTACTTTGGACCACTGAGCAACAGTCTAGTGCTGCTTCTCTGTAGCCCAGGTCAGCCGCTTCCGCCGCTGTTTCTGGTTCAAAAGTGGCTTGACCTGGGGAATGCGGCACCTGTAGCCCATTTTCTGCACACGCCTGTGCACGGTGGCTCTGGATGTTTCTACTATAGACTCAATCCACTGCTTCCACAGGTCCCCCAAGGTCTGGAATCGGCCCTTCTCCACAATCTTCCTCAGGGTCCGGTCACCTCTTCTGGTTGTGCAGCGTTTTCTGCCACACTTTTTCCTTCCCACAGACGTCCCACTGAGGTGCCTTGATCGAGCACTCTGGGAACAGCCTATTCGCTCAGAGATTTCTTTCTGTGTCTTACCCACTTGCTTGAGGGTGTCAATGATGGCCTTCTGGACAGCAGTCAGGTCGGCAGTCTTACCCATGATTGCGGTTTTGAGTAATGAAGCAGGCTGGGAGTTTTTAAAAGTCTCAGGAATCTTTTGCAGGTGTTTAGAGTTAATTGGTTGATTCAGATGATTAGGTTAATAGCTCGTTTAGACTACCTGAACACGATATGCTAATTTTTTTGAGATAGGAATTTTGGGTTTTCATGAGCTGTATGCCAAAATCATCAGAATTAAAACAATAAAAGACCTGAAATATTTCTGTTGGTGTGCAATGAATCTAAAATATATGAAAGTTTAATTTTTATCAGTACATTACAGAAAATAATGAACTTTATCACAATATGCTAATTTTTTAAGGACGAATACAGACATTTCCACCTATTTTTCTATAACAAAATTGTTATTACCCCCTTCTGAACCATTCTCGGAAGCTATGGATAATCGGCAAAAGTGGGCCCCTTTTTTCCTGTTAAATTGAGGGTCCAGTGTATATATACACACGGTATGGGGCAGTGGTGGTCTAGTGGTTAAGGTGCAAGATCGCTGATCCTAAGGTTGGGGGTTCGAGTCCCCACAAGGTTGCCACTGTCCCCCCATTGCAGCTAACTGGGTTATCAAAGGCGGGCCATGTCCCTCACTGTCTATGGTGAGAGGTATGTAAAAGAACCATTGCTGACTTTCGTAAAGAGTTGGCTGCAAAGCCGTTGGCGTGGTTCTGTCCCTTGCTGAAAGGGTTGTGACAGGAAGGGCATCAGACGTAAAAACCTATGCCAAATCAAACGTGCGAATCAGATGATTCGCTGTGGCGACTCCCGAGAAAGGGAAAAAGCCGAAAGAGAAGAATATATACACAGTATATCTTTTCTTTTCAGCTTTTCCCTTCAGGGGTTGCCACAGCGAATCATCTGCCTCCATCTCACCCTATCCTTTGCATCTTCTTCTCTTACACCAACTACCTTTGTGTCCTCCTTCACCACATTCATGAATCGTCTCTTTGGTCTTCCTCTAGGCCTTCTGCCTGGTAGTTCCAACCTCAACATCCTACTACCAATATACTCACTATCCCTCCTCTGTACATGTCCAAACCATCTCAATCTAGCCTCTCTGACTCCGAAACATCTTACATGTGCTGTCCCTCTGATGTGCTCATTCCTGATCCTATCCATCCTCGTTACTCCCAAAGAGTACCTCAATATTTTCATCTCTGCTACCTCCAGGTCTGCCTCCTGTCTTTTCCTCAGGTTTCTAAACCATACAGTGTCGCTGGCCCCAACACCGTCTTGTACACTTTTCCTTTCATTCTTGCCGATACCCTCCTATCACACATCACACCGGACACTTTTCTCCAACCATTCCAATCTGCCTGCACACACTTCTTCACCTCTTTTCCACATTCTCCACTGCTCTGGATTGTTGAACCTAAGTACTTAAAATCCTCCACCTTCCTTATCTATGGTCCTTGTAACCTCACCGTTCCTCTTGGGTCCTTGTCATTCATACACATGTATTCTGTCTTACTTAGGCTAACCTTCATTCCCCTCCTTTCCAGGGCATACCTCCACCTCTCTAGATTTTCCTGCACTTGTTCTCTGCTCTCACTACAGATCACAATGTCACCTGCAAACATCATAGTCCATAGGGAATCTTGTCTAACCTCATCTGTCAGCCTGTCCATCACCATAGCAAACAAGAAGGGGCTCAGAGCTGACCCTTGATGCAGTCCCACCTCCACCTTGAACTCTTCTGTCACACCGACAGCACACCTCACCACTGTCTTACTTCTCTCATAAATGTTCTGTACCACTCTAACATACTTCTCTGCTACTCCAGACTTCCTCATGCAATACCACAGTTCCTCTCTCGGCACCCTGTCATATGCTTTCTCCAGATCCACAACGGCACAATGCGGCTCCTTCTGACCTTCTCTGTACTTCTCTATTAACATCCTCAAAGAAAACACTGCATCTGTGGTGCTCTTTCTTGGCATGAAACCAAACTGTTGTTCACAAATGCTGACCTCTGCCCTTAGTCTAGCTTCTCACCTATGATGAAGGTGAAGAAGGCAAAGGCAGAGCAGAAGACAAAGTGATGGAAGCTGAAAAAGGAAGTGTCGTGTTGTCTTCAAGGAGGAGTTGAAACAGGTTTTGGGTGGGCAGGATGTGCTTCCGGATGACTGGACAACTACAGCTAATGTGATCAGGGAGACAGTTAGGAGAGTACTTGGTGTGTCCTCTGGAAGGACAGTAGATAAAGAGACTTGGTGGTGGAATGAGGAAGTGCAGGAGTGTATATTTCCTATAACCTTTGAAAGGCAACATCATTTTAAAAAAGCACTGAGTGTTTTTCTTTGCATTCTTATTTATTTGCTTCCACAGTAACAGCAATACTTTTTATTCAAACAATTTCACAGGGTTTTTTGTACAGGTCTCCAAACGGGTGACAATTCCTATTATGGTAAAACATTGGTTAAACATGTTGCTCTTCACTGGAGCATGCTGCTGCCATGCAACCATTTGCTTGTTGCTGTTTTCTCAGTCTCTGCTGAAACCTTCTTTCTTTCTTTCTTTCTTTGTCGCGAGCCTTTCTCTTCATTTTTTGCTCCTCCGTTTCTTGTGACAGTCGTGCATGAAATCGTTCTTTATCTTTTTTCTGTCTTTTCTGTCTCTGCTCTTTACTTTCCACAAACCGTCTTTTCCTCTGCCGTTCTCTATCCCTCTCCCTTCGCTTCTCTATTTCTTTTGCAATTTGATCCATTTTTTTCCCATCTCCACTTTGTAAGGCAAGCATGACCTGCTCTTTCCTTCTGTGCCAATACTCGCGTTGTTTCTTTCTCACAAGTTCTTTTTCTTCTTCCGTTTTCCTCATTCTCTCCCTTCTTTTTCTTTGTCGTGCTGCCTCGCGATAGATTTCTCTCTCTTCCTCTGTCATATCACAAACTTTCTTCTTCTTCCAGCTCACTTCTTTCTTGCCATGTTCTGGATGAGCTTCAAGGAAAGTTTGCTTACCGTCACCTGAAAAAAAGGCCACGTCAGACTGTTTAGTAACTTTCAAATTATAACCACTGACTGTAACTCACAATTTGTCCCAGGCACAGTTTGAATGTAAGCTCCCCATTCTGTGCCGTCATTGTAGAATGTATAGGTCATGTGACACACCCTATATTGAATTTCACAAACTCTCATGGGAGGGGGGTGGGGCTTCCCCAAGTAATTGCCATGCCACTTAGTGCTTATCCATTAGGGGCCAGACTCCCTGTCCCTCGGACGCAGAGTTTGGGGCTTGACTAGGTACGGAGCGTTTGTTCTTTTGTTTTATTATACTGTATTATCATTATTATTATAGTTTAGTTCAACAAATTGTGGCTGGGTAAAAGAATGAGAGCATTTTGTACCAGATAACAGAGTAGTCTGTGAATCGAGTGAGGTGGAGTTATTGACTGATGCTACAGGGGACACAGAGGTTTGAGGCAGTCCCTGGGCTGTTGGTCCAGTTGGTGAGGCATTCGATGGAGCGCGCTGAGGTTCCACCTCTAAGCTGAGTCGACCTGACCCATAATCCGAATCTACATTATAGAAAAAAGAAATGTACAGAATAATTCAACAAAGCTGCATAACAACCACAAAAATCAAATTAAATACAAAGGAATCTGATTTAAAAATATGGATAATAAGTTTTTTTTTTACCAGATGACAAGGGAGAGTCTGGTGAGATGGAGTCTGGGACTGAAGCTACTGGGAAGTTATGAAGTGCAGATGTCTGAGGTAGTCCCATAGCTACAGTTGGTGAGGCATCCAAAACATTGCTCAGAGGTTTCATCTGATGATTTGGTTTCTTTCGTTTCACTGGCTTGAAAATGTAATCTACATTATAGGAAGGCATGGTTTATAGAGTAATTAAACAAGGGGTATAACAACAACAAACAGATTCAGGTTTGACATGTTTGTCTTGATATTTTCCTAACTGTATGGAAGTCATGTGCTTCTCACCAGGAAATTGGAGGGTGTGGATCATTTTCAGCCTGTTTGCTTCTTCATAATATGGAGCTTTCTGTTCCTCACTCAGTTTGCTCCACTCGGCCCCAAGCTGTGTACTGATTTCTGAACTCTTGGCAGCTGGGATTGCTCTGGACAAGATAGACCGGTGAATCCTTGCCCAAATCATGAAGGCATTCATGGGCCTCTTGATGTGGCCTTTCTCCGTCATCCAGCTTGCTGCTTTAAATTCAACTGTGTTAAAAAGTGAAATAACACCATAGATGAAGATCAAATAAAATTATTATGAATTTTATTTCTAGTTATAACAGTTGAACAGAATCAAGGCCTGCTGCCACAAAGTCTTGTGCACTGTATTTGTTGTGGATGTTTATTTTATTTGTTGAATCAGTTAATAAAATTTGCAAATGTTAGATATGACTTCAACTAATCTAACAGGAAAAAAAAGTTTGTATGTCAGTAAAGAAAGTAGCATATTAAGTAGAATAACTTTTCAGACCCTGCATACAATAAATAATAAAGGTAAATAATGTTGTTTGTTCCTTTTTATTTTGCCTTCCGCTCTGCGTCACTACATGGTCAAAGATAATGACATTAAAGTTTTACTTATAAAATAACTGAAATATAGGAGTCCTGATAGGGGATTGGCTCCTGTTCTCTACCTGTTTGTGAAGGAATCTGTGGAAGAATGACGGTTCCGGGAGCCGCTCCGACGCTGAACACGCTGATTGGCTGGGAGGGATGGGCGGTGTCCGTGGATGTTGCCTCCTCCATGGGTCCAGAGTCGCTCCCGATTTCCATTTCTATCATTGGTAGGAAATTAAAAGTGTCAGAAACGCCTCCGCCTCTGCCTCGGTCTCGTCTGTTATTTATACAATGACGCATTCGTGTCGTTTCCGTGTTCGCGTCACGGGGAAAAAGCTAAGTTCGAACACTCACTGTGACGTAACAAGGGTGTTCGTATGAGGGAGTGAAAGTGTTCACCAGTGACGTCAGAGCACAACGCGACGGCGCTAGTATATCTGGTCTATTAAAATAAACTTAATTTTAATCCTTATCCACTTTGAAGGGTTTTTTACTTTTTTTTATTTTATTTATATTACCACGAGACCTCCGTATGTCGCCATCATTAGCCATTCTCCTCAGGAGCAACTGTATACACTGTATGCCTGACAGTAACTGATCACAGAGCATAGACGGATCAATACAGAAACTAAAGACCTTTGTTTGGAATGTTGGCCGATTATTTTGCTCTTAAGTAGAATTGGGACTACCACTGTATTTATAATTTAATTAGCAGTTTCAGAAGAAAAAGGCTGGCTCTCTGCCCATTAAAACAGTGAGCTCATATGTTTTGATCATAAAATTAAAATTATGATAATCTTAATATTTTGTTTTAAAACTCACATTTTCCCAAAACATTTAAAGTAATGACAGTCATGGTTCTTTCCCTTGCAGTTAAATATCAACCTGCCACAGCAGGCCATCATTTTATTTTTAAATTCTGGGTTTGGTATTGAAGAGGTCGATTATATCATAATCCAGATCGTTTTAACAGGTCAATGATGGCAATTTAGCAATAAAACATCATCATCATCATCATCATCATTATTATTATTATAACCTTTATTTATGGGCAGCATGATGGCATAGTGGTCAGCACATCTGCCTCATAGCAAGAAGGACCTGGGTTCGATTCCCAGCTTGGATGTTTCTGTGTGGAGTTTGCATGTTCTCCCCTTGCTTGCATGGGTTTCCTCCAAGTTTTCCAATTTGTTCCCACAGTCCAAAACCATGCAAAGTAGGTTAATTGGCTGTTCCAAATATCCCCTAGGTGTGAGTATGAATGGTTGTGCGAGTGTTGGCCCTGCGATGGCCTGACAATCTATCCAGGGTGTACCCTGCCCTCACCTGGAGTCGACTGAGGTGGCCTCCCCACGACCCTAATCAGAATTAAGCGGTTCAGAGAATGAATGAACCTTTATTTTACCAAATAGTGAGATTATAAGATCTCTTTTTCAAGGGAGCCCTGGCCAAAATGGCAGCAGCACCAAGTTCTAATTGGACATACAACAAACATTAAAAAAAGCAAACAAACCATAAATAAATAAATTAAAAAAACACCCACACACTATAAAAAATAGTAATACATCTAAAACAAAGCCTAAAAAACAGACACGAGGAAGCATTATTTGGTGAAGAAGTGAAGCAGTTACAATCAGGAATGTTCTAGAAGTGAAAAGAGTGTGAGAGAGTGATGAGTCTCAAGTTAGAAATTGAAAGCGTGATGTTAAATGTTGTTAGTGCTTATGCCCCATAGGCAGGATGTGAGCTAGAAGAGAAGGAGAGATTCTGGAATGAGTTAGATGAAGTGATGCAGAGTACCCCCAGAGGTGAAAGAGTGGTCATTGGTGCAGACTTCCATGGACATGTTGGTGCAGGCAACAGAGGGGACGAGGAAGTAATGGGCAGATTTGGTATCCAGGGCAGGAACACAGAAGGACAGATGTTGATAAATTTTGCAAAAAGGATGTAACTGGCTGTGGTGAATACTTTCTTCCAGAAGAGACCGGAGCATAGGGTGACTTATAAAAGCGAAGGTAGGAGCACACAGGTAGACCACATCTTGTGTAGATGATGTAATTTGAAGGAAGTTTGAAGGAAGTCAGTGAGATGGTGGTGTGCAGGATGACGCTGATGGTGAGGAAGGTGAAGACGGCAAAGGCAGAGCAGAAGACAAAGTGGTGGAAGCTGAAAATGGAAGAGTGTTGTGTTGTCTTCAAGGAGGAGTTGAAACAGGTTTTGGGTGGTGAGGAAGTGCTTCCGGATGACTGGACAACTACAGCGAATGTGATCAGGGAGACAATTAGGAGAGTACTTGGTGTGTCCTCTGGAAGGACAGTAGATAGACTTGGTGGTGGAATAAGGAAGTGCAGGAGTGTGTACAAAGGAATAGGTTAGCTAAGAAGAAGTGGGTCATTG
Source organism: Plotosus lineatus (assembly GCA_024760905.1). Classification (NCBI taxonomy): domain Eukaryota; kingdom Metazoa; phylum Chordata; class Actinopteri; order Siluriformes; family Plotosidae; genus Plotosus; species Plotosus lineatus. Next base: position 3,162,522 of record CM045750.1, on the reverse strand, counting down.
AGAGGACAGAAGAGAGTAAACAGGAGTACAGGGATACACAGCATAAGGCGGTGGCAAAGGTCAAACAGAGATCATATGATGAGTTGTATGTTAGGTTGCACAGTAAGGCGGGAGAAAATGATTTATACAGGTTGGCACAGCAAAGAGATAGAGATGGGAACGACATGCAGCAAGTTAGAGTGATTAAGGACAGAGAGGGAAATGTATTGACTGATGACAGAAGTGTGCTGGGAAGATGGAAAGAGTGCTTTGAAGAGCTGATGAATGAGGAAAATGAGAGAGAGAAAAAGAGTAGAAGAGGTGACTGTTGAGGACCAGGAAGTAGCAAAGATTGGTAAGGGTGAAGTGAGGAGGGCATTGAAGAGGATGAAGAGTGGAAAGGCAGTTGGTCCTGATGACATACCGGTGGAGGTATGGAAGTGTCTAGGAGAGGTAGCAGTACCTTTTCTGACAAAAACATTCAACAAGGTCTAAGAGAGTGAGCAGATGTCGGAGGAATGGAGGAGAAGTGTGCTGGTGCCCATTTTTAAGAACAAGGGAGACGTGCAGAGTTGTGGCAACTACAGAATGATAAAGTTGATGAGCCATATGATGAAGTTATGGGAAAGAATAGTGGAAGCTAGACTAAGGGCAGAGGTCAGCGTTTGTGAATAACAGTTTGGTTTCATACCAAGAAAGAGCACCACAGATGCAGTATTTGCTTTGAGGATATTAATAGAGAGGTACAGAGAAGGTCAGAGGGAGCTGCATTGTGCCTTTTGGATCTGGAGAAAGCATATGACAGGGTGCCGAGAGAACTGTTGTATTGTATGAGGAAGTCTGAAGAGGCAGAGAAGTATTTTAGAGTGATGCAGAACATGTATGAAAGATGTAAGACAGTGGTGAGGTATGATGTCGGCATGACAGAAGAGTTCAAGGTGGAGGTGGGACTGCATCAAGAGTCAGCTCTGAGCCCCTTCTTATTTGCGATGGTGATGGACAGGCTGACAGATGAGGTTAGACAAGAATCTCCATGAACTATGATGTTTGCAGATGACATTGTGATCCATAGTGAGAGCAGAGAACAAGTGCAGGAAAATCTAGAGAGGTGGAGGTATGCCATGGAAAGGAGAGGAATGAAGGTTAGCCTCAGTAAGAGAGAATACATGTGTGTGAACGAGAAGGAACCAAGAGGAACAGTGAGGTTACAGGGAGCAGAGATAAAGAAGGTGGAGGATTTTAAGTACTTCGGCTCAACAATCCAAAGCAATGGAAGGTGTGGAAAAAAGGTGAAGACGCGTGTACAGGCAGGTTGGAATGGCAGGAGAAAAGTGTCGGGTGTGATGTGCGATAGGAAGGTATCAGCAAGAATGAAAGGAAAAGTACAAGACGGTGATGAGGCCAGCGATGTTGTATGGTTTAGAAACAGTGGCCCTGGGGAAAAGACAGGAGGCAGAGCTGGAGGTAGCAGAGATGAAAATGTTGAGGTTCTCTTTGGAGTAATGAGGATGGATAGGACCACGAACGATTTCATCAGGAGGACAGCACATGTAAGATGTTTTGGAGACAAATGTCAGAGAGGCTAGATTGACATGGTTTGGACATGTCCAGCAGAGGGATGGTTAATATATTGAAAGTGGGACGCTGAGGTTGGAACTACCAGGCAGAAGGCCTAGAGGAAGACCAAAGAGAAGATTTATGTGTGATGAAGGAAGACATGAAGGTTGTTGGTGTAAGAGAAGATGCAGAGTACAGGGTGAGATGGAGGCGGATGGTTTGATGTGGCGACCCCTGAAGGGAACAGCCGAAAGGAGAAGAAGAAGAAAATATACAGTATATTGTTTTCTGGGGGGAATTTGGTGTGGTTTCAGTTGTCTCTCACAAGGTCCCTTTTCAAATCTAGATATTATATATGAAATATATATGTAAATATATGTAATGTAAAATATATAATATTTAATCTTTTAAGGTGTGTAATTTATTTTTCATGACTTCAGCGTCCTCGCCAACAATTGTCATGCAAATAAAATATGGGCGGTCCGACAGGAGATTGGCTGTTGTTCTCTACCTGTTGGCGAAGGGGGCTGAGTGAGGGTCCCGCCCCGGTGAACCACTCCGACGCTGCCTGCGCTGATTTGCTCAGAGACAAGGGCGGTGTCTGTGGATGGTGAAGACTTTGCCTCCTCCATGGGTCCGGAATCGCTCCCTCAGCTTCTGTCACTGAAATTGAATGGAATGGTGAAAGAAACGACGCGTTCTCACTCGGTCTTCTCCTTTATATTTATAACGATGGGCTCGTTTGCGTGTCCGAATCAAGACGCCGCTCGAATGCCCAATGTGACGTCACAGGGCAATTAAAGCGTTTACCAATGACGTCACAGGCAACACTAGCTCTAGACTGCAGTCTCTGTAATCACTTTATAAAACTTTGTTTTACATTACCATCGCAGGGAATTGTTTCCTTTGATCTTCTTCTATCCTTTTGGCTTTTCCCCTTTTCTCAGGGGTCGCCACAGCGAATCATTTCACGTTTGATTTGGTTCATAGGTTTTTAGGTCGGATCCCTTTCCTGACACAACCCTTTTAACAAAGGACACGCTGCCGGCTTTGCAGCTCCTCTTTAATAAAGTCAGCAATGGTTCTTTTACATGCGTCTCACCATGGACAGTGAGAGACATGGCCGGCCTTTGATAACCCAGTTAGCTGCACTGGCAGTGGCAACCTTGTGGAGACTCGAACCCCCAACCTTAGGATCAGTGATCCTGCGCCACCACTAGACCACCACTGCCCTCTATATAACATTGTAATGAATAAGTTGTTGGGAAAGAAATGTGGACAGTCAATGAATTAATAATTTTTCCAGTTGCGCCACCTAGCGGAAATTTATTGTGCAAATCTGTCAATAACCCAGGTAGAACGAATGAGCTAAAATCAGGCTAATCCTAATGCTTTATTTCAAAATTCACACTGTCCCAGTAAAATTCACACTGTCCCCCACCTGAACCTGTAAAACTACTTGGAGTTGAATATTAACTTGTCACAAGGGGCCAGAATTTAAAAAGGGAACCCGCCCAAACCGACATTACTGAACTGTGGATCTTCAATAGAACACCATACAGCACCACAGAACATTGTATAGCAGCATAAAAGACCATAAAGAAACATACAGCACAATATAGCACCATGTGGAATTATTTAAACACTATAGAACACTGCACAGCACCATACACGCTGACTTAACACCTTAAACACCATGAAAAAAGATAAGTCTGTTGGGTTTTTACACCCGAGCCATAGCGGCCCATCAGGCCGGTGCTTATCCCCAGTTTCCGTAGCGTGAAGCAACCAGGAGTTCAACTCCTCCTGGATGGGACGCTAGTCCATCACAGGTTCCCTTCCCAGTATATTTTACTGGTACCCATTTATACTGCTGGGTGAACAGAGGCACACTTGTGGTTGAGACCTTGCCCAGCAGTTCTTAGCACAGTGGGGGGTCTCAGTGGGATTTGAACTCACAACCTCCTGATCATGAGCCCAGCACTCTAACCACTACATCACCAGCCCCTAAACACCATGAAGCACAATATATTTTATAGTCTGTGGTTAGCACACCCCTGGCCTGGCATGCACCCCCATGTGTGTGTGTGTATGTGTGAGAGAGAGCGAGAGAGAGAGAGAGAGAGAGAGAGAGAGAGAGAGAAGAAATAGAACATGTCTGTTCATAACTTTATTCTTCTCCAGATTTTTCAGAATTTCGGTGCATAATTAATAAACATGTTTCCTTTAGAGTGTACACACGACTCAGAAATACCTTTTATTCCTTTTCGGCAGCCGAGGCAAATCCTGATCAGATCACCAATCTTGCAGGGTCAGTACAGGGCCAAAAAAAAAAATCATTCACATTTCCTTTGACATCCATGGGTCATTTAGAGCAGCCAGGTGATCTGATGTGCATATCTTTGGATTGTGGGAGGAAATCGGAGACATCCTGAACACAGGACATGCAAATACACACAAAAAATACCCAAACTACAACATACATCATACTATATAGCGACGGTATCCACTACTTGTTGTACATTGACACACAAAACCACAGATGAATCCGGTTTATGCATTTCAACATTTATTATAAATATCAATTTAAACTGAAAGCTTATTTTAATTGACATCAAATTAACTTTTTTCCACAAAGTAAAAATGAGAAGAGATGCACTTTGTTCACAACAGCACAGCATCACAAAAATAACAAAAAGACTGAATACAGCAAATGTTGAAAGGCAGCCAGTACCTTAACATGATGATCCTATTGCAACTAAAAAATAAATGCAATGATAACTTTAAAAATACTGCAGAGAAAAAAAATACTTTATAAGTACAGTATAAATACGATCTATATACGTAGTTATCCTCAGTTCATTCAAAGCACGATTATGGTACTTTTATTAATATTGTCTCCATGGAAATATATTAATTTATAAATAATTTATTTAGTCATGGTGGTGTTTGTGTCCACTTTGACCTGGAAACAAGAGCACTTACATAGCACTCAAACGGCTTGCATGGTAAGAATAATACAGAACATTGACGCTCGGTGGTCATGTGACGAGGAATACGCTCCTGAGTAAATCAGCAAAGCTCATGTTTTCAACAACAACCACAAAACAAATGGGATCAATATTTTCCTAAAAAGGCCTTTGGAAGACGCTGTGAAAAAATCGACTGCACAAATAAATATGTTGTACCAAACCTTGCGAGAGTACCCTTAGTATCACTCACCTGCTTTACACTTTAGACTAAAGGTGCCACCGTCAAGAAAAAACGTAAACAAGGAACATGTTTAAAGAACCGCACGACTGGGTCTCGAAAACACATGACACTGCAACTCTGACACGGTCATTCTGAATTACAAAAGAAACAATCTCAATAGATTTCTATTCCTCCACCAAGGAGATCCTGTTTTACCCTCAAGTGATGTGTTGGTTTGTTTGTTTGTTTGTTTGTTTGTTTGTTTGTTTGGATTGCGCAAAAAAAGGAAGTTCTGTGCAAACTTTCATCAACATTTCTACTAATGGTGAGATTTATGTTTTGGAGATGATCCGGTTCAAATTATGGATTCATGGATTAAAATAAAAATTTTTTTTAAAGACTGTGAGATTTTTTTGGAAGTGTCATATCACAGCAGGTCCAGCGGTGGATGCTGTGTTCTTTCTATTATTTACTCAAACTATGAAATTTCGACCAGGAAGGATTCATTCGATTTTGGAGATGATCCAGATGCATGAATTTGTTTTTAAAGGATTCTTTAACATTGTTAGTTAGGGCAATTTTCATCATTTTAATTTGTGTAGGAGATGATTTGACTTGGTGGAGGTTTGCACTCTCGGAGTACACTTCTTTTCAACATGGGACTGTCCTGTATTTTAAGCAACAGGTGTCAACCCTACTTTAGACTTACAAACACACAAAAGTCGTTTGTGTTCAGGTACGAAGAAGCCGAGGTAATCTCCAGTGGCACCGACAGACAGCTGAAATGTCAGGAGGAAGTTCTGTTCCTGTATCCTACGCCTAAATGTTTCTCCAGCCATAATTCGGCTAACTGCATCGCGGATGCATACGTACTCGCTTTGGACCCCAGGCACATTTTGTATTGCTTGGGCTCTAGATTAGGATCACACTGGACAGGATGATAAATATGCACGATGCCGGGTTCTTGTGAACGGAACACTTTTAGGTTGGAGTTGATTATCTTTGTGTACAGGTCGACATCCTCCAGCCCCCAGCCTTGGATCGAAGTGTCAAAACCTCCAGCTTTTAGCGAGTCACTTTTGAATATGCAGGTGATGCCGAAACCGTAATCTCGCCAGAAGCCAGTTTTTTTGGTGAACACAAAGTTGTTGTCTTCAGTATGGCTCCCGGTGAAGACAATTTTGGGATTGTACTGACTGAATACGACAGGAAAATAGGCCTGTTTCCCCTCAATGGTATTGTCTCTACATCGCTGGAGTGCATCGCCACTGAAGACCAGATCCACATCACAGAAAAACAGCAATGAGTTATTACTAAGAGCGGAGGCGCCCATTTCTAAGGCGAGACCCCGAGAAAATCCTCCTGTCATTGGTATTACAGAAAGATCCGCCTTTGCATATTTATTATGGTACTCTTTTATCAAGTCCAAATGCTTCTCTTTGTCTTGGTTGCTATCGTTGTCCACCAGGATGATGATCAGTTTTACATTTTGGTTAGAAACCAGGCAGACTTTCTCAAAGTTGTCCATGAAGCGCACAAATGTGTCATAGCGGCCGGTAAGCGGTACTAGAATGTGCAGCTTCTTCTGTCCTTGCTCGTGTATCTCTTTGTTGGACTCTGAAAACTGAAATGGGTAAAAGACCTTGAGTGAATTCGAGAGAAGCAAAAAAGACTGAAAGTCACCGTTGATTGCGTCCACCAGTTCAGCGACATCAAGCTGCTCGAGCTCATTGAAATAAGTCCGACTAAAGGACTGCTGTAGGTAGACATGTCTGCGAACCGGCACCGTCACTTTTCGGCCTTTGTGCCTCTTATAGAGCAGCATCAGATCCAGGATGTACTCGGCACCATATAGAGGATTCACCCTCCTATATCCATACTGGATCTTTTTGAAATCAATGACACGTCCTCGAACTTTGGCGTTCTCGTTGATCATCTCCATCACCTGGAGCACCATATCCTCCAAGGCAGAGCGCAGTACGTTACCGAGAGCCTGTCGTGGCATGTTCTTTTCACTAGTAGAATACAGGTATCTCCCGTTCAGGAAATCCCATTCGATGATGTCTGCTCGTTCGGTAGGCTGGTAGCGGGAGTAGGAAGGGGGCGAACCGAGCTGCTGGTCCTCCCACTGTACCTCTGTATTACTGAGATGGCTCATGATTGTGCTCTCGCGATGCAGCTGGATGGTGTGGTAGCGCAGCTGTGAGATCTCCCGGCTCAGCATGTAGTTGTGTAACCGGTACTGGTAAGCCGGGCGCTTATTGGGGTGCAGAGTGATGGCATTGTGAATCTTGCTGCTGTGAAGTTCATCAATGAAGCCTTTCTTGTGCTCATAGTTTTCGTAGAACAGCTCTTGCATCTGTACAGGGAGGGAGAAACAGACTGTATCAGAATTCTTTATGATGTGATGGTACCATCAAAAGGTCTTGGACCTAAAGTTTTAAAGGTACTTTACATCAGTGGTCTTCAAGGTTGAATTACTTTTAAAGATACACTCTCCATGTCACTTATTCATGCTTCTTCAGGTGGAGAAATAGTAGATTATGTCTTGGGAATCTGAAATCTAATTTAAATTAAAAAAAAAATTACCATTTAAATAGTTTGTATAACATTTTCTTCCCCCCTGCACTACGTCCAACTGGCTGAGCACAAAACTGTAATTAATGAGTTGAAACTGCAGGGGGCGACAGATACACATGATACATGTAATAAGCCAAGGCATTAAACAATTTGAGGTTTTAAGCCTCTGTCTGGGGCAGTGGTGGCCCTGTAATAAGCTGTTACATTACCGAACCCAAGGTTGGGGGTTCAAACCCCAGTATCGATGGGTTGTCACTGTCCCTCCAGTGCAGCTAACTGGGTTATCAAAGGCTGGCCATGTCTCTCACTGTCTATGGTGTGAGGTTCATGTAAAAGAACCATCGCTGACTTTTGTCAAGAGGAGCTGCATAGCCGTCAGAGTGTTTTTGCCCTGCAATGGCTGGGCAAGCTGTCCACGGTGCACTCTGCCCTCGCTCAGAGTCGGCTGAGATGGGTGCTGGGCTCCCCACCACCCTAATTAGGATTAAGCTGTTCAGAAAATGAATGAATGAAGCTTCTGTCCATATAAAGTAGACAATGCATGTGCATGCTGATGGCTTCATTAAATTATAGTTATATTATCTACTGCTGCACACAGTATAGATAAAAGCACCACAATAACCCCATATATTCCCTTGACCACAATGCGGCGCAAACTCATGAATGTGATGCAAAGCGTGTTTGAATACTTACAGATTTCATGAATTTGATTGTGACATGTTTTTTCCAATCGAATTACCCAAGTGTTAACTGATTTTAAACTACTACATATATAAACTGTACACACACAACGCAGAGACCCTGAACAAAACGCCTGGCATGAACAGACAAACCAATCTTTACCACTCGCAAATTTATGAAAAAAGAACAAATACAAACTTTGCTTTCATGTAAGTTATCTTTAGACTCACTCACTTATTTTCCAAAAATCCTCCGCTGGACCCTATCTCAGCCAACAGTAGGAGAAGGCAGGGTACACCCTGTCTGGCTCACCAGACCATCACAGGGCCAAAACACACACACAATTATTCACTGTCTCATCCACTGTTAGGGGGCAATCTGAAACAGGCAGTTAGACTAATGAGCATGCTCTTGTCCTTTGGGAGAAAACCAGCCCAACACTAAATCTCAGCCACAGGCTTTTAAGAACATTTTCAAAAAGTGTTTAAAAAGTGTACTGGGGTAGTCAAGGTCTGTCTGTCTGTCTGTCTGTCTGTCTGTCTTCCTTTCGGCTTTTTCCCCTTTACTTGGGAGTCGCCACAGCGAATCATCTGATTCGCACGTTTGATTTGGCAGAGGTTTTTACGTCGGATGCCCTTCCTGTCACAACCCTTTTAGCAAGGGACAGAAACACGCTGACGACTTTGCAGCTCCTCTTTATGAAAGTCAGCAATGGTTCTTTTACATCAACCTCTCACCATAGACAGTGACAGACATGGCCCGCCTTTGATAACCCAGTTAGCCGCACACTAGCAGTGACAACCTTGTGGAGAGTGGGACTCGAACCCCCAACCTTTGGATCAGCGATCCAGTGCCCTATACCACTAGAAGGTAAATCCAAAAAAAAAAAATGTGCTTCAAAAGATGAAATGCGCTTATGGATTTATTTAGGTTTGCCCTTAAACATGACGTTACAGATGGGCAGGGTCTATTCTTGACTCGATTGTGTAACCACATCTTATTTGGATCGTTTTGACTGGTTTAAAAAAAAAAAGTTGACAAAATGTTCAGAGTTTATAATCATAGTACACCTTCACACTGTACCAAACAAGCTTTAAGATTTAAGCACTGGACATTTTTTTAGCTTGCCCCTTCCCCTCCCCCGCCCCCTCCCCGTGCAGGGACATTTTTCATACTTTGGCTGAAGTTGCGACTTATACTCCAGAGCAACTAATATGTGAAATTATTACATATAATTCTGTTCGTCATAATAATAAGACATAATTTCACATGTTTGTTATTTTTACACTCACAACCACAAGAGGGCAATCTAGACTTGGGTACCAGTACGTGCTCATCCACCACTGAAGAAATGTCCCCCAAAAGAAAATCCTATTCTGCGGATTACAGGCTGCAAGTAGTGAAATATGCAGCAGAAAATGGTAATCGAGCAGCAGAAAGAAAGTTTGGAGTGAACGAGTAACTTGTGAGGGACTAGAGAAAAGCAGAGATTATTATTACTGCAATGAAGAAAACAAAAAAGCTAATCGTGGGCTAAATGCTAGATGGCCACAGCTAGAGGAACGAGCTCACACATAGGTGTGTGAGCAACGTGATGTAAGGAGAGGCTTGTTAACAGTGCAGTTGCATCTCCACTTCTAGACAGTGAAATTATGACATATATAGTAATTCTGTTCGCCATAATAATAACAAACATAATTTCACATGTTTATTTTTACAGCTCACAACCACAAGAAGGCAACAAGAGGGCAGAAAAGCAGAGCATATTCTTACTGCAATGAAGAAAACAAACAAAAAAGTGAATCACGGGCTAAAATCTAATTGTGGGCTAAAAGCTAGATGGCCACCGCTAGAGGAGTGAGCTCGCACATGGGGGCATGAGCAACGTGCTGCAGGGAGAGGCTTGTTAACAGTGCGATAGCGTTTCCACGTCCAGGTAGTTGTCAAGGAGATGAATATAAATGACTTTTCGTGAAGACTTTCTTTGTGTTACCGCTTCATGCAACACAACCACCTCTCTATCAGAGCGAGGACCACCACGTCCCCAAAACTGCCAGCAGATTTCCAAGCTGAGGTCGACAATTTCTATGAGTTTGCGACTTATACTACAGTGTGACTTATATATGTTTTTTCTTCTTTATTATGCATTTTTTGGCTGATGCGACTTATACTCCAGAGCAATGTATATTCTGGAAAATATACGAATGGTTATATAATTATTTTACATGGTCAGTTTGGTGTCTGGAAGAAAACCTGCAAAAACATAACGAATGTCTTGGTCAGTGTATCCACCCCGCCTTCCCCCATTTTCCTTGAAGTGGAGAAGACAAAAATAATAATAATAATAAAAAACAGCTTGTCGTGCTACCACTCTTTCCTCTGCAGCAGAACTCTAATTTATCCATTCACATCTGACCTTTACATCTCCTCACAGGAAACTTCAGCATATTTAACAAATGTGTTTGAACGGCAAGGTGGACGTTGCTGAATGGTCCATGAGACCAATTATCATGGAGAAAGAATATTCAATTCAGGAGCATCCACCACACCTGAGGTGAAGAACCGTTATAGTATACACTGTATAATTGTTACGGGATGTACTACACAGTAGCATAGTATAAATATTATGACATATATTACACAGGAACATAAAAGGCAAATGTAAACAACATTTTTAAGGTTGATATTTACATATTTTAACCATGACGGGAGTTCAGTTGAGCTCCAAATGCTTCAAGGTGAGCTGAGCGCTGTGTAGCTAACAGCATGTTTTTCTATTCGTTCAGATTTCTATTATATTCTACATGGGAACATAAAGGAAAGTAAATTAAAATGACAATGTTATGGTTTATTTTAAATTGTGATATGTTGACACCAAGTGACTTTGACAAACTGTGATTGTTATTTTGATTCACACACAGAAAATACTCTATGAGCCAGATGAATATGAATCAACACCTTTAGTCCTACATCATTAAGGTGTCATCACAAAATAAAAATCCCCCCCGCTCCAAATTTTTTTTAAATAAAAAATAAAAAAATAAATGAAATAAATAAAAAAGAACATTTAACTGGGGCAGTGGTGGCCTGGTGGTAAAAGGTGCTGGATCAGTGATCCTAAGGTTGGGAGTTCAAGGCCCACGCTCAACATGTTGTCACTGCTGTCCTCCCAGTGCACGAACTGGGTTATCAAAGGCCGGCCGTATCTCTCACTGTCTATGGTGTGAAGTTCATGTAAAAGAACGATCTGCATAACTGTCAGTGTTTTTCCTCCCTGCGATGGCGTTTGAAGCTGTTCAGGGTGTACTCTGCCCTCACCCAGAGTCGGTTTGGATGAGCACCAACCTCCCCGTGACCCTAATTAGGATTAAGCTGGTTACAGAAAATGAACGAACGAACATTTAAATGAGTTGAAAGGAAAATAATTCACTAATGGTAATGAGGACCTAATAATAATGAACTGCATAATAATATTCACATTCCATTCCATTATGTCTTCATTAGGGCATATTCAAACACATTCAGGGTACGTTTTCCTGCATTCTAACGCGAATACCTGAATAATATGACTGCTGAAATATACAGTTATTATATAGACGTTTTATACAGTAGAGAGGTCAGGAATTAATTCCTGTGGTAGTCGTGGAGGCAGGTGTGTGTGTGTGTGTGTGTGTGTGTGTTTGCATGAAAAATATGCTAAATAACATCATGTGATATGTGCATTTATATCCATAAGTGCAACATGCTCATACATTTCAGGTGCAGAGAGTAAAAGGAAAACTGATGGGACAAATCCATTGTCCTCCTTCTCCGTCGTGTACTCGCCAAAAAACCCTTTATGACACCGCCACTGAAAATAAAACAAGATACCACTAATGGGGACAATTCTGTTTATTTTATTATCAAACCATACCTACCTTTTTTTTTCTCCTCCTGCACTAAACGCATAATACCACACCTATTTCCATGATATACCTGAGCTCGGAGCTTTCAAGCAATCATAGACACTTACCCTGATTGGGTAATGTTGGGGCAGCGTGGTGGCTCAGTAGTTATCAGGGTCACCTCGCAGTGAGAAGGTTTAAGGTTGGAACCTTGACCATAACCATTTATGTGCGGCGTTTGCATTTTCTTTTTGTGTTTGCACGGGTTTAATCTGGGTACTCTGGTTACCTCCAACAACCCAAAAATATGCAAATTAGATCATCTGGCTACTTTAAATTCCCAAGAAGTTTAAGTGATAGTTTGTGCCAGGTTTATTCCTACAATGGGCTGAGAACCTGATCAGGCTGTTCCCTTCCTGTCACTTAAAATCAGTTAGAATTGACTCGAGCTTCAGAGACCCCGGTGGATAGAGATAATGGATGGTGGGATGGTTAATCTTGACTCTCTGCAGAGAGCAATATAGCAAGAGGCAGCTAATCAAACACAATGAAACAAACTTGAAGTGTTTATTATTGACGTGTATCATTGTTTCTGAAGACTTTTAATCTAAACATTTGCATGTTTTTATCTTGAGCTGGACATCATTACAGAACAATGACTGCAAAAATGAAGGCCATGTGACAATCAAACCAACTAAGCATTTGGAACTGCTGTGAAATATTTGTAACCATAAAATCAGTTTAATAACTGTGCACTCTGCCCTCGAGATCAGCGATCCCCAACCTTTTTATCACAACGGACCGGTCAATACTTGGCAAATTTACCACGGACCGTGTGTGTGTGTGTGTGTGTGTGTGTGTGTGTCATAGATTGTTTGTATTGTAAATATAACACTTATATAAAATATTGTTATTCTTCTTCTTATTATTATTATTAGTAGTAGTAGTAATAGTAGTAGTAGTAGTCGTTGTATTAAAAGCAATAATAATAATAATAATAATAATAGCAATAATAATCATAATAATACAATATTTTATATAAGTGTTATATTTAATAATAATAAGCACCACATGAATGTTATTTTTAATAGCTGAAATTAAGTTGGTTGGGAAGTCGAGCTTGAACTTTTCCTTAAAAAAAAAAAAACAGGTGATGGAGCACCAGCGGGGAGGATGAAGGCTCAGTCTCAGCCTCACCTAAAATCCCCGCTATTGTTCGAAACATGTCCAGCATGCCTCTGTTCATGTGCCGTCCCCTTGTGGGTTACATTTTAGCGCTCAAATAACCGACATATAACCGAGAGAATCCAGTCATTTTTCAAAATAAAAGACTTTTTCAACATTAAAGATCGTTCAGACTCAGATAATAAATAAAACGGAACTAATGAATTATTTCTTCTGCGGACCGGTACCAATTGAGCCACGGACCGGTACCGGTCCGCAGACCGGTGGTTGGGGACCACTGCTCTAGATCAATGGAGATGAGGTAGAGAGGGTGGAGTACTTCCAAGTTTCTTGGAGTCCACACGTTGTGAACACCAGGTGGGGAAAACAAGGACGAACCAGGATGTACTTCCTCATGAAGCTCCGACAAGCCCGTCTGCCCTGACCCCGACCGACAATCTTTTATCGATCCGCCATCGAGAGCCAGCTGACCTATTGCTGTATGGGAAGCCCTTGAAGCGGGGAGGTGAGGATCCCTGAGCGAGTAATTGGAACTACACTACCCCCCTCAGGGACATTTACACTGACAGACTTCAGGGGAGAATTATTAGGGACCCCACACGCCATGGATACGCCCCTTTCTCCTCTCTACAATCCAGGAAAAGGTAGAGGACAGTGAATAAAGGCAAATGTGCATGAACAAAAGAAAATCAAAACTAGAAGGAAGTCATGACATCACAAACATCTGGACAGTCAATGAAGAAGATCAGTAAAAACCATAGCCCTTTTTTAATATAAGATTTATACGTGATTAAAGATGGGTAATATCTTTCTTTTATTGTAGTTGGACTATCAGGTTGGGACCTTCCCTTGGCTGCAGTATAATTCCTCCATTTTCACACCACTGTTCCAAACTTTACAAAGCATATTTTCTGTGCTGGATTCCTCCACTGATCTGTAGAGTACTGCTCCACTTCGGCTGCCAGAAAAACTGAATACAGCTTTGTTTTTAATTAATGGAGACCCAGAGCAATGTAACTTATTATTTGGGCAAATAGTAAACAGAAGTGGCTGAACAGTAGTAAAATAAATTATGTCCGTTGATGGATATTTTAATGTTCTCACGAAACTTAAAGATCTTGTCACGTATCTCACAACTTCTTCTTCTTCTTTTTCTTTCGGCTGTTCCCTTCAGGGGTCACCACAGCAAATGATCTGCCTCCATCTCTCCCTATCCTCTGCATCTTCTACTCTTACTCCAACGACCTTCAGGTCCGCCTTCACCACATCCATAAATCTTCTCTTTGGTCTTCCTCTAGTCTTCTGCCTGGTAGTTCCAGCCTCAGCATCCTATTACCAATATACTCACTATCCCTCCTCTGTACATGTCCAAACCATCTCAATCTAGCCTCTCTGACTTTGTCTCCAAAACATCTAACATGTGCTGTCCCTCTGATGTACTCATTTCTGATCCTATCCATCCTCGTTACTCCCAAGGAGAACCTCAACATTTTCATCTCTGCTACCTCCAGCTCTGCCTCCTGTCTTTTCCCCAGGGCCACTGTTTCTAAACCATACAACATCGCTGGCCTCAACACCGTCTTGTACACTTTTCCCTTCATTCTTGCTGATACTCTCCTATCACACATCACACGGACACTTTTCTCCATCCATTCCAACCTGCCTGCACACGCTTCTTCACCTCTTTTCCACACTCTCCATCGCTCTGGATTGTTGAGCCTAAGTACTTAAAATCCTCCACCTTCTTTATCTCTGCCCCCTGTAACCTCAAAGTTCCTGTTGGGTCCTTGTCGTTCACACACATGTATTCTGTCTTGCTGAGACTAACCTTCATTCCCCTCCCTTCCAGGGCATACCTCCACCTCTCTAGATTTTCCTCCACTTGTTCTCTGCTCTCACTACAGATCACGATGTCATCTGCAAACATCATAGTCCATGGAGATTCTTGTCTAACTTCGTCTGTCAGCCTGTCCATCACCTTAGCAAACAAGAAGGGGCTGAGAGCTGACCCTTGATGCAGTCCCACCTCCACCTTGAACTCTTCTGTCACACCGATCTCATATCTCGTATCTCGATCTCGATCACGTATCTCACAACAGGTCCACACAATTCCTAGGGTAGCTCTGAACGTGATGAATGAAACTCACATGTGTGATATTCAATACCGTTGTGGATCCCCATAGTATTTCTGCTTCAGGGCGGCATGGCGGCCAACTGATTGGTATAGCCGCCTCACAGCCAGAAAGTCCTGGCTTCGAGTTCCAGGCCAAGGAGTTTCTGTGTGGAGTTCACATGTTCTCACCGTGCTTGTGCAGGTTTCCTCTGGCTACTCTGGTTTCCTCCTACAGCCCAAAGCACATTTGGCTAACTGTATGCTCCAACTTGTGCATTGGTGTGTGTGTGTGTGTGTGTGTGTGTGTGTGTGTGTGTGTGTGTGTTGGCCTGGCATGAAATGTATCATATGATATTTCTACGTCACTGGTGAGTTGAATGGTATGGTGGACCTATGTCAATCGATCAACATTTTTACCAGGACAGATGTACAACACACACTTTGAGTGTGAATGCAACTACGTAGCTTTCAAATCCACCTCATCGTTGTAGCTCTGGTAAAGTTATTCAACAAAAAAAAAAAACCTTGAATCAGTGCATATGTAGCTGGGACGTCATGGTGCCGTCAGCACCCCTCTTGGTGACATTGGAGTGTGTAGTTCATGTGACTCTCCAGTTTGAATCAGTCGGTGATGATGGCACAGAATGTGTTTCATTGGTATGGAGTCTAATCTAGGGAAGAGTCCATCCACTGGTGGAGCACCACTAAGTTATCCGTGTAGTACATGGGACTACACTCAACATGCACTCATTTGTCAAACCACTTAATCCTACGGGGGTCATGGGGAGCCTGGAGCCTATCTCAGCTGACACGGGACAAAAGCATAGTAAACCCTGAACAGCTTGCCAGTGTGTCACAGGGCCAACACACACGCACATGCACACACACACACACACACACACACACACACACACACACACACACACACACTTAGGGTCAATTGTGAGCAGCTATCTCTGCACTGTGGAAGGACACTAGTGTACCCGAAGGAACGCCACGTACGCACGGGTACTCCTTACAAAAATACCTGAGCCCTGGAATCAAACCCAGCAACTTTTTGCAGTGAAGTACACGTGCTAACCCCTATACCATTGTTCCGTCCCTTAACTGAGAGCTAGCTATACAAGTTCTATTTCTCCGATTGAACACAGTCTGATTCTGTCCATAAATCAGTTATCGAATGCTCTCACCTTAAAGCCATTTATGTTGCAGCGTTCTGGGAAATTCTCTCATTTTGTAAAAAGCTCTTTGTGTATAGAAACTTTTAGCAACTGCTCTTGGATGATGCTGAGCACATAAATCAAGATGGCATTACTTCAGACAAGTCCTTCTGTTCATCTCGCATTCCCAGCCAATTCTTCGACAAATGCAGCAAACATTATCAAATCTTTCTAACATCATTCTCTCTCATCATCCTCAATCCATGACTGCATCCATAAAATCACTGAAGCACAATTTCCCTTACGACCACATTTTAAAAGCCTAATATGTTTTTCCGTATTTTCACGGTTCATTTTGCAGTGCATTAACTCGTCATTATTTTGTCCTTATATTCATGCCCTTACAGTTAAAGTTTGCAGAGAACGTCGGCACGTCTGTCCTATGCTCATTTATATCTATTCATGATTTCCTGAAGTATTATTGTTTGCTGATAGTGTTATGGATGTTTACGTGATATCACCAAGTATAATCACACGTGAAAGCCTGCAGGAATAGAAATATAAAGAGTATGTCCAAGCCGAGTGCATTAAGAATGCAAGAAAGTACCAGGCTGTACAGCACATGTGACCATCATCTAATTATTTTATTTGTAAAGCTATGAAGCAGACTGAGATATCACGGTGTCAGACTCCTGAAAACTGGGATGAAGTTGCCGTTCAGTCACTAATTTAATTCAGTAAATAACAAATTGTTTTAATAAGGTGTGATAGAGCACAATAGACAGCTTAACACAAAGACATGTGTGTTTCTCAAACCACAGGGTGTGTCCACCTTGTGAGTGTTACTGACCTTCTCGTAGAGTTTTACGTAAGAAATACACATTGGTGCACATTGTCCTGTTATACAGTAGGTAAATACTCAACAACAGGAATTAATCATAATCAATTTTCCAATATAGTATCTCTCAAAATGGTTTATTGCTCCAATATCACACCAGTTTTTCCTCAATCGTTATTCGACTTTCATTGTCGTTAATGATGTTCCATTGTTAAATGTGTATGACAACACTGGGAACAAAAACCTGAACCCGGTGTCAGTGAATAATCTTTGAAATAGAATGGATTAACTGACTGCAACATCCACCAAGTTGAGATGAATAACTGTTTTAGTGTATACTACATTGGAACGTGTATAGACCATATGGGAACTACTATATGGGTACCATATTGTACATGGGAAAGAGCACAGTAAAACATGTTTTTATAGTTTTTTCATCTTTTCTTTGCATATTTTAACCGTGCTGACTTGTTCAAATGAGCTCTGCGCTCACTAATTCAAGCAAACTTGTTGTTAGGCTAAAAGCTACCCCTAGCTAACCGGCTCTTTAATTACTTCTACTTATTGGATGATGAGCAATGTTATTTGGAATCAAACTATTTTAATTATTAGAATAAAAAAATGTAATTAGCCCAAACACCCCCCCCCACCCCCCCAAATGAAACATGACTTCATCGGAAGGTCCAAGGAACAGGAATTGGAGGAAATAAGCCATCCCAGCAGATGAGACTTTATTTAACCCTAACTGGTTCGATTAGAAGTAGTTTGGATCAAGGAAAAGCTGGAAAGACTTTTTTGTTGTTGGTTTTTAACCATTTAAAAGGAGTGAAACTGATGAAGTGTCTTTGACAAACTGTGAGTTTCCTTAGTTCTGATTTAAGCATTATAAACTCAGGATAATGATTTTTGATCCCAAGATAACAGACCAATCAGAGTGTGGCATTTGGTTTGTGATCTAGGTGTTGATAGGCGTTATCCTAAACGGATAACACTTGAATCAAAACAACAGACACTCACACGTTGTGATGTTCACTTATATCAGGTGGCATCATCTCTGAAAATGGAAAAATAAATGCAAAAATCCTGTTTAAGTTCCCCTTTTTTATGTGTAGTAGAGAAGTACATAATAAAACAGCATTGCTGTAGCACTGTGATTTTCTTACATTTCCATGTCATATACAGGGTTCCCTCACTTTCCGCGGTTAATCGGGGCCGAGAACCCCGCGTCCGCCGATTTCCACAAAGTAGGATCCATCCCCCTGACTGACGTATACGTACATGTATATGTGTATATAATATCAATAAATACATATTCAACGCTATAAATGCTTACAATAGCAATTAAACATTCAAAAATAATGCATAAAATGTAAATAAATTACAAATACACACACATGCAGACACGTACACACAGATGCGCACCTCATAAAAATCTAAGTTGTTTTGTTTGGGGGTTTTGGGTTGTTTATTTTGTTTGTTTGGGGTTTTTTGCATAATTGGTCTTGTTGTGTGGCATTTTCCTTAACTTTTCCCCTATTTTTCCTTAATTTCCTTATTTTTTAATTTTTCAATGAATATTTTTGAAAAATCCGCAATGCACTGAAGCCGCAGAAACTGAATCACGAAATAGCGAGGGATCACTGTGCATCTGTGTGTGCACGCGCATGCGTCTGTATATGTGTGCACGTCTGGGTGCGCGTTTGTGTGTGTTGTGTGTGTGTGTGTGTGCGTGTGTATTTACGTATATTTTATTTACATCTTATGTACTATTTTTGAATGCTTAATTGTTGTTATAAGCATTTATAGCACTGAATATGTATTTATTGATATTATACACATATACATGTACGTATATGTCAGTCAGGAGGGCTTGATTCTTCTTCGCGGAAATTCAGCGTTTGAGGAGGGTCTCGGTCCCCATCAACCACAAAAAGCGAGGGTTCACTGTCATTCAAAACCACACCGTCACATAGTGCTTAGGCTCTTCTCAAGCAGTGCGTGGAACTAAGCTGCCTCGGTCATGGTTGAAATATGTAAATATAAACTATAGAAATCTTAATTTACTTTTTATAATCCCATGTAGTATATACCAAAACAATTACTTGCCTCAGGCTCCATTAAATTTGCGGAATTGAATAATCTCAGTGAATTAGCTGTACATATACTGCATCAGAAATGTTACATAAGAAATAATACATATAATGCAGTGCATTTTCCCATTTTGCAGAATCCATTTAGGTCACAGTACATAAAGGGGATCGGGTCAAAACTCTGAAACAAAAAAATACATTCTGCTGCCAAAAAAGCTACTCACCACCTGAATGAAAAGGTTTCAGCTTGCAAAATTTTATTTAAATTTAACTGACACTGTGAGTACATTCTCATTTCCTAAACAGATATCATTGTTTTAGTTCTGCATCTTAAAAAGAGCAGACAGTAGAACTCATGTTTATGTTTAATAGTGGAAGTGCGGGCATTCGCACATCGCACAATGTAATGAGATATAAGGGTTGGGACTAAACAGCTGTGTGCCCATCAGAAATCCACTTCTCAGTGAGAATAATAAAAGGCTTTAGTTTGTAGGGAGCATAAAGATCAGACTCCAGTACGATAAAAAACAAACAAACAAACAAACAAACAAACAAAAAAAAAAGTGTGATCTGATGAGTTCAGATTGACCCTATTCCAGATCAATGGGCATGTAGGTATGTATGTATCCATCATGCATAGTGGCCACTTTACAAGCCTATGAAGGCATTGCTCAGGTCGAGGCTCAGCAACATTATATTGCAAAAAAAAAGTGCCGAGTCACCTGGATATCCCACAGATATTTTCTTCCCTGATGGTGTGGCGATAAAATTTGGGCTTGAACAGTGAAAGAATCGTTCCGGGAGCATTGTTCCAGGAAACACACTTGGGCTGGCACCACACTGTCTTGACATTCACCCCAGTGAGTTTGGGACGCTCTCCCATCCTGAACACAAGATCTTGGTAGAAGACTCTTAAAACTCAAGACTGTAATACTAGTTGAAGATCACACAGTGTTACTGAACCAGTGCCATATAGAATGCCTGTTGTAAGAGCTAAAGGCATTCTGATAAAATATGAGCGTGTACGACTTTTTTTTGGCAGCTCTGTGAATATTAATGAGGAACTTGGATGAGGAACTGAAGAATGAAGGAAAATCACAGTTAGAGGCTAAAAACGAATTTATCATGAGATCATCTTGACATAATTAATACTGTATCATACAGAACCTTTGTGCACATATTTGAATTGTATTTCACTTTCTTAAGCCTGTGTTTATACCGATTAACTGTTCCGCACCTGAGAAAAAGACAGAAATGTCGCCCCTGGGTTTTAAATATAGATATTTGGAAGGTCGGTGCTGTCAGTGTATTTTGTTTATTACGGTTTGGGTTTTAAAAAGAAAAAAGGGGTTGCCTTGAACAACACATCTCTTTTAGCAGCTCCAAATCTAAATATCTGGCTGTGCAAACAAAATGCCATATGGGTATATCACTGATGATCAGTTATTCAGGATATGACACAATTTGCATCAAGATATGAAAAAAAGTGAGAAAAACACAACACGAATCCACAAGGACTGAATTACTGCGAGTGTATGGAGGATTTAGAAAATAAAACACCCACACAACAATGTTGCCCAAACACGACTGGTTATTTCTATATTCATAATTCAAGTTAAAACATCTAGACAACCCTTTCTGCATCAACACAATTCTGTTGTCGAGTGAAAAATAAGGTTATTGGAGGATACTGATTATTGGATCCCTGTGAAGTATAGGGGACACCATATTTTAAGGCACTGTCCACATCCACCGCCGTCACTGGAGACACCTCTCGTTAACACTCCAGCAGTGTCGGTTCTTTATGGACTTATTTTATATTAATGTTGAATGGTCCCTATGGTCTCCCCTACCAGTCTATTAAAGCAGGGTGAATGTATTCGCGTTAACACGCTAGTTAACAGGGTGCAGTTTTTTCGAATTGGTTTCCAATTCATACTTGTTAGACTTAATGTCAAGGTCTTCAAAGCTATTGGAACTGGGTCACCTTGACCTACTTTCAAGGTCATGGGGGTCATAGACATATATGCACATGGTAATGTAAAAAGTAAGCTATGCAGAATTTAGCACATGGGTGTTTATTATTTATTTATACCAGATTCCTATGGACATGCCTGTTAACCTCGTAAAAACAAGGTCACCTCGACCTATTCCCCGAGTGCCATGTCACAAGAATCAAATTTAGTAGAACCATGATGATACCAAGTGTGCAGTTGACCACACAAAGAATATGCCCAGTGCTTTCTGATAAAAATCCATTTTTTTTTTGTTCATTTTTAAGATCTATCCTCTCAGGAGTGCTTAAAGGGAACCTGTACCCAAAATTTACAGCATTCAAAAAATATCCACTATACTTTATTATTAACTTTTTTTTATGTACAAGTCCACATTTCCTTTTCTTCTGTATGACATTCCTTGCTCAAGAAGGTTGAGCACGTGGACATGTTGGCTTCTTCTCACCGGGGTTAAAGGTCATTGTGACGTAACATCGTTGACAGTCGTATCGCCAATTGCAGAATGTCCGTATATTTTCCTCAAGCAATTCATGTTGTTTACAACAGTAGCACTCCTGATCGGTTTTTTGACGCACGCATTTTTCACAAGAGCACCAAATATTTGCTGGTTGTTTGCTACGATTTTCCCGTGTAAGATCTTCCGCCGACTCTCCAATATCGTCCTCCGAGTCGTCACTTTCCTGGTCCGATTTCACTCAATGTGGATCGTCTTTCTTCAGTGGTTCATATAAATAACCTTCTCATCCTTCTACGACATTGTCTTCGTCCATGGTTTAAAAAAAACTACTATAATGTCTGTTTTTTCCAAGTTTCCGTGAGCTTGTGTTGTATATGTCAGGTATATCGCCTTATGTTTACATTGCAATCTCGCAGTTCCGGTCGAGGCTTTGTCAACGATATGACTTCACTTCAAATGCGCCGTTTTAAAACTCCTGTGCTCTGAAACTTGACGTGAGTGAAACCTTTATATCACTTAAAGCTGGTTTGTGAGAGAATATAATAAACGCCTTATAGGTGTATTGTCACTAGCTATACACAATACATCAAATTAGGTATATGAGTGCTTTGACTACAGGTACCCTTTAAGTATGCACCTTCATGTCTTCATAAGGTACAGTTTGTCTCAACTGAAGAGGCCTCACTGATTGGATGGGCTGCTTATATCTGTGAATAAATAAGTACAGTAAAACCTCCGCTGACGAACGCTTAAGCTCACGAACTTTTCGCCTCAAGAACATTAAATTTGCGAGCATATAGTCTCTGCTGACGAACTAGTTTTCGGCGGACGAATCGAACCACGCGGTCGAACAGCGCCACGGTGGCGGCCACGAGAAGCTGACGCACGCTCACGGCGTCACAGTTCGTCACCCCCTTTCTTTGAATGTGGAAGTGGTTTGTGTTTGATAGACATTTTGGACCATATTGAGTGTACTTTTGCTATTATGGGACCGATAAAGACCCCACCACAGGCGGAGATCATTGAAAAACATGAACGAGGTGTGCGTTTGTGTGACTCAGCGTCCCAGTACCAGTACGCTAAGTCTACCATTGCTCCCATCCTTAAGAACAAGGAAGCTATTAAGGGTGCGTGTGTGGCTAAGGGTGTTTCCAAACAGTAGGCGTTTCCAAACACTCCTTCCAAACAGTAAGTCCCTCCCTCCCTCCTCCTCCCACTCCATTCCATCAAGCCATCAACTACCATCACAAAGGTAAATAAAACCACTTTATTATACAGTACAGTTTATTTCTTTAATTACAATACAATAGCACATTTATTATACATAAAATAAGGTATATTTTTGTGTAGTTTTAAGGCTTATTTAGTAGAAAATTATGTTTTATGGGGACCTGGGAACGGATTATTCTCATTTTAATGGTTTCTTATGGGAAATAAATGTTCGGAAGACGAACTTTTCGCCTTACACACACTTTCTGGGAACCAATTATGTTCGTGAGCTATCACTGTATGATATTGTCCTGATTTCGAATCTGTTCATGCCCAGGGAAAATAAACTCATTGAACATCTTACTCTCTCCGGTTTGATTAGCGTTCTTAGTGTAAAGCAGTGTATAATGTCATGTATAAATATCCTGGTAAATGCTGAGGTTCTATCCAGCAGAGGCTTGTGACCATAGATTTTGGTGGGGAAGGAAACCATTAATAATGTCGAAGCCTGGAATAATTTAATTCTATGAGAGTCTAACACTTGATTTATGCGGTAGAATCCTATCTAGTGAATGTTTCAGGGAACAAAAACCCCAAATAACTGGCAGTTGCGAGTTGACAACAGTCATCCAGCATAAAGATTAGCATCTTGTTTTAAGATGTCTATTTGTTCAACGGTGCTCAAAGAAGTCTTAAAAACACAACATTAAAAGATCTGAACCTCGCACAAAAATCCCAGCATTCAAAAAAGGAGATATTTTTACTTCTTTTTTCAACTTATGAAAGAAATTCATTCACCATTCTCATGTACAAATGTTAGCAACATCCATAAACCCCCTTCTGTCTTTCAATCATTGCTATAGATCTTTAAGCGGAAATGGCTCCGCAGATCATAGACACACAGTCTGCACATACACAAAGAAGTCTGATGGAAATTTAACAGATGTCATTATTTACTACAAAACAAGATGTTGACAGCTGTCTGATTTTTTTTTTTTATTAACTCGCACACCTGGAAAACCTGTCTTTAACTGTCACATTCATGTTTTCTGTGCCTTGAGAATGAGGCAGTGTGATTCCTCAAACAATCCATGGAGCATCAGCTTGAAATTTATTACATCTCATTATCTTTTAATAATAATTTTAATTACCCACCCAATCACTCATTTGCCGAACCACGTTTATCCTTCTAGTATTGCAGGGAGGCTGAAGCCTATTTCAGCCAACACTAGGCAAGAGTGGGGTACACAGTGAACAGCTTGCCAAACCATCACAGGGCCAACGCACACACACACACACACACACACACACACACACACACACACACACACACACACACACACACACCTAGAGGCAATCTGGAACATCCAATCAGCTTAATGTGCTGTGGAGTGTGGGAGGAAATCAGCGTACCCTGAAAAAAAACATACACGCATTGGGAGAAAAATGGAATCCATACAGAAATTCCCACTCAAAGCCTGGGACTCAAACCAAGGACCTTCTTGATGTGCGATCTTCTGCACCTTTGCGTTGCCCTCATTTGAATAATCAAATTTAAAACATTTACTTTAGATCAATGGGAACTTTGATGAGCAATGATGTATATAGAGAAGCCTTCATTGTTCCAAAGTAAAATGTATACATTTTGGAACGTTGAATTTATTTCCTCTATATGGCACAAAAAATAAACAACAACAAAATAAATAAATACATTAATTAATTAATTAATTAATAAAAAAAAAACATTAAGACCATTTCTGCTGAACTACAAAACTTTAAAACTGATCAAAACAATGAAATCCACCAATTGAATTAGTATGACACAACTTACTCAGCATTTATCAAATGATCCTTTTGTATACTGGTGTTAGGATGAATCTGAATCCAGGAATCAGTAATGTAGGGGATAAATTAACAGCTTTTCATTGTGCATGTGCATGACTGCGCAACGCAGTGGGACCTGAGCTTATTCATGTGAAGAAGTGGGATTAATTTCAACAGGAAGGCCTTTGAAGGCTCAGCCTATGGGGAGGATCACCGAGTGCTGTGCGACTTGAGCTTGATGAGTATTCAGAATGAATTGACTTCACATTCTGTTTCTCGAGCTCCCCTTTTGAGGCAGTGACACACTCAATGTATCATTCACAGATGGGCTTCAAGGCAAGATAACAGAAGAGAAATTGATGTACCACAAACCATCCATACAGCCACTCTGCTTCAACATTACATGCTGTCAGAGGGCAGAGGATTTAAAGAGGCTTGGACTGATGATTTCACCACCTTAAAGTGTACATCGCAAAGCCATAGTCAAGAAAACTCACCGCGTGGTGCTGAGTATAAGCTGCGGTACTGAAAATCCGACTCTCTCTGATAGGATACACAGTTTAATTTTGTTTCCCTTGAAGGTAAATGGCATGCCGGCCCGGACTACCAAAATAATTTCAATGTTAGACTGTCATACCATGCGATGAGGACAATTCTTTCCACTGCATAGTGATGTCTGCAAAGACTCGTTCCGCTACACATAAAGGATTCAAGTGTGGCTAATGTGCAATTAGCGGAAGAAGACAGAAGGATATAAAAGTGACATATTGGAATTATTTAATTTCACTGGATGCAATATATATATATATATATATATATATATATATATATATATATCACAAAAAAAAGAGCCATAGAAGAGAATGACTCTTACTGCTGGAACTGAGAGGTATTATACATTTAATAAATGAGAGTGACATAAAAACCCTATTTTTAAAATATATTATTTCAAGAAAATTCCCCAGCACAACCAACCAGCCAACTGGGTTATCAAAGGCCGGCCGTGTCTCTCACTGTCTATAGTATATGTTGAAGAACCACTGCTGACTTTCATGAAGAGGATCTGCACAGCAGTCAGTGTGTTTCTGCCCTGTGATGGACTGGCAAGCTGTCCAGGTTGTACCCTGCCTTCAATCAGAGTCGGCTGAGATAGGCGCCAGCCTCCTGGCAACCCTAATTAGGATTTAGCATTTCAGAAAATGAATGAATGAATGAATGAGTGGATTTAAAGAAAGTTTTCACTTTAAAATTGTAGGTTTTTAATTGAATCCATTAATTTACCAAACTGCTTTATCCTACTAGGTTTGAAGAGCCTATCTCAGCCGATTCCGGATGAAGGCAATAAACTCTCTGAACCAGTCCACCACAGAGCCAACACACACTCACACCTAAGGGCATTTGAAATTTGCAACAGCCAGTTATCCATTGTGCATGTGTTTCGACTGTGGGAAGAAAGCAGTGTAACCTGAGGAGCCCACACGGAGAACATGCAATCTTCTCACAGAAACACAGCTCTCGCTGATCCCAGGACCCAAGGTAGATGTACCAACCACTATGCCACCATGCCACTCAAAATAAAAACATGGACATCATAATTACCTTCTTTATATTAATGCAGTTTAACTGAATTTCATTCATTCATTTGCTAAGCCGCATAATCCTAATTAGGGTAGCGGATAGGCTGGTGCCCATCTCGGCCGACTCGGACCAAAGCGGGGTATACCCTGAACATCTTGCCAGACCATATGCCACATACATACAACAATTCACATTCATACACCTAGGGGCAATTTGGAACAGCCAATTAACCTACTGTACATATTTTCGGACTGGGAAGGAAACCAGAGTACCGAGAGGAAGCCCACACAAGCATGGGGAGAACATAC
The DNA here is from genome assembly GCA_024760905.1 of Plotosus lineatus. NCBI lineage: Eukaryota > Metazoa > Chordata > Actinopteri > Siluriformes > Plotosidae > Plotosus > Plotosus lineatus. The sequence goes on along the minus strand of CM045750.1, from coordinate 3,135,872 downwards.
AAACTCCACACAGGAACACCCGCGCTGGGAATCTGAACTGATTTATAAATAAACTAGATAAAAAAGTCTCCAGTTTCGGTCTTTTCATCAAGACACAAAGAATAGCTCAGTGTTCTGTGTCAAAAAGCCTTTAATATTTATCACAATGAAGAAAAAGGAAATTAAAGTGAATACTCTTAATAAAATCCCTTTCTTACAAGGAATGAAAATTTAAGCAACTAATATACTGTAGTATTATTATTATTATTATTATTATTATTTACAGGGAAGGAAATGGGTAGGAAAAAAGACCAGCTATCCAGCCACAACTACAGTAGGCCCTCGACATTCGCGAGGGTTCAGTTCCGGGCCCACCAAGCGAGTTCTGTACCCGGAAGTAAAACCCCATGTATGACGTCACATGCGCGAATGAGCAGCCGGAAGTAAAATACTGTGTATCTATTACATGCGCTAAATATGCTTCTTAAACACATTCTATAGACAGTCTTACTCAGTAATACAGTATTCATGTAGTAAAATCTAGTCATGATTAAGAAAAACTTTTCAATTTTTACTCTTATTTTTATTGATGATAAAATATAAACATTATACAGCATATACTGTTGTAAAGCACTCGTATTAAAGTCTTTTTCAATTATTATTCCAGTACAGTACCTCAGTTAATTCTGAGAATGTTTGTGTGTGAGATTTTATGTTCTGTAGCATGTTTAACAAACGATACCAAAAGCATAAACTTTATTACGCTTCATGTCCTTTTACATTGAGCTTGGAGTGACATCTCCAAGATGGCGCTGCCTAGGGGGCGATGTCGCAGAGTTCTCAGAGGCAAATTGTTTCTTTGTTCATTTTAAATTGTTTTATTTGTTTGTTCATGTTTGCACTATGCTCGTCTATGACCGGTCGACCCTACTACAGCTATGAGCAGCTTCAGCTTCGGGCAACTAAGCACGCAACTTCTATCGTGAGCTAATATGCTATGGGAGCTCAATGCTAACCGCACCCCGGCTAACAATAAGCCCAGGCGGAGTTCTCAGATTCTCCGGCGCTTGGTTAGCACTTCCGGCCATACTGCATGAAAATATTCAGTCCCTGCGAAACAAGATGGATGAGCTTCATTCTCAGATTGCAGCGCAGAGGGATCTACAGGACTGTGTTTCTGTGAAACATGGCTCGAGGAGAGTACACCCGATGAGGCGATTGCTCCAGCCGGCTACACAGCCTTCATCCCCTGCAATCCCATGCGCCAAAGTCGTCGTTCGGCCCCTTCCCGCCTGGGCTTCTTGTTAGCTGGGGTGCGGCTAGCATTAGCTCGGCTAACAAGAAGCCCAGTTGAGCGTGCTTAGTTATACAAGCCCGAAGATACTCCGATCTTATAGCTGTAGTAGAGTTGACCGGTCGTAGACGAGCATAGTGCAAAACATGAACAAACAAAACAACAAATTAAACAAATTAAAACGAACAAAGAAACAATTTGACTCTGAGAACTCCACGACGTCGCTCTCTGGGCAGCGCCATCTTGGAGACGTCACTCCGAGTTCAATGTAAAAGGACATGAAGAGTACTGTAATAAAGTTTATCCTTTTGGTATCGTTTGTTAAACATGCTACAGAACATAAAATCTCATGCATAAACATGAACTTAGGTACTGTACTGGAATAATAATTGGAAAAGATTTTAATACAACAGTTCAGAGAAAACCGTCGTTTCTCAGGAGAAAGTCTTATTTCTTCAGAAGAGACATCCAGCGTTTTCTATCGCTTAGCCAGAGAAGACACACAGTGTTTGAGTGGTATCATAGAACTTAACTGGTAATTAAAACTCACACAAAAAAGAGGCTCATTGACAACTTGTGCGCAAATGAGGAAAAAGGGGCGGGACATCAGCTCAACCAATCAGGAGAAAGGAGGACAGCCAGTGGCTGAATTTGAAGCACGTGCGGGTTGCTCGGCAGTCAGTGAATACTCAAACCGTGGGTGCAAAACCACGACTAGTCAAGGGCCTACTGCACATCCAAGGACAGCTGATTAACTCGAGTGAGTTGGCGGGGTTAATGCTTTTCTTTCCTTCCTCTATTGTTTACAATAAAACATTTATTAGCCTCATGCTAGTTGAATACTATCAATGGGTATTTCATCTTAGAGTATATTCACCAATAGACACCTCGCCTTTGGTAACCATTATTTAGTATGGTATGAAGAAACGAGTGTGGTTTGAATTGCTTTCTAGTTTCAACTTGAGATTTATGTCGAAGTTGGTATCTTTCTTCCATAATTTGAAACTTCAGCAGTAATAGAAATAGTGAATCTACAATACAGTGTCAGCTGTAATGAACATTTTTAGCCAAACTTAACAAAGTCTTCAATCAAAACACAAGTTACAAAAGAAGTCACATGACTTTTATGAATTTTAGTATTGTTTCACTTGAAGTTTCCAAATGTTAGCACATAGCTTGAAGGGATGGCACAGAGGAAGAAGGGTCCTAGAAGTATGTACTTTTTAAATTTATGATTCTGAAATCTACTGAACTACTCAGGATAGATGAAGCCTTGAAATTTTTTGCATCAATTTCCTGGATTGTGCCTTTCCCTAATTATCTCTGAGATCTTTTAACACTGTTTGCAGATGACATTGTGATCTGTAGTGAGAGCAGAGAACAAGTGCAGGAAAATCTAGAGAGGTGGAGGTATGCCCTGAAAAGGAGAGGAATGAAGTTTAGCCTCAGTAAGACAGAATACATGTGTGTGAATGACAAGGACCCAAGAGGAACAGTGAGGCTACGGGGGGCAGAGATAAAGAAGGTGAAGGATTTTAAGTACTTAGGGTCAACAATCCAGAGCAATGGAGAGTGTGGAAAAGAGGTGACGAAGCGTGTGCAGGCAGGCTGGAATGGTTGGAGAAAAGTGTCCGGTGTGATGTGTGATAGGAGAGTATCGGCAAGAATGAAAGGAAAAGTGTAGAAAGACGGTGTTGAGGCCAGCGATGTTGTATGGTTTAGAAACAGTGGCCCTGGGGAAAAGACAGGAGGCAGAGCTGGAGGTAGCAGAGATGAAAATGTTGAGGTTCTCTTTGGGAGTAACGAGGATGGATAGGATCAGGAATGAGTACATCAGAGGGACAGCACATGTTAGATGTTTTGGAGACAAAGTCAGAGAGGCTAGATTGAGATGGTTTGGACATGTACAGAGGAGGGATAGTGAATATATTGGTAGTAGGATGCTGAGGTTGGAACTACCAAGCAGAAGGCCTCGAGGAAGACCAAAGAAGAGATTTATGGATGTGGTGAAGAAAGACATGAAGGTCGTTGGAGTAAGAGAAGAAGATGCAGAGGACAGGGTGAGATGGAGGCAGATGATTTGCTGTGGCGACCCCTGAAGGGAACAGCCGAAAGGAAAAGAAGATGATCTTTTAACACTGCCTTGCCTCCCATAGTTGATTGTTTGATTTCTGTGTTTTATGAAAGTTTGTTTGCCTTCAAGAAAATCTTTTCAGATGCATGCTTTTATTTTAAATTTATTATATCAGATAGTTTAAATTTAAGCTCTCCACGCCTTGCCTGCTGTAATACGAGGCATTTTCGTTGCTGGAATGATGGCTGTCACTGCAATGCTGAACTGAAAAGTTATTACCTGCATTGGTATTCCATGACCATATTATTTTATTAGCTATAGATTTATGTATCTGTAATCTCTCACTTCCTTCTGTTCTCATCATCTATCATTTATACTCCTTTTTGCATCATCAAGCATTCATCCCAAAGCACTCACCTCCTAGAGACTACTATTTTACCATTGTAAAAAGCAAGTAGGCATGTCTACTACAGTGGTGGATACTAGGGATGGTTCCATTTTTTTAGTTTGTCTGGAGTATTCGTTTGAGCAATTTCCAGTCCAGACAGACTGCTCAGGGCATTAAAGGCTATGTTATCAGAGGTCATAACTCGGTGACATGTGCTGCTTCCTGCCTGTAAAAGCATTTTCTAGCTTCAGATCACCTGGGAATAAAGCCAGACATTCTGAGGCATCACTACCCAAACATTTCTAGCATGCATTATTACAATTTTTAGAGGCAGTGAGAGATGAGGTCTTTTTTACATTTTGAAAGGGGCTTATATGCGTCAGAAGCACACTTTCAAAATGCTCAGCTCTTCCATTATGGTCTAAAAATAAACCTTATGTCAAGGAAATTGTCAATTTTCTCTGCAAGAAAAAAAAGACAGTGCTGCATATAGAAAATAATACAATGAGGATGGATGTATTGTAAAACAAAGTATGTTGATGTCACGGGAGGAAAAATGTTCCTGAGGTTCAAGCCAACATCTCCACTGCTGGTTTAAAATCTTTGATGAAAATTCACTTGCACAGCAACTGTTTAAACCCACAGATCAAATGTATTTTTTATTGGAAACTTCATAAAAAATTCTGTTTTTTGTAAACCAATAACCAGAAGAACTTCATCTTGTTAAAAAATATACCAACATCTCCTCTCTTCCACCCACTGTGGTGATGCACATTAACAATCATGTTAATGAAATAATTAGGCTTGTAAATATCTTTTCCCTCTTATGTGGTACCTCAACCTTTGATTTTTTTATAGATAAAAATCTCGAGTTTAAAGGAATAATGTGAAAACACTAGGAAAAAAAAAAAAAAAAAACCGCAAAAAAACCCTCGCTTGGAATCAGTAATCCAGCACCCTACCACCAGGCCACCACTACCCCCAGGCACATAATTGTGAGGCTGTCCATCGAATGTCGGCGCTTGTCGCAAGTGATGTATGGTGCTTGTGAGACAAAGCGCGGCTCATTCGGATTAACGATCGTTCAAATCTTTCAAGTGAGCAAGTGCGCGTTGAATACTTGTTTAGTACTCAACCTTCACTTGCTCACTTGAAAGATCGGAAGTCCGGATAAGCTGTGCTTTGTCTCACAAGCACCATACATCACTTGAGACAAGCGCCTACATTCAGTGGAGCACCTCACATATATGATATAATTATTTCCGCATGGACGAGAATCTCAAAAGAATATCTTCAAGCCTTTGTGTTACTATTGTGTAAGGTAGGTAGTCTGTTGGGCTTTTTACACCCGAGTGCAGTAGCTCATCGGGCCGGTGCTTATTCCCAGTTTCCGTAGCATGAAGCAACCAGGAGTTCAACTCCTCCTGGATGGGACGCGAGTCCATCGGAGGTTACCTTCGCAGTATATTTTATTTTTACTGGTACCCATTTATGCTGCTGGGTAAACAGAGGCACAGTGGGGGTCTCACTGGGATATACATATACTAGTACATATACATATGCATTGATGTTCACACTGAAACCACAATTCTTTTTTTTTTTTTTTGATAATTAGAAGTGCTTAATTAGCAAAGGGTGGATATCAAATTATTGAAACTGTTTAAATAAAAGTGACCTTTGTGTGACAGAGCTTCATTTGATGGCACAAATGGCAAACATTTCAGGAGGTTGAACGGAGACTTTAATCTGGTAAATAAAATTGTAACTGCTGAGTTCTGAAGTCCTCTTCTGAATAAAATTCCCTGGCCCATAATACCATAACCTCAGAGTTTGAAATATGAAACAGAAAGGATTTGTTTTGTTATTGTTGCTGCTGTTTTGTTGGCCTTTTTCCATTCTTGCAGCCCTGTAATTTCATGCTTGGCCCATACACTGTCGGGATAAGCAGTGAAGCTCAATTCAAGTGCGGTAATAAAGATGGATGGGAGACTTAATCAACTCAGATTATTCCCACATGACACTATACTACAGCAATTTCCTTCTTTTCAGGGATATCATGTTACAAGATTAATGTATATTTATATACCTGACATTATTATAATGGCCTGGGAAAATACAACAAACATTAATGCTCTCAGTGAAAGTTTACTTGGTAATGTAAGAAACTTTATTAAACTGCCCGAGTCTGCACGTCACCGAGGTTTAAATACAACGGCACGTCGTCTCCCTTTTTCGTAAACCTCGTCAATTATCAAATATATTCATTTAGTTGCTAAAATAACTAAAATAGAAAAAGATGCACAGAGTGGTGATATAATTGTTTTATCCGAAACAAACAGCGTTAAGAGGTCTCTCTTAATGTCATTCATTACTCTGTATGCACACACACACACACACACACACACACACACACACACACACACACACACACACACACGCACACAGGATTAGTGATCATGTACTGTGAATAAAGAAAAACAAAATGGTGGTGCAATTTGTAAAACCAACAGAACACGACAGCAATTCTCGACTTGGAAACGAAACTCAAGAACAACAAGGATACAAAAACACCACACAACACCAATGCTCGACACCAGGGTTCTCCAAACCTGTTCCTGGAGTGGCACCTTTGTGCAAGTTTTATCTCTAACCAAAGTTGACCATGCCCGATTAAAAACTTTTTACGGTAATAATCAAATTGCTGTTAGATGTGCATGATGAGGGTTGGAGTGAAAGTCTTCAGGAAGGTAGCTCACAAGGGCATGTGTTGGAGACGCTTGTTCTACAGTAGATGTGCTCTATCAGCATAACAAATGGGTACAAGGGCATAGTGTTGCTCATGATGGATGAGAAATATCATGTGCATTATTAGACGCAGATAAGAAATGGGAAAACATGATGTTTCATTATTCACTACACTCATCTTTCGCTGCAGTCGCCTGGTCAGGGTTACAGAGGACTGGTAATCTGTCCCACAGACACCGGCTGCAATTTAGCATAGGCCTGGATAAAACACCAGCCCGTTGCAGGACAAAATGTACGCACACTAATAATTGGCCCTTTCAGTTATAAGTAGGAGTGATTTCGAGTAGAATCAACATATGGCACGTTTCTGTGAGGCGAAAAAGAAATGGGAGGAGACCCACAAGAATACAGAACGCTGCTCAGACACCAATTCAAGCACTGCAGCTTATAAAATTTGAGGAGGGAGGGTTTTTCCACCCGGATTATTTATATAACCCAGTAATCTGAGCACAATATACAAACTGTTTGAAATAGTGCCCTTGTTCAATAAAAATACCATGTTGCTCAAGACCTGTGAGCGCTCTGGTACTCTGAGTGATCGGATCACCTCATTGGAAAGGAATTCGGTTTACATACAGCACACCAAACTGGGTCAAAGCTAAACTTGTACCGGCTAGCAATCTGGGTTTTTATTTATTTACTTACTTACTTATTTACTTCTTTGTGAAGAAAGAACAAATAAATTTCATGTGAAGTTTAAGGCTTTGACGCTAAAAGTATTTTAGAAATGCATAATCTAGTGGCAAACCATATAAAGTCAATTTTACTCGGCACTGAACCGTCAGTTTGTGCTATTCCTGAACTACACAACCAGAAAGCTCCAAGTGTCAGCTCGGATCGACTTTACAGATTTTCTAGTTTTATGAAGAATAACAGTGATATTGACCAGTAGGTTTAAAGGTTGCATGAGACTATACTCCAAAGACCTTCACGGCTAGACTGGAACCTGGCCATAATGGTGCTATTAGTACCAGACAAGAGGAAAGCGTGATGGTCTAACCATCACTTCATGCCCGTGTTAAACGGGCAGAGGCTATATAACTGACGAGCACTGTGCTGCTGCTGCTGCTTCATGTCCCAGCGGGATGACAAAGGTAATGAGTGCACATCGGAGTAGGCGGTGAAACAGTACAACCCGCATTAAAGCAGCAATGTTTTCAGTCCTCTTCATGTGCCTTTTCAAACATTTTCCGTTAACAAATCATAATATACTGAGACATGTTTATTCCACAGCTCATCATGGAACAGGGCATGACTATTAAAAAGCAATTCTTTCAAACAAAATAAATGTAGTCTATTATATGTAGATATTAATATGTATATTAAGGTTATTCAGATTGTGCATTTAAAAGAGGAATATTCAAATGATAAACTGTAGCCAGCGTAACGTTTCGTATTATAATTCAGACAATAGATCTTCATCAGGAATCAGACAACTCTCCTCTCACCTTCAGAAATAATTCTATTCTGGGGTCAAACAACGATTTCGAATACATACAAATTAAACCCCATCTCATTCCTATTCCACGTCCATTACTTGCACGGTAACTTTAGTTTAGTCCACTTGCCTGACTTTTTGACACGACGTCGTGTGCGAACACAACATACATGTATTTGTGCACTAGAGACACAGTCCACTCAAAAGAGACTTGTTCTTGAGACATAATAAGAAAAGCTATACACAATGAGTAATTTTTACACCAAATGTGTGAATCTTATAAACATATTGCCATGGCGAGCTGTCCAGGGTGACCTCTGCCCTCGCCCAGCGTCTGCTGAGATGGGTGCCAGCCTCCCTGTGACCCAATTTAGGATTAAGTGGATCACAAAATGAATGAATGAATCTGATGAGCTTCTTATGCTTGAAAGGTTCACGTTGATGCATGATCTATTGTATGATGAAATGTCTCTATTTTATTTCCCCAGCATGCACACAACTCTGTTACCCGAATGCATTAACAACTCCATGCAATACTCCACCAGTTCAAAAACCTGCATCATCCAAATAATTTGCTGAACGGGGAAAGAAAATAAGGTTATTACTTATTTATTTCTGGGAGTTTGCATTTTCTCCCTGTGACTGTGTTTTTCCTCCACGTTTTTCCTCCAACAAGCCAAAGAAATGAACATTATGGCAACTGGCAACTTCAATTGCTCATCGGTATGAGTTTGAGTGTAAATTATTGTCATGTGTTATCAATGCAAAAATAGACCACAGGAGTCCAGACACTCCCACCGGCAGGACGTCTGCTATATAAAAAGTGTCTTTCATGACCTCGAAACAAGGTCAAGATGAACCAACCCGATTCCCTTTTGATACACCAAATTTGGTGGTCCCATGTCACTTCCCAAAGATATCACACCGGGAAATGAATGGATGGATGAACAGAGGACGGGTGAAACCCATTTCTATTGTTCCTGCTCAGGCCACCTTCTGTAGTGATGGTGGGAAGTAAAAAAATTCACAAAGTTGAAACAAGGTCAAGGTCACCCAATATACAATCCCAACAAAGACATTCCAGAGGAAGACCCATCTACTAAATTTAGTGATTGTGACATTTCCTCTCACATTGCTAACTAGGTACAGACAAATTTACGGACAGTTGGAAGGACAGAAGCCATTTCTATAGATCCTGCGCTTCTGACCTTTGGAGATGGTGGGGGCTAACAGACTGGTAACTTGTTCTTGGGGTACCCCGCCTCTCCCTCGAATTCATATAAGTAATAAATAATGGTTGGATAGATGTTGAGATATCGAGTGATGAGGCTACTTTCAACTTGTATCTTATTTACCCAAAATTATAGATTGAAAGTAAATCATTTAAACTTAAAATGTGTACATCACAGGCACACAACTATTCTCACTCACATTCACACCTAGGGAAAATCATGAGCACCCAAATAGCTTAACGGGTAAATAACTGTGGGAGGATTCTGGAGCACCCCGAGAAAAACATGCAATCACAGGGCAAACATGCCGATTCCACACAGAAATGGCTGCACCGGGCACGGGGCTGATGTCAAGGTTGCAAAATGATCATTCTTTTTGCTAAAGTTTATTTCTCTGAGAGTCCCTCACATATCCTCTTTCTCAGCATGTGCTGTGTATCTCGGTGTGCACCGCACAGCTCAGCAGGCGTTACAGCTGTCAGCCCAAACAGTGCGGCTTCCAGATTTTCCGTTTTGTTGTGTACGGCCGAGAGAATGGGTTTTTTTATTTCATTTTGTCACTGGTTGCTTTCACCTGTTTTCAGTTCTTCTTTTGTGTTTAAGCCTCTGTGTTTCTTTTGTACAATGCAAAGTCTTGTCAAGTGCATTGTGGATTTCTGAGTCATGTTTCTCGTACTATTTTCAATGTTCATGATTTTCTGATTAACTCTTGGGAATGTCATATTTTTCTAAGATGATGATGATGATGATCCCAAGCTGTGCGATGACCTTTCATGAAAACCTTGACAATGATTCCTGGTTTGCTCAAATCACCGGCGGGTATGCCGATCTGATGCTCGTGGGACATCCTTCTTCAGCTTAGCACACTGTAGAGGGCAACAAAGAGTTAATGACCCTGTGATTGTGGAATAATCAACCAGATGCTGTGAGCAGCCTACAATCACTTGTGTAAAAAAAAAAAAAAAAAAAAAAAAAAAAAAAGGTTAATATAAAGAGTCTTTATATGCTGTAGCAGTAACATTTCCCTTCTCTTCAACCAAGGGACCCTAACATATTCCAGCATGACAGTGTCTCAGGCACAAAGCAGGACCCATAAAGACATAGTCGTCAAGGTTGAAGAACTGAATGACCTTCAGTCCATGTCCTCAACACCACTAATCGTGTTGATGATGAACTGGAATGCTGACTGCACCCCAGGTCTCCTCAGTAGAAGCAACAATACCCGACTCCCCTAATGCTCTTGTTGCTAAATGAACAGAACGCCACATAGTCATTCTTCAAAATCTAGTGGAAAGTTTTCCAAAACCAAGTGTCGTTTAACAACAGCAAAGAGGAAGGAAGACTAGAGCTGGGTCAGGACGTTCAAGAAGCACATAATGGTATGATGGAAAAAATAGCCATCAGAGATGATGGTACTCCTCAGCTACCCAGCAGTGCTTGGCTTGATAATTTCGTCAAGGTCAGAGGACAAACAAAGAAACTCCCACAGCACACCATAGGAAACTTGCTACCAAATTTTATAATGATCCAGCCAGCAGATTTTAAGTACTAGCCTAGACAAATTTACAAGGTCAAGGCCATTGTGACACGGTCAAAGGTCAAACAGGGAAACTAATGTGCCCACACATACCTACACACCCCAAGGGACATGCACGCAAAACTTCAGAAAGATTCACTCAAAAATTATTGAGAAGTAGCACTGACAAAATTAAAATAAGGATGCGGGTGAAGGTCATGACACTATCCCAACAGCCTGATGGATTATGGGTAATAAGAGAAACTTTTCTGACTCACTCATTTCTTTCAGAAAAAAAATGATACTATGATCTGCATTATCTTCTAGAGCAGCACGGTGGTGTAGTGGTTAGCGCCTCCACCTCACTGTGAGAGGGCCCGAGGTCAGTTCTCTGTAAAGTTTGCATATTCTCTCATACTACCCCGCGTTTCCTCCGAGTACTCCAGTTTCCTCCCACAAATGTATCCACATTACACTAACATATGCATATTAGGCTAACTGTATATTATCCGAAGATGTGAGTGGGAATGGCTATTTGTATGTGTTGCCCTGTAATGTTTCAGGGTGTATCCTGCCTACACTCATCGTACAAGTTGTAAAGGCTTTTTTTGTTTCCAAATAACAGAATTCGTTTAGAAAGAATAAATATTCATACAATGGTGTGTCTTTGTGTGGTACTACTTCTTCTTTCTTCTTCTTTTCCTTTCGGCTGGTCCCTTCAGGGGTCGCCGCAGCGAATGATCTGCCTCCATCTCACCCTATCCTCTGCATCTTCTTCTCTTACACCAACTACCTTCATGTCCTCCTTCACCACATCCATAAATCTCTTCTTTGGTCTTCCTTGAGGCCTTCTGCCCGGTAGTTCCAACCTCAGCATCCTACTACCAATATACAGATGTTCTCCGACTTACGTTCTTAATTGGTTCCGGACGGTCGAACGTAAGTTGAAAGTGAACGCAAGTTGCTACAGTGATGTATGACGCTCATACTGTACTATACATCCATAAATACCATTACTGTATCTCATAAAACACCCCTAAATCAATTATTATAAACATAATATTGTAAAATAATATCAAATATATCAAATAATATCAACATTAATTTCAAATAAGTCACTTATTTATACCCAGTCACTTTACATGAAGCTTAAAACAGCCAATCAACGCTTACAATATGTGAAGCGCTCAATACCGAAAGTAGTGTACTTGCAAAAGTAGTGTACTTGCAAAAGTAGTGTACTTGCTGTGGGTTATATGGACTTCCGGTCTTTCAAGTGCACAAGGGTGCCATTGAAATCATTTAGAACACAGCCTGCACTGATGTCAATCCCAGAAAAGCGGAGAGTTCTATATATATATATATATATTGTGTGTACACATTGTTTATTTGCTCTACCAAAAAGTATTGAGCACTCTCCTACGGAAGGATCTACTCAGAAAATCCTATATATATATATATATATATGTATATATATATATATATATATAAAACTGAACTGGGAAGGAGGGGCACTCAGTCTGTCTTTTGTAAACAATGGACGCAGCGTCATTGCATCATGGCCATTACGTCAGCGTACTACGTAGGTACGTCTAAACTGAAAATTTGACTTTTTTTTAGGAAAAAAAAAACGTAAAAGGGATGAGCGTAAGTCGGGGAGCGTCTGTACTCACTATCCCTCCTCTGTACATGTCCAAACCATCTCAATCTAGCCTCTCTGACTTTGTCTTCAAAACCTCTTATATGTGCTGTCCCTCTGATGGACTCATTCCTGATCCTATCCATCCTCGTTACTCCCAAAGAGAACCTCAACATTTTCATCTCTGCTACCTCCAGCTCTGCCTCCTGTCTTTTCCCCAGGGCCACTGTCTCTAAACCATACAACATCGCTGGCCTCAACACCGTCTTGTACACTTTTCCCTTCATTCTTGCCGATACCTTCCTATCACACATCACACCGGACACTTTTCTCCAACCATCAGTGTGGTACTACAAACAACGTTTAAACACATAAGCTTTCAGAAATCAGTGAGTCTTGATTGAAGATCACCATTATAATGAAGTCTGCCCACTGCCTTGTGATTCTGAGGTAATCTTGAGCCATAATACACACAAATAAGCTTTTACACTTCAGCAAATACGGCTTATAGCTGAAATAGCAAAGATCCGCAGCTTGGAGTGGATTTTTCAGAGCTGCAGTAATTCAGGCATTGACTCATTCTGTTTGTTTTAGGAATGCTATATAGGTGTGATTAAACCCCTCCCCTTCCCAACTCTTTAGACAGATGTTTTTCACAAAGATGGATGATCTGGCTGAATTGCCTGCATTTAGACCCAGGTGAGCTCAAAATACACTCAATCATAACGATAAGGCTTTGTCGTGCTGTAATACTCCATAAACTACTCCAGTTCTCCTCTGAGATTTGGGCTTTTAATGCTATTACTGCACATTTTCCCTGGTTAAATAAGTTTCATATAAAAATAGCCTTAATGCATCTAGAAACGTTTTCATTCTTGTACGTTTCATTGCCGTTTATGCTCAAATCTCATTTGTAATTATTCAGACTGTGGTGCTGCTAAAATTCCTGCTGAACTACCTGACTGTGTTTTATTTATACATGTTTTAAACACTATGAATACAATAATACCTAAATTTTGTTTTATATTATTCTTCGGCTATATAATCTGCTTGCTCTTATATCTTATTTCTATACAAACACTTCATTCAAAATTTATGGAGTTGATGCTCACAGAATTTAAAACACAATAATACCTGTTTTATTATTAAACAGAGAAAAATAATGCTGCTTTGGCAAAAAAAAGTATATTCTAAAATTTAAAATTTCAGTCAGCATCAGTACTTTTCAGGAACTGATTTTTTTTATATTTTATGTTATATATGGCAAGAAACATCATTACGACAGAAGAAGCTGTACTGGTTAGATGATAGTAAAATTGGTTCCACACCAGAGAAAAAAATAAGACTGGTGATGGAATGACTGCTTGTAGCTTCTATAATAAACGAGACACTGTTTTCGGAATTCATGTCTTTTCTGTAAAGCAGAGAAACTGATGCATGGGCTTCCAAAAGGTCAAACAAACAACAAAAGGTTATTACTGACAGATGTTTTTGCAGATGTCTGAAATCAGTTCAGTTCATTTCAGTTCATTTTCTGTAACCGCTTCATCCTAATTAGGGTCACGGGGAGGCTGGTGCCCATCCCAGCCAACTCAGGGCGAGGGCAGAGTACACCCTGGACAGCTCGCCAGGCCATCGCAGGGCGGAAACACGCTGATAGCTTTGCAGCCTACTCTTGTCGAAAGTCGGCAATGGTTCTTTTACATGCCTCTCACCATAGACAGTGAGAGACATGGCCGGCCTTTGATAACCCAGTTAGCTGCACTGGGAGGACAGTGACAACCTTGTGGAGAGTGGGACTCGAACCCCCAACCTTTGGATCAGCGATCCGGCACCTTATACCACTAGACCACCACTGCCCTTTGTCTGAAATCAATAAAAGTAAAAAAAAATTAATATAAAAAAAAATAAATAAATAACTTTAAAAATTTCTCCTGATAGCAAAGTCGTCAGCGTGTTTCTGTCCCTTGCTAAAAAGGGTTGTGACAGGAAGGGCATCCGATGTAAAAACCTCTGCCAAATCAAATGTGCGAATCAGATGATTCACTGTGGCGACTCCCGAGTAAAAGGGAAAAAGCCGAAAGGAAGACAGACAGTCATTACACAGCTTTATTAAGCACTCAATTCTGATTGGTCAAACAGCATTCATTGGTCCGTTATTTCTGTATAAACGAAGGTTACCATGGACCATGTCAGTGATCTCATTGTTTAAGCAATAAACCATTTTTAAATCAAATTAATGATTTCTTGAATAAACAAATGTTTTTAAAGTTGGACAAATGTACCTCAAGCCAATCATGATTACAAAATAAAGCACTTCACAAAGGGGCCCTTTTACACTTTGTCAGGGTTTATTCTGCAATCGGAACCAGCACACTGTACATTATTCTTTACACAACCAACATAATCGCTGTCGAACTGTAGTGGTGAAACAAAAACAAAACACAGACATTGTGTCATCGGTATTACTTTATTCAGGTCACACCACATTACCCAACTATTTATTATTTTATGATATCAGCATACCCGGTCTTGTTTTATTTCTAACCTGGTCAATAAATAGCTCAAATTGCCAGTAAGATTAGCCTGATCAGATTACTGAACATGAGATAATGCATATCGCCTGCAGCCAAAGCTGTTTGCATTTTTAGCAGTTATTCTGTCCCCCCAGTGCACTAACTGGGTTATCAAAGGCGGGCCATGTCTGTCACTGTCTATGGTGAGAGGTTGATGTAAAAGAACCATTGCTGACTTTCGTAAAGAGGAGCTGCAAAGCCATCAGCGTGTTTCTGTCCCTCGCTAAAAGGGTTGTGACAGGAAGGGCATCCGACGTAAAAACATCTGCCAAATCAAACATGCCAATCATTCGCTGTGGCGATCCCTGATAAAAGAAAAAAAGCCGAAAGGAAATCTCTAATTTTATAAAATATGCTCTTACTTTGCTATGAACTGATATTACAAGCTGGCACAGGTTTTTATGACACTGTTTTGGTGGAGCCATGCTGCTGATACTACTATGTCCATGGGTATCAAAGCTTTGAAAGCACATAATTCATCAAACAGTTTAGGGGGAAAAAAAAGCTTATGAACTAAAATGTATTAAGGTGACGGGTGAGGATTTTTTCTTTGTGGTGATACTCAGCAGTCCAATGAAATTAAATACTCACTCATCGAATCACTCATTTGCCGAAGAGCTTATTCCTAATAGCCTATCTAAGCCAACACCAAAGCCAAGGCAGGGTACCACCGGAACAGCTCACTAGACCATCGCGGGGGTTAAATATTACGTTCTGCAATATGGGGCTTCCTTATGCATGTGAGGCTCTCGATATGAATGCAGGTATGTGTGAAACATGCTGCGATCTACAGAACAATTAGATTTACTCAGGCTCACCTTTTTGAAGGTGGGATCATAGTTATCATTTGACATCACCCAGAGATATATAACAAATTACAAGCCACAATTCTAGTTGAATGAATATGATTTGTACTACTTCCTACTTATATAAAATGAAAGGTTTGGTTTTGCAGTCAGGCTGATCCTCATTCCTTTCACCTTGCTGACTATTTTGGATAGCTGAGCAATTACTGCACAAATTATCTCTCCGTAGAGAAAGACGTACCATTAGAATTCATTCTATTTATTTCATTAATTGTCCATCTTACCAGTTCCTAATAATACCACATTTAGACTATTCTCTTGAACCTACAATCTTTGTGTGTTGAGAAAAAGGCCAAAGCAATTAAAGCTTAAAAGCTCCAGCACCGCAAAACCATAACCACGTTGCAGTGAGGTGCGACCGCAAAGGTCACTGATTATACAGGAAATGAGGTCTACTGCTCACTAACAAAACATGTTCTTATGCTCCCTGACTTCAAATGCTCTAATGTAGTCATACGAACCTTTAACCACAGTTCATTTAGCTTACAATTTAACTCTTTTCGAGTTTCTTGTGATATTTCAGTCTTAAAGCGGTACTGCAAACTGAAATATATTTTTGAACAACTGCAGCGCTGCAATACCCGTGTTATAATATGTACACGCACACACACACACACACACACACACACACACACACACATTAGTCATGACAGAGGTGAACTAAGCAATATATAGCTAATGGATATTTTTAATTACAGTACTGCATTGAAACATTGTCTGCATTCATAACAGTCTCTGATATCACTAAAACTCTAATTAGTGTCGTATTGTTTTAGTGATATCACTGAAAGTAATGTGGTAATAAATAATTTTATATATATATATATATATATATATATATATATATATATATATATATATATATACAGTGGTATGAAAAAGTATCTGAACCTTTTGGAATTTCTCACATTTCTGAATAAAATCGCCATCAAATATGATCTGATCTTTGTCAAAATCACTCAGATGAAAAAACAGTGTCTTTAACTAAAACCACCCAAACATTTATAGGTTTTCATATTTTAATGAGGATGGCATGCAAACAATAACAGAAGGGGGAGGAATAAGTAACTGAACCCTCTGCCTAAGGAGACTTAAAGAGCAAATGAAACCAATTTTTACCAAACAATTTAAGTCAGGTGTGTGCCCAATCACTGATGAGTGGCTTCAAGCTGCCCCGCCCACTATAAAACACACACCTGGTAAGAATTGTCTTGATGAGAAGCATTGTCTGATGTGCACCATGGCTCTCTCAAAAGAGCTGTCTGAAGACCTGCGATCAAGAATTGTTGATTTGTATAAAACTGGGAAAGGAGACAAAACCATCTCTAAAAGTCTGGATGTTCATCAATCGACAGTCAGAGAAGTTGTCTACAAATGGAGAGTTTGGCACTGTTGCTTCTCTCCCAAGGAGTGGCCGTCCACCAAAGATGACGCCAAGAGTTCATCGCAGAATACTCAGAGAGGTAAAAAAAAAACCCTAGAGTGTCTGCTAAAGACTTACAGAAATCACTGGCACAGTCCAATATCTCTGTGCACACATCAACTATATGTAAAACAATGGCCAAGAATGGTGTTCATGGGAGGACTGACTCCAAGGAGGAAGCCACTGCTGTCTAAAAAAAAAAAAAAAACACATTGTTGCTCGTTTAATGTTCGCAGAAAGGCACTTGGACACTCCACAGAAGTTTTGGCAAAATATTTTGTGGACTGATGAAACCAAAGTTGAATTGTTTGGGAGGAACACACAACGTCATGTGTGGAGGAGAAATGGAACAGCTCACCAACATCAACACCTCATCCCCACCATGAAGCATGGTGGAGGGTGCATCATGGATTGGGGCTGTTTTGCTGCCTCGGGGCCTGAACAACTTGCAATCATTAATGGAAATATGAATTCAAAAGTTTATCAGGATGTTTTGCAGGAAAACCTGAGGCCGTCTGTCAGACAGTTGAAGCTAAAAAGAGGATGGATGCTGCAACAAGACAATGATCCAAAACACAAAAGTAAATCAACTTCAGAATGGTTTCAGAAGAACAAAATACACGTTCTGGAGTGGCCAAGTCAAAGTCCAGACTTGAACCCCATTGAGATGCTGCGGCATGACCTCAAGACAGCAAGTCATGACAGACATCCCAGGAATCTGACTGAACTACAGCAGTTTTGTAAAGAAGAATGGGCCAAGATTAGTCCTGATCGATGTGCCAGACTGATCTGCAGCTACAGGAAGCATCTGGTTGAAGTTATTGCTGCCGTGGGGGGGGGGGGCGGCAAAATATTAAATGTGATGGTTCAGTTACTTATTCCTCCCCCTTCTGTCATTGTTTGCATGCTATCCTCATTAAAATATGAAAACCTATAAATGTTTGGGTGGTTTTAGTTAAAGCAGACACTGTTTTTTCATCTGTGTGATTTTGACAAAGATCAGATCACATTTGATGGTGATTTTATGCAGAAATTTGAGAAATTCCAAAAGGTTCAGATACTTTTTCATACCACTGTATATATATATATATATATATATATATATATATATATATATATACACCTCAGTTTGTGAAAGTCTCACCAAACAAAAAATTCAGGTTACGAAACGCATTTTCCTAAAATTTTTGTCTCTGGATACGAAACAAGTTCACGTTACGAAAGCGCCATCTTAAAAATTCAAATGCGCCATTCAAACATTAAAACGCGCCGTTCAAACATTGTAACGCGCCATTCAAACATTAAAACAATGCACGAGCTGCTGTCCCATCAATGACATTCAAACAACCCGCCCCGCTGGCTAGGACGGATGACGCAGCTACCTGCCATTGCCTATCTCCCAACATCCTGCCCCGCTGGCCTCCCATTGGCTAGGAGGAATGACGCAGCTCCCTCTTATTGGCTATTATGGAGCTGCATCTACCGTAATGCTTTTTGTGTAAAGGACAGAGTTACTGTGTATTATGCTTTATTTCTTGACTCAGGCTTTTAACCTTCCATAAACATTTGTAAGATTATAACTCTGCTAAGAAGACAACACACACGCACACACACACACACGTGCGCGCACACACACACACACACGGGTGTGATTTCTGATGCGAGTGAGAGTAAGAAACGGGCTCGAGTGATATCGCAAAGGAATATGGCCAAACCAGTCTACCATCGGTACAACATTGAAGCAGAAGGAGGTCTTAAAAGGTATGCTTTTATCATTTTAAAGGGTTTAGGGGGTAGTATTGGGGGCCTTGGAACGAATCACACATTTTACATGTAAAATGCGATTCAATTTACAAAAAATCCAGGTTAAGAAAAAGGATCTGGAACGGATTAATTTCGTAAGGTGAGGTACCACTCTATATATATATATATATATATATATACATACACACATATACACAGAGATCCCTTGCTACGTCACGCTTCAATTCATGCAGCTTCAGTGCATCACGTTTTATTTTTTAAATATTTATCGAATTAAAAATAAGGAAATTAAGAAAGAATAGGGGAAAAGTTAAGGAAAATGCTGAAAAAACAAGGCCAATTATGCAAAATACCCAAACAAACAAAAACAAAAAACCCAACCAACCCCCTATGTGTATATACACATACATACACACACACACACACACACACACACACACACACACACACACACACACATATATGTACATACTTCTGCTGAGTCATAATTGTGATGTTGTGATGTAAAGGGAAGAGTTTATGGGTTTTTGTAAAGAGCTACTTGCTATTTTTCAGAAAGATAGCACAGACTGGCTCAGTGGGAATTCAAGATAATAGCCATCTCTCTCTTTTTTTAGTGTGCCTGAACTCAGGTGAAGAATTCTGTTTATAATCCCCACAAAATTGTTGCAGTACATTTTCAGGTGCATCTACAAAATGTCACTCACCCACTCTAATAATCCACCCACACTAATTATGCTCTCACATTAACTGTCTACCCACAGCAATAATCTCTCTACAGCAATAATCCACTGACAAAGTTATACAGCACTTACATGATTCTTATTAGTTATTTTAGATGCAATGAACCAAACATGTCTATAAAACATTTGATGATAGATATACAGCGTGCTGTTTATAACAAAGAGGGCAATTCCCTCAAGCAGCATAAAGACGAGGACAAAATGTCCATGAGGGTCGTGGTGGCCCGGCGGGAAGGTGCTGGATTACCGATCCCAAGGTTGGACGTTCAGGCCCCACTGTTAATGTTTTTGTCATTTGGATCATGAGAGGCCTGACATTTCTCTCATTGTCTCTAGTGACAGGCATGTAAAGGAACCATTGATGACTTTCTCAAGTGTAGGCTGCATATCCGTGAGCGTGTTACTGCCCTGCGGTGGCCCGGCGAGCTGGCCAGGGTGTACAGAGGCAGCTGAGATGGACTCCAGCCTCCCCAGAACCCTAATTAGGATTAAGTGGCTCAGAAAATGAATGAATGAATGAAAATGTCTGTGTTCTGAATCTACCGTGAAGTTCAAGGAAGGATAAAAAAGCTGTTCTTGGTTTAATTAAAAGTGTAGGCATGGGCTATGCCCCCAACCCATAACACTGAACTAAGCACTTTATTGGAACAAATTATAATTATGCTGTGTCAACGAACCAGAGAAAGGACAAAAATTCTTTGAAGAAAGATGAGAGACTCTTGAGAACGTGTTCATCTCAGTGCACGAACTGTCTCAGGTTGCTACTTCAATTTCTTTGAACAATTATGCCTCCTTTGTGTAGTTTTAAATACGCAGCCGTGTCAGCGCAGCGTTCGGGTTATAATGCGTTCAAGTTGAGGATTAAAGGAACAAACTTTGGATGGTTCATTTAGCATAGTGATTCTAATTCTACTTGGACCTGTCTGAAACACTTGAGAGAGAGAGAGAGAGAGAGAGAGAGAGAGAGAGAGAGAGAGAGTCAGAGAGATAAGCAGGGAAAGACAGAGTGGGAGGGAGAGAAAAATGAGAGAGGAAGATAGAAAGAGCAGGAGAGAGAGAGAGAGAGAGAGGGCGAGAGAGAAAGAGAGGGGGGGGGGGGAGCATATTCACCTGTATTATCCATTCCTCTGCAACAATAAACACAGCTTGACCTTGCACAGTGCTAGACAATATTTCCCTTTGTCTCGAATTCAGCTACTTTTCATTCACCTGCTCGAACTTTTAAAGTACTCAAATTATAGATGCTGAAATCTCAGAGATCAGAAAATACTGTATTTGTTTTGATGGGAAAAGGTACCGAGTATCTGGCTGGAATCTTTACTGCAGCGAATCTATACAGGCTGCTGTAAATGAAAGTGCAATATAATCCACAAATTGATGGTATAGTACACAGTCATACCTCAGTTTACGAAATTAATCCGTTCCAGAAATAGTTTCGTAACCTGATTTTTTCATAAGTTGAGTAGCATTTTACATGTAAAAGGCCTGATTCGTTCCACGGTCCCCAATACTACCCCCTAAACCAGTGGTTCCTAACCTGGGTTCGATCAAACCCTAGGGGTTCGGTGAGTCAGTCTCAGGGGTTCGGCGGAGCTCAAGAAACACACCCGACTCATAGTCATGGCGACATGCCCCGCTTGGCCATCACTGGCTGCATGTAATCACGCTACATTGCTTGGCCAATCTGTGCTGCAGGAAATTTGGTGTGCTCAGTAGTCGACTTGTGACTGTTGTGATGGTACGTTGTGTGATTTCTTTCTTAATGTTTTAATCCATACTATGTTGAGCAAAAAAAGAAAGTAATCAGACGAATATGTACGACATGGATTCATATATACAGTGATACCTCTGCTCACGAACATAATTGGTTCCCAGAAAGTGTGTGTGAGGCGAAAAGTTCATCTTCCGAACATTTATTTCCCATAAGAAACCATTAAAATGAGAATAATCCGTTCCCAGGTCCCCATAAAACATAATTTTCTACTAAATAAGCCTTAAAACTACACAAAAATATACCTTATTTTATGTATAATAAATGTGCTATTGTATTGTAATTAAAGAAATAAACTGTACTGTATAATAAAGTGGTTTTATTTACCTTTGTGATGGTAGTTGATGGCTTGATGGAATGGAATGGAGTGGGAGGAGGAGGGAGGGAGGGACTTACTGTTTGGAAGGCGTGTTTGGAAACGCCTACTGTTTGGAAACACCCTTAGCCACACACGCACCCTTAATAGCTTCCTTGTTCTTAAGGATGGGAGCAATGGTAGACTTAGCGTACTGGTACTGGGACGCTGAGTCACACAAACGCACACCTCGTTCGTGTTTTTCAATGATCTCCGCCTGTGGTGGGGTCTTTTTCGGTCCCATAATAGCAAAAGTACACTCAATATGGTCCAAAATGTCTAGCAAACACAAACCACTTCCGCATTCAAAGAAGGGGGTGACGAACTGTGACGCGGTGAGCGTCAAGGCCAGCTTCTCGTGGCCGCCACCGTGGCGCTGTTCGATCGCGTGGTTTGATTCGTCCGCCGAAAACTAGTTCGTCAGCAGAGACTATATGCTCGCAAATTTAATGTTCTTGAGGCGAAAAGTTCGTGAGCTTAAGCGTTCGTCAGCGGAGGTTTTACTGTATATATAAAACGGAACGTGATGCTAGTCAGCGTCCTATCTGCATGATTTGCGAAGTAGGATCAACACCCGCTGACTGACGTATATGTACATGTACACGTGTATATCTTCTTCTTTTCCTTTCAGCTTTTCCCTTTTTCAGGGGTTGTCACAGTGAATCATCTGATTCGCACATTTGATTTGGCATAGGTTTTTACGTCGGATTCCCCTCCTGACACAACTCTTTAGCAAGGGAAACATAATATCAATAAATACATACTCAATACTATGAATGCTTATAATAATGATTAAACATTCAAAAATAATGCATAAGATGTAAATAAAACAAATACACACACATACAGACGCGTGTATGCGTGCACACACAGATGCGCGTGCACGCACTCAGATGCGCACCTCACATAAAAATGTAAGTAGTTGTGATGGGGGAGTTCATGCATTGTGTTGGCTTTGTTCTTTGAACACAGTGATGTTAATGCACGGATCATTTTGGTGCCTCAGTAAAAACATACCGATGACTTGAATTTGAAAAACATCATATTTTATTTTTCAATAAAGAAGGGTTCGGTGAATTAGCATATGAAACTGGAGGGGTTCGGTACCGCCAACAAGGTTAAGAACCACTGCCCTAATCCCTTTAAAATTTCTAAAAGTATACCTTTTAAGGCCTCCTTCTGCTTCAATATCGTCCCAATGGCAGAAGGGTTTTGGCCATATTCCTTTGCGATATCACTCAACTGCATGCCACTAGTCCGCTTCTTCTTTTCACTCGCACCGGGAATCACTTTCACCGGGAATCACACGCGCGCGTGCACGCGTGTGTTGACCATGTCTTCTTAGCCGAGTTATAATCTTACAAATGTTTATGCAAAGTTAAAAGCCTGAGCCAAAAAATAAAGTTGCAATGAGCACACTTGAAAAACTCACGAAACAACAGTAACTCTGTCCTTTACACGTGTTAGGACTCCATGACGAAGATTGGGTCGAAGGCACACGAAAAGTATCATGGGTATTATGGAGATGTAGCTCCATAATAGCCAATGGGAGGCTGCTGCATCTCCGTGACGAACAATCGGTCGAAGGCACATGAAAAGCATCATGGGTATTATGGAGATGCAGCTCCTTCCTAGCCAATGGGAGGCCAGCGGGGTGGAGTGTTTGGAGATCGCCAATGGGAGAGCAACTCGAGCATTGTTTGAATTTTTGAGATGGCGCATGTTCGTAACGTGATTTTTTTTCGTATCCAGAGACGGAAATTTTAAGTAAATGCATTTCGTAACTTGGATTTTTCGTTTGTTGGGTCTTTCGTAAGGTGAGGCACCACTGTGTGTGAGTGTGTGTGTGTGAGTGTGTGTGTGTATGTGTGCATATGCATATATATATCTATATATATATATATATATATATATATATATATATATATATATTTCATCTTCTTCTTCTATATTAACACACACACACACACACACACACACACACACACACACACACACACACACACACACACACACACACGCGCGCGCCCCCGGTCAGACCAGCCCTTGCTGATCACAAACTGAAGCGTGGTTGTCCAAAAGCCAATGACCAATAAAAAATGCAGATATTTTAAATTATATTTTAATATAACATAATATTATTAAAAACAATGCCATTTTTATTATTAAAACCAAATGACCTAATATTAATATTAAAGCAGGTGTCATTAAAAAGAATTCTTTAAAAGTATATATTTTTTATTAATTTAATTATTATTTGACTGGTGTATAAAAGAAGTATTGATCAAGGAAATACATTGATTTATTTTATAAAAGAGGTTTGACCATTGTTTTGTTTAATATCTTATTTAAAAATCCTACCGAGAGATCATCAACATTTATTTGTACGCTTTTTTCGGGGGGTCAAAAAAAGCGTACTCTCTGTACGCTTGGGAAAATGTTGAACCGCCCTTAAAGCGGGGAGTGTCTGTATGTGTATATATTTGTAATTTATATAAATATATATTAAAATACTTTATCATAAATTTTGGGCAGCACGGTGGTGTACTGGTTAGCATGTCTGCCTCACAGCAAGAAGGCCTCGGTTCATTTCCCAGCTTGAGTATTTCTGTGTGAAATTTCCATGTTCTCCCAGTGCTTGTGTGGGTTTCCTCCAGGTACTCTGGTTTCCTCCCACAGTCCACAAACACAGTAGGTTAATTGGCTGTTCCAAATCAGCCCTAGGTGTGAGTGTTGGTCTTGGTAGGCTATCCAGGGTGTCCCCCCCTTGCCTGAGTTGGGTGCGACCCAAATTAGGATTAAGCAGTTCAGAAAATGAATAAATGAAAAAATATTTTTGCTTTGTTTGTCCTTATAGGTTAAAATGAAATTTTGGTATAAAATACCTTACTTTTTTTTTTTTTTTTTTTTAACCAGAAGTTAGTCACAGTACCATTTAAGCCAAAGGCTGATGACCACCATGTTAACATGTGATCGCAAAATTAGAGGTGCATCACATTACATTGTAACTTCATTTCTGATTCTGTAAGAATTATAAAAGTATGGCAGCTACATTGTTTTAATCATAATCCCCTCTGCTATGATGAGTTCAAGTGGTCCTTTAATGTCAAAATTAACACATTAATCTGCTCCCTTATGCCATATCTGGTGTAAGAATCAAGCCTTACTTTATCAGTTCAATAGTACTCAATCACTCTGTTTTGTTTTCTTAATTGTTGTTATCCCATAAAATGATCTTCCTGGCCTTCTCCATACATTAGCACGCTGTGTGGTTTCTGTACCAGCAATCTTCCTGAAGGATGGATGACTTCTGCAGTATTAACATTAGTCTAGTTATTGGCAGCAGTTTGGCCACAGCTAGAACACAAAGACGTCATCTAGAAAGCCTTGTACTTAATTAAACAATTCACCGGTATCCACTTCCGATAAGCAAACCAATTAATTTATAGTTGCCGCAACCAATTAAAATGTGACATTTATGGAAAATTAATGCTCAGTTGTAAAGATGGCATAGCAAACTCTTCAGCGTTCTAATTGAATAACTAAACGTCGATTATTTAAGAAAAGGTGGCATCTTATTCCAATACCAGTGTGCCAGTGTGCCAGTGTGCAGATACAACCTTGATAAGACTGCAGTTATAGGCAGTATTTTTTTAGGTCTTTCTCCTGTTTCCCGATGCAGTCTGCATACGCTCTGTCTATACATCACCTGCTGCTGGACTGACAGGTCTGAGGTGCTGAGTAGGATCCATTTAAGTTGCTCTGAGGCTCTGTGGCACAATGTATTAGTCAGAATAACGCTGTGTCAGTAGAGCTCTCGGTGGATTGACCACTCTTTCCTGGACTGAATGAAAAAACAGACTCGGCTTGGGATCTGTCGTTCTAAAATGCTGCAGTCATCGCCATTTCGTCTCTTCTGGCACCTTAAAGCACGAATATGTCACAGACATACAAAATATGCAGCCTATTCTTTGGAGACTGGAATTCTCTTTTTATATCTAGAGTACATCCATATGTGTTTGTAGTCATTTTCAAACAATGAGCATCTCAGCAAACACCAACGGTCCTGGAAATTAATGCTAATAGTGTTTCAGAAGCTTCCAAAATGTTAAAGCTGTGCTACTCCACCACCAGGTACTTTGTTCTATTTATATCACAAGTGTACTCGTCGAGATATTGTTTCATCAAGAGCACGGTTACAAAAAGCTTGTAGAGATTATAAAAGGTGAGGGCTTCCAAAAAAGGATCCACTTCATTCCCTCAGGCTTAAGTTAGTGTAGTACAGCACGTGAAATTCTTTTATAGCTACAGATCACAGGCTGGCACTGAGCCTGATGATTCAATTTCAGCAACAGTTTGCTCACACGTAATATGCAACTCCGAAATAGCATCCCAGTACGTACACAATATATCCTTCCATGCTTTGGGAGCCCCATCTCTTCCTAACTATTAGTGCTTTACTCCATTACATGCACCCCGGTTTCCTGGCGGTAACAGTTACCCATCATTAATTGCAGTGTGCCACATTTAAAAGTACAAAGTCTTGTTTTATGAAATCGCATCCATTACATTAGAAAAAAACAGGAGTCATCAGGAGATAGCACATCCCTCCGGCCTTGACATGCATTAAAATATGAATAGTAGAAAACAAAAAAGATATCAAAAGGCACAACGACACTGCCTGGTAGAAATGACTGGAAAGGTTGATGAAGATGTTTCAAACCATTTCCGAGTTTTTAATTGATTTCAGACGGGCAAAGCGACAGTCACACCAATGGAGGCTTGAATGGACAGACTGATGACTGTATCTCCCCCACATTATATGGGGAGGATAATAAAAATATCACTACAGGTGAAAGTAAGCCGAAACGCACCGGAACACTGTGCTGGGAAGATAAATACAGACCTCTTCTACCGGAACGCACTGGAACACCTTGGAAAAAAAACAACCTTCATGCATATGCATACAGTGCAAGGCCTTTCTTTGTTCAAGTGAATTTTACCAAAATAAACGTTAACTTGACGAATACTTTACATAAAAATCATCTCCAGAATATGCCTTCTGTGATGGGTTGAACTAGGTTATAGTGCGCTGGACAAACACTATAATTTGTAGGCTGCAGTACTTGCCTACCATGATACGTTGCAACTTGTAGTAGGCGGTCACTCAGTGTAGCATAATGTTAATCCAATGTCCACTCGTGCTGCGTGGGTTTTTTTTTTTTTCAGAAAAAAAGGCATTTTTGCAAAATAAGGGGGCAGTGGTGGTCTAGTGGTATAGGGCGCTGGATCGCTGATCCAAAGGTTGGGGGTTCGAGTCCCACTCTCCACAAGGTTGTCACTGCCCCCCCCCCCCCAGTGCAGCTCACTGGGTTATCAAAGGCGGGCCATGTCTCTCACTGTCTATGGTGAGAGGTTCATGTAAAAGAACCATTGCTGACTTTCATAAAGAGTAGCTGCAAAGTCGTCAGCGTGTTTCTGTCCCTTGCTAAAAAAGGGTTGTGACAGGAAGGGCATCCGACGTAAAAACCGCTGCCAAATCAAACGTGCGAATCAGATGATTCGCTGTGGCGACTCCCGAGTAAAAGGGAAAAAGCCGAAAGGAAGACAGACAAACAAAACAAAAACCCCCAAGCAATAAAATGTGAGGTTTTACATATCATTGAATACTCTCGATATCTGTCTGTCATGCGAGCAGCACCATTCACTTCCACAAACAAGCACATGTGGAAGAAAGAAAACTCAATGCGTTCTTTGGTCATCAGTGGATCATTGGTTGTCTAGGTGATGGAAGGACCCCAGACAGTGCTGGGGAGGGTCAGTGGGAGGTCGCATGCATCCTTTTGATAAGCACAGCTTAACACACTTGAAGATCAAAAAAAAAATACAAAGAAAACTTGATTTTATGTTTAACAGAAAGGGAGACGACGAGGGTTACAGGGTGTTAAGGTAAACATTTGTGTGAATGTAAATATAAAAATAATGGAAGAAAGTCACATGGTGTGACTCAGCAGTTTGAGTCTGTCAGTTTCCAAAAGAGGACTGGAGTTGCACAATCCAAGAGAGGGGAGGAGCAACACAGACATGTTGGGGCTTGTCTGGGCTTGCATGGGCTTGTTCAGGCTTGTACCAGAGAGAAAACAACTTGTTGGGGGAATCTATATTAAGGACCTGTTGCCAACTGGCTATAGTCTTACAGTCTCCACCAGGCTCTTCCAGTCTCCTCGTGGCTCTTCGGGTGGATCATGGATCAACTCATTTCAGGTGAACCACGGAACACGCTTCACCTAAGTTTCGTTGTTCGGGACTTAATCGACACAGTCCAGCATCCACGTCCACACACAGCCCACGCGAGGATGGTCATCAGTGGTTTCGTCCGACACGCGGGATGGCAAGCCTTTCCCTGCCAGCACATGCGCTATCACTAAATTTACCCTGCTGCAGGGGCTTGGTGACGATGGGCCCCTTGGTTCATTTGTATATGGTTTTGGTCTAAGTTGTACATAATGTGAATTTTGTCTTATTTTGGTCATATTTTTAAATTGTACATAGTTAATGTCGTGGTCTGTTGTGCTTTGCTGGTTTTACAGGGCAATTTCAATCATCTAAATTCTCCTATCCGTAACACGTGGGGGCTCATCTGATAGAACCCCGTAGGCATACGTAACAACAAGCAAGTTGAGGAACAGAAAGTAGAAAGTGCAGAGGAAGCAGATGGAGCAGGGAGGCTACGTAGTAGACCAGTGATGGGCCATAAAAAACTGACAATGTTAGTAGACCACAACACACCAGTAGGCGGCATTATTTTTTCGTGTAGTCTACATTTGCTGTGGGCCGAGGCTTCTGAAAAAAATTTAATTATGTCGAGGTTTCTGTGTTGTTATTGTTCTGATGTTCTCTCCTCCTATAGAAGGACTTTATCTGCACTTTACCTGAAAATAAATGTTTTGCCATTTATTACATGATGTGTCTGACATCTTACATTATGCACTCAAGGATGTGCACAGCATTTAAGAATCAAAGTCAGAAAAGAGCAGGCATTATTATTAATATCTTTAGTATGATGGTCACGCACAAAGGGTGTGCGCTCAATTTTTTTTTAAGTTGCACAGTTCCTGTCAGACTCTTATCTTGCTTTCACCCCTGGATGTCACTAATAGTTTTAAAGTTCTGGCCTGGAAATGAACACCATCCATATTTTTACATGTTAAATTGGCTGGCATGGAAATTTAAAAATTTCAAATACAGAAATCCCAGAATATCAAATAACACACAGCTACACTGCGTAATCAAAATGACTGTCAAGTTTAAGAAAGAAATTTCAGATGTTTCTGGGCCACAATTTGAAAACCAAACAGCAACTATATTCTTGCATGGAAAAAAGGTTTCCTTGGAAACATGAAGAAAATGTGCACCGCAGAAATGCTAAAATATCAAAAAACACAATTATATCACCTGATAGATGTAAGTGCCAAGTGTAATGAACAAATCCACAAGTCCTTGGTAAATATTGAAATGATTACAGGTGGACGGACAGACGGATGGACACACTGCTGATTATTTTGTCTCACATTCTATGCAGAGGGAATAAAAAAATAAATAAATAAATAAAAAATAGACAAAATATTCTAGCTAAGCTGAAGTGCTGACTGATCTGTACCGAAGCATGCTGTTTATCGGCATTTATTGCACGGGATTAGCGTCCGGGCAGCTATGTGAGCTGAGCTCAGCGCATGCTAATGCTGGCCCTGCAGGCAGTGAGGAGCTACAGAACACAGAGAAAAGTTGAGCACAGCACCTACCTCAATGCCCTCCACTAAAACTCTCATTAACATGCCCTGTTCCAACTATCTCAGTGCCATAAATCATACTTCTCTCCTTCACATGATGAATGCATAAACAGAACCAGTCGCAGAAAGCAGGAAGGAAAAAAATTAAGAGTGAAATTGACTGACAGGTGAGGCTAAAAAGAAAGCCAGGTGTTTCTAAACATCTGTAACACAGGACTCATGTAATGCTTGATGAAATTTCAACAAGTCTTCTTCTTCTTTTCCTTTTGGCTTTTTCCCTGAAAAAGAAAAGTGAATCATCTGATTGGCATGTTTGATTTGGCATAGTCGGATGGCCTTCCTGACACAACCCTTTAGCAAGGGACAGAAACACGCTGACGGCTGTGCAGCTACTCTTTATGAAAGTCAGCAATGGTTCTATTACATGAACCTCACACCAGAGACAGTGACCCAGTTAGTGCACTGGGAGGATAAAATGTCAACAAGTAATTCAATTAATTTAAGTGTCCCAATACAGTCGACCCTCTACTTACGAAAACCTCTGAATACGAAAAATCCAGGTTACGAAAAACATTTTCCTAAATTTTCGTCCTCTGTATACGAAACAACCTCTTCTTACGTGCCATCCAAACATTAAAACGCGCCATTCAAACATTCAAACAATGAGTGAGTTGCTCTCTCACTGGCTGTGTCCCAACATCCCACCCCGCTGGCCTCCCATTGGCCAGGAGGGAGCTGAACTGTACCCATACTTCCTGTTTGTCACGCGCACGAAGGAGAGTTGAACAGGACTGTTGGCTCGTGAGTTTTTTTGCAGCATTATATTTCGTTATCCATCATGGACCTCAAGAAAGTGATTCCCAGTGACACCGAAAAGAAGAAGCGGGCTCCGTCATCAATCGAAGTGAAGCAGGAGATTATAAAAAAATATGAAAGTGGGATTCGGTTGAGCGAAATCGCAAAGGAGTATGGCCGAAACCCCTCAACAACCGAGACGATATTGAAGCCGAAGGAGACATTAGAAGCGGAGATACAGTGATGGAGTCGATTATTTCGGAAAAAGAACCGCCATATTTAAGGACCTCGTGAAGGAGGGTTGGGGTTCTTCAGACCAGCAACCCCCAGACTTTAAAGCGTCGCATGCATGGATGGTTCAAGACATTTAAAAAAGGTAAATGATTTTCTTTTACTTTTATCACATATTTCATACAAAATTGTTGTACTTTTATAATTTTTAATGGGGTTATGGGGTAGTCTTGGGAGCCTTGGAACGAATCACACGTTTTACATATAAAATGCACCTCTACTTACAAAAACTCCAGGTTACGAAAAAAGGCACTGAAACGGATTAATTTCGTAAGTAGAGGGCCGACTGTACTTCATATGCGAACATCTGCATAATTTTAACCCTACATTGTATGTTATAATATAAAAGTATCTTATATTCATTAGATTTTCTTCATGACAAGGGATGCCTAGAATTGCCAAAAAAAACCCAACTCTCTGCATTCATGCTTTTTGATAATTG
Organism: Plotosus lineatus; assembly: GCA_024760905.1. Lineage (NCBI taxonomy): Eukaryota > Metazoa > Chordata > Actinopteri > Siluriformes > Plotosidae > Plotosus > Plotosus lineatus. The sequence goes on along the minus strand of CM045750.1, from coordinate 3,104,691 downwards.
TGAACTAAATATAAGTGACAAGCACTTTTTAAAATTTATTTACTTATATTTGGACATGACATGTAAAAGAATACTCACTGAATATGAGAAATCGTGCACTCTGACTGGTTTATTTACTTATAGTATATTATTCATCATTATTAGGTATGTAACTGCAGAAAAAAAAAGAAAGTTATCACAATTCATGCTCGGTGAACCGCTAACATTCCCCAGCAGGTGTTCTGTTCAATCTCGACTTAGTCCGTTAAAAGCAAGAAAATTTGAACTGAATGTGTTTGATAGTTTAAATGCACTTTTCATCAAGAATTAGACAGTTTATTTTTTTACTTCACCAAACATGACTTTATCGGCCTGCTGCAAGGAACAGACGACCACGTTAACCACTGTACCATCCAGCTCTAGAATAGCTGCTATACAGTCGATATAGGAAAACACCACACAGCCCTATCTTACACGTCAGCACTATAGCCAGTTACATTTTTTGTATCTATTAAAAAAACATATGTTGTAGTTTTATCCATTTCTAATTACATTAACGGTGTGCATCATGTGATCACTGACATTATTGCAGATACAAATATAGGTATTCTTTCACTAATTTCTCTTTCATGAAGTTAGGACTCCTGAAGACGTTCCAGTGTCAGGAAACTTACTAACTGTTACAAATCAATGACACTCAAGACTCCTTCCATAAATGTTAAATCATAATCCCTTGTTTAAAAGTTTACAATATAAACATTTTGTCGTTGTTGTTATTGTTAAATAACAGCATTTTTTATGAGTGATCAAATTATGTGGAGTATGATTCAATCCACTATGAATGGGTTGTTACAATAGAAATCATAATGTATTTAAACAACAATACAGGGCTCAGTATTAATACACTCTTCAGCTACATACATTAACCTTCAAGCGACCGAGTGGGGGGTCATATATGACCCCAAGCATATGTATCCGGGCGCCATTTTTCTAATTTTAATCTAATCGGAAAAACATTTCCTACCAGGAATTTATCAACCATTTGTCCTGCATTTGTTGATAGAATTTTGTAAGGATCGGCCAATCCGTGTGGCGAGTATAATCCAAACTCGTACGGGTCACTCATGACCCCAGGAAGATCTCTGAGATTTTTGAGATTATATCTTCAGCTGGTGTTGATGGTTCTTCATTCTGACTGTTACATGTTTCAGATAGTTCATGCATATAAATATTATTTCTATTAGCGTATCGAAATTATCCTACCACACTGTAATGCATATTTTATGAAAATTAACTTTAGTTTTTATGATTTGTTTTCAATTTTGATGAAAAAAAAAATGCAAAGAGATAAAAGGTAACATGCATATTACAAGATGAAACAGACGAGGGTTGTGTAAATAAATGTAATATTGTTCTATCATTATGTGTTTTTGCTTTTTTTGTAAAAATATATCAAATTCAGAGCTTATTACATAAGATGATGGACAAATATACTAGAAAGTGAAATAAATATGAAGAAGCCTAAAACAATCATTTATATAGAAATATTCCTATACAAACTCAATGGGGTCACAAATGATCCCACTCGGTCATATTAGTCTCCGAATAGCTTGGTCGCTAGGGTTGGGTTAATGCATTCTTGTGTTCTCTGTATACCTAGTTGATATATTCCCTGAAGAGGATGCTAGAGTAATTGAATTGGGTGACTGTGTAAAAGAATAAGGCCCTCGGAGGACCTGCTGAAACCCGTGTGAAAGTTTCGCCAAGGCTTGTAATGGAGAGGGACAGCTTGGAGTGGAGCACAGCACTCAACCTAAAAAATTCATCAGATGCATTCTAACACCTTTGATTAGCAGGATTTGCATTACTGGTCTAATATTCTCCAAACGTTTGACCACAATAAACATTTAGAAGTCATACGTCAACACATCATGGGTATAAATACTGCCCAGTACTTCAATCAGTGAAGCTACGACTGCTTTCATTGAGACTTGACATGATTAAATGTGTGCCAGTAAACATGAGGGAGTGTTTGGAGGCACAAGCCAAAAAGCAAGACTTGTGCCTGTTTGGCCTCGCTGCAAATCAAGGTAACGTAACCGTTAAAGCTCAGGGCCGGGGTGACAGGGTTTATTTTTTTCCACCGTTGGCTACGTTTATGGCAGCGTGACAAACAGCATTCACAAACTACTGCTCCAGCTGACTTGTTCAACATGACTGGATATGGATTCATCCAAAATGAGTGACATCTGTACAAGAGTGGGAAAAGGACAAAATACAAAGTATGAAGCGTAAACTGGGTGTTTATAGTGTGCAGGCATCATTAGCGCTAACTCAGCATGTGCATTTTCATGCTAGTTGGTTCAGTGCTGCATGCAGGTGGACTGAGAAAGGTTGTCACTAGGAAAGGCAATAAATAAAACATAAGCACAAGTCATACATATGGATGAATGCAAAGCTCCATGTCTGCCTTCAGCACGTCACCCCGGAGAGAAAGCAAGGAACTGAATCTAAAGTACCATGAAATTGTCATTGTCATTCTTTTTCACTGTTCACGGACACGTACATCGGTTTACAGTATATTCAGTACACACCAGCACTCACTATATAGTACTGCTGTAAAAATAATAAATAAATAAAAAGAACAAAAAGACAACCAAAGATATTTCTGGAGAAGATGTATGTGAGCTCATATTGTGCTTTTCCAGTTTATGTTGGAATTATTTAATGACAGCATTGGGGATGTAATCGAAAATTATAAATACATTCACCATAGAATAAAATAAGTAATGGTGTTTCCAGATGTTTCTAAAAAGCTCAGTTTCTGAATGCAAAGAAATCTAATCGTCATGATACATAGATGATTGCGAAGGCAAGAAAGGCAATTCAACTGGGCTAAAGAGAGGTGTGTGTGTATGTGTGTGTGTGTGTGTGTGTGTGTGTGTGTGTGTGTGTGAGAGAGAGAAAGAGAGAGAGAGAGCCAGAGAGCGAGAGAGAGCCAGAGAGAGAGAGAGAGAGAGAGAGAGAGAGAGAGAGTGGACTAGGTGAAGGCAGCACAGCCCTCACATACAGGCTCTTTTCACTGTTCCAGGGAGCCACGTTTGCAAACAGAGAGAGTGAATCAATACACACCAGTCAAATCCACAGCAGGCAGCAGCACCAAACACAGACATACCACATTCAGCTTGGGAAGAATGAGTAAAAATAGACTCAGGAGTAATGGGAGTTTCATTAGTATCCCAGGTGCCAAAGGTGTATAAAAAAGTCATGTGGAGAATTAAATTTGTGTGTGTGTGTGTGTGTGTGTGTGTGTGTGTGTGTGTGTGTGTGTGTGTGAGAGAGAGAGAGTGTGTGTATGTGTTTGTGTATTTGTACCTGCTACATACTGAGGATATAAATATCTCTAGAAATATATTTTTGAAAAGTAAGGCCATTCTATCTGGTCCTCACTTCTTCAAAATAATGCCTGAGAGTTCAGGTTAGAATTATCAGGATGAAGGTCTGGGTGACGCACTTATTATGATTATGATGGTTATGGTTAGAATGAGGTCATGTGTCTTCCTTCTGAATCTCTCTTTTTATCATGCAGTCATTGTCAGTCACGCCAGACTCCCTGCTTGCACTCAGCACTGATAAACTCTTTTCTTTATCTATTACATTATTATGAGCGTACATTACAACCCCCACCACGTTTCTGCTGAGGTGCACATTCTACTTCTGAGATCGCAGTGATGAATTTTGTGATCAGACTCGACGTGCTCCTACTGGTCAGAGTTGTAACTTTCGAAGCTCCTCGCTCCTGCTGCTGATGTTCCGTATGCACCTGAGTAAACACTCAGAAATTATGAAGATGCCTTTCGCTGATGATATAAACTCTTTTACTAAAATGATTTAGGACTACAATTGCCATTATAGTTACAGAATAACCAGCTGGAGTTTCTGCTACGTGGTTTGTGTTTTGATTTGGTTTCAACCAAATGAGGATTTCCCTTTTTGAAGTTTCTACTTGAGTCTGGTTCCTCTCAAGATTTTTTCCTTCTGTCATCTGAGTGAGTTTTTCCCCACCATCGTCATCACAGGCTTGGGGTGTATAGGATTTATAAAGAAATATTCAAAATCATAAAATTACATCCTTTATAAAATTTCTTTAACTGTGCAAAGCTACTGTGGAACAGTGTCAGTTGTAAAACGCAGTACACAAACACAAGTAAATTAAAAGTTAATGCAATGGGTAAAAGAATGCATGATGTCAAAGGATGTCCTCAGAAAGATAGAAATACAGAACTTTATGTGTGTGTGTGTGTGTGTGTGTGTGTGTGTGTGTGTGTGTGTGTGTGTGCGCGTAAACTCTCCAGAATCATTCTGCTCTCTACACATCATCCAGCATAAGCGTGGGTTCTATCAGCTCCATAACATAACACATGATCATCATCATCATCATCATCATCATCATGTAACACATGAACATCATCCTCTTTCCAAAAACAAAACCACTTCACTGTGGTTCTTTAAAGTTAAGGTTAAATTTGGGTATAGAGAATTCTGTACTTATCGCCAACTTTATCATACACTTTATGAAGAAGCAAAGATTCCCGTGCCATTATCAACTCAGCCAATCAAGTGGCAGCAGCATTATGTATAGAATCATGAATATCCAGGTCAAGAGCTTCAGGTAATGTTGGAATTCAACATCAGAATAACAATAAAAATATGATCTTGGTGCCTGGATGTCAGTTTGAGTATTTCAGAAACCTGCTGATCTCTTTACAATCATCATGAACAGAAAAACATCACAACATTCACAATATGATGCCTGATACGGATGGCTACAACAGTAGACCTTAGAGAACATCAGGCCAGAGTTCAATAAAATTTGCACTTTGCACAAGCAGCTATTTGTGGGAATTATACTGAATGGACCCTGGTGAGTCAGTGGAGGAGTGGTCAGCATGTTAGCTGGTCACCAAAACTGTCCTGGGTTCCTGTCCAGATGTTGCTGTTTTCTTGTGGGTTGTTTGTTTTTTTTTAATTCAACACAGTTTAACTGACGTCTCACTATTTAGTGCAGAGGCTTCTGAGAAGCTTGAGTTGGTTCCTTGGTTAATAAGAACACTTCTCTACTGCATTGGGAAAATACTGTGGAATCTCAACTTACGAAAGCCCCAACAAAAATAAAAAAATCCAGGTTACGAAACGCATTTACCTAAAATTTCGGTCTCAGGATACGAAACAAATTCATGTAACGAAAGCGCCATCTCAAAAATTCAAACAATGCGCGAGTTGCTTTCCCAACATGCTCGCCCATGTTGACCTCCCAACAACCCGCCCCGCTGGCTTCCCATTGGCTAGCTCTATAAATCCCGCCCCGCTGGCCTCCCATTGGCTAGGAATAATGACGCAGCTCCTTCCCATTGACTATCTCCCAACATCCCGCACCGCTGGCCTCCCATTGGCTAGGAGGGATGAAGCAGCTTCCTCCCATTGGTTATTTATAGAGCTGTATCTCCCTAATACCCATAATGCTTTTCGTGTAAAGGACAGAGTTACTCTTGTTTCATGAGTTTTTTGAGTGTGCTCATTGCAACTTTATTGTTTTGGCTCAGGCTTTTAACCTTGCATAAACATTTGTAAGATTATAACTCTACTAAGAAGACATGGTCAACACACGCGCGCACACACACACGCGCGCGTGCGCACACACATACACACACACATAGACACACACACACACACACACGAGTGATTCCTGATGCGAGTAAAAAGAAGAAGTGGGCTCGTGGCATGCAGTTGAGTGATATCGCAAAGGAATATGGCCAAACCCGTCTACCATTGGTATGATATTGAAGCAGAAGGAGGCCTTAAAAGGTCTACTTTTATAGTTTTTAAAGGGTTTAGGGCAGTGGTTCTTAACCTTGTTGGCGGTACTGAACCCCACCAGTTTCATATGCTTATTCATCGAACCCTTCTTTCGTGAAAAATAAAATATGATTTTTTTTTCAAATTTAAGACATAGGTATATGTTTTTATTGGGGCACCAAAATGAACCGTGCATTAACATCACTGTGTTGAAAGAACAAAACCATTACAATGCATGAACTCGCCCCAACACAACTACTTACATTTTTATGTGAGGTGCGCATCTGAGTGCATCTGTATGTGTGTGTATTTGTTTTATTTACATCTTATGCATTATTTTTGAATATTTAATCATTATTATAAACATTTATAGTATTGAATATGTATTTATTGATATTATATGTACATATACATGTACGTATACGTCAGTCAGCACAGGGTTGATCCTACTTTGCAAATCATGCAGATAGGACGCCGACTAATATCACATTCCGTTATATATGTGAATCCATGTTGTACATATTCGTCCGACCACTTTCTTTTTTTACTCAACATAGTATGTATTAAAACATTAAGAAATAAATCACATGACGTACCATCACAACAGTCACAAGTCGACTACTGAGTGCACCAAATTTCCTGCAGCACAGATTGGCCAAGCAATGTAGCGTGATCACCTGCAGCCAGTGATGGCCAAGCGGGGCGTGTCGTCATGAATATGAGTCGGGTGTGTGTCTTGACCTCCGCCGAACCCCTGAGACTGACTCACCGAACCCCTAGGGTTTGATCGAACCCAGGTTAGGAACCACTGGTTAAGGGTTGTATTGGGGACCTTGGAACGAATCACACGTTTTACATGTAAAATGCTACTCAACTTATGAAAAATCCAGGTTACAAAACCACTACCGGAACGGATTAATTTCGTAAACTGAGGTACCCCTGTATATTTGATTTTAATAATACTGTAAATGTATATATGTGGAAAACTAATTTTGTTCTAAAAAATATTTTTCAGCTGTTATTATGTCACAAAAAACAAGTGTGTGTGCTTGTGTGTTTGCGCATGTGTTTGTGCTCGTAACTCAAATCCTAGGCACAAACTAAAGCACCAGACTGCTGAACTCACCATGGTGTCATTTTTATTCTTATTTAAACTACTTAATCCTACTACAGTCAGAGGGAGGCTGGAGCCTATCACTGTGGGCGGAGGCAAAGTACACCTGTGAGCTCACACACACACACACACACACACACACACACACACACACACACACACACACACACACACACACAGCGATTGACACTCATACTAATAACTAGGGGAAATTTGGAAAAGCCAAATTATCCTAATGTTCATGTTTTGGACTGTGGGATGAAACCGAAGGAAACCCATGGGGAGAACTCCACTCAGAAACGTCCTCACTGAGCCCTGGATTCGAACCTAGAACCTTCTTACTGTGAGGTGTACTATGCCACGCAATAAGTTACTTTGAGTTAATTTAAGCACGTATTTATAATGAGCAATTTACTAACACATAATGACCAACAAATCAGTGTTCATTTACACAAGCTTTTCATGTCTTGGCAGAGGATGAAATATATAAAGTTCAGATAAATATTTCTGCAAAAGGCGCCAAGGGTATTATTAACAAATTGAAATGAGAAATATGCATCAACTATATCCAGTTTGAGTCTCTGAGTGTATGCTGTATAATGAAGCCATGGTGTGATGTGCTGTTTTCATTGTAGGGTTTTGCACACACACACACACACACACACACACACACACACACACACACACACACACACACACACACACACATCAGCCACTTTAAAAGGAACAGCTGTGCACCTGCTCATTCATGCAATTATCCAATCCGTCAATCAGGTGGCAAGAGTGGAATGTATAAAATCATGCAAATGCAAAATCAAGCGCTTCAGTTAAACATCAGAAAGGGGAATTGTGAGTTCAGTCACTCAAATGCAGCCGTGAGGGGGGGGCACAAACCAGTGTCTCTCCCTCACGCCGGTCCCAAGCCCGGATAAATGCAGAGGGGTGCGTCAGGAAGGCATCCGCGAAACAAATGCCAAATAAACTATGCGAATCACAAGAAAGAATGACATACCGGATCGGTTTCGAGGTCTGGTTAACAACGCACCGCCATCAGTGCCGGCCAACCAACAGGGTGCTGATGGAAATTGGACTACTGTTGGTCGAAGACGTCGAAGAAGGAGAGGCGGGAGGCGTGTCCGGTGGCAGAGAGAGAAGAGGAAAGGCATGAGTCTAGGAGTGAAAGTAGGGACTTTGAATATTGGAACTATGACAGGAAAAGGTAGAGAGCTGGCTGACATGATGGTGCAGAGGAGGAAGGTGGACATACTGTGTGTTCAGGAGACCAGGTGGAAAGGTCGCAAGGCTAGAAGCATAGGAGCAGGGTTTAAGCTGTTTTATCACGGTGGATGGGAAGAGAAATGGAGCTCTGAGTCATCTTGAAGGAGGAGTTTGCCAGGAATGTTCTAGAAGTGAAAAGAGTGTCAGACAGAGTGATGAGTCTCAAGTTAGAAATTAAAGGTGTGATGGTCAATGTTGTTAGTGCTTATGCCCCACAGACAGGATGTGAGCGAGAAGAGAAGGAGAGATTCTGGAGGGAGGTAGACGAAGTGATGCAGAGTACCCCAGAGGTGAAAGAGTGGTCATTGGGGCAGACTTCAATGGACATGTTGGTGCAGGAAACAGAGGGGACGAGGAAGTGATGGGTAGGTTTGGTATCCAGGACAGGAACGAGAAGGACAGATGTTGGTAGATTTTGCAAAAAGGATGGAAATGGCTGTGGAATACTTCTCTTCCAGAAGAGAGAGGAGCATAGGGTGACTTATAAAAGCGAGGTAGGAGCACACAGGTAGACTAAGATCTTGTGCAGGCCAAGTAATTTAAAGGAAGTCAGTGACTGCAAAGTAGAAGCGGGTGAGAGTGTTGCCAAACAGCATAGGATGGTGGTGTGCAGGATGATGCTGATGGTGAGGAAGGTGAAGAAGGCAAAGGCAGAGCAGAAGACAAAGTGGTGGAAGTTGAAAAAGGAAGAGTGTCGGGTTGTCTTCAAGGAGGAGTTGAAACAGGCTTTGGGTGGTCAGGAAGTGCTTCCAGATGACTGGACAACTACAGCGAATGTGATCAGGAGACAGGTAGGAGAATATTTGGTGTGTCATCTGGAAGGAAAGTAGATAAGGAGACTTGGTGGTGGAATGAGGAAGTGCAGGAGTGTGTACAAAGGAAGAGATTAGCTAAGAAGAAGTGGGACATTGAGAAAACCGAAGAGAGTAAACAGGAGTACAGGAGACACAGCGTAAGGCAAAGGTAGCAGTGTCAAAGGCCAAACAGAGTGCTTTGATGACTTGTATGCTCGGGTTGGAAAGTAAGGAGGGAGAAAATGATTTATACAGGTTGGCACAGCAGAGAAATAGAGATGGGAAGGACGTGGCAGCAAGTTAGATTGATAAAGGACAGAGAGGGAAATGTATTGACTGATGACAGAAGTGTGCTGGGAAGATGGAAAGAGTACTTTGAAGAGCTGATGAATGAGGAAAATGAGAGAGAAAAAGAGTAGAAGAGGTGACTGTTGAGGACCAGGAAGTAGCAAAGATTAGTAAGGGTGAAGTGAGGAGGGCATTGAAGAGGATGAAGAATGGAAAGGCAGTTGGTCCTGATGACATACCGGTGGAGGTATGGAAGTGTCTAGGAGAGGTAGCAGTAGATTTTCTGACAAGAACATTTAACAAGGTCTTAGAGAGGAGAGGATGCCAGAGGAATGGAGGAGAAGTGTGCTGGTGCCCATTTTTAAGAACAAGGGAGACGGCAGAGTTGTGGCAACCACAGAGGGATAAAGTTGATGAGCCATACGATGAAGTTATGGGAAAGAATAGTGGAAGCTAGACTAAGGGCAGAAGTCAGCATTTGTGAACAACAGTTTGGTTTCATGCCCAGAAAGAGCACCACAGATGCAGTGTTTGCCTTGAGGATGTTAATGGAGAAGTACAGAGAAGGTCAGACGGAGCTGCATTGTGCCTTTGTGGATCTGGAGAAAGCATATGACAGGGTGCCGAGAGAAGAACTGTGGTATTGCATGAGGAAGTCTGGAGTGGCAGAGAAGTATGTTAGGAGTGGTGCAGGACATGTATGAGAGATGTAAGACAGTGGTGAGGTGTGCTGTCGGTGTGACAGAAGAGTTCAAGGTGGAGGTGGGACTGCATCAAGGGTCAGCTCTCAGCCCTTCTTGTTCGCTATGGTGATGGACAGGCTGACAGACGAGGTTAGACAAGATTCCCATGGACTATGATGTTTGCAGATGACATTGTAATCTGTAGTGAGAGCAGAGAACAAGTGCAGGAAAAATCTAGAGAGGTGGGAGGTATGCCCTGGAAAGGAGGGGAATGAAGATTAGCCTCAGTAAGACAGAGTACATGATGTGCATGAATGCCAAGGACCAAAAAGAGGAACGGTGAGATTACAGGGAGCAGAGATAAGAAAGGTGGAGGATTTTAAGTACTTAGGCTCAACAATCCAGAGCAATGGCGAGTGTGGAAAAGAGGTCAAGAAGCGTGTGCAGGCAGGTTGGAATGGTTGGAGAAAAGTGTCCGTGTGATGTGTGATAGGAGGGTATCGGCAAAAATGAAAGGAAAAGTGTACAAAACGGTGTTGAGGCCAACGATGCTGTATGGGTTAGAAACAGTGGCCCTGGGGAAAAGACAGGAGGCAGAGTTGGAGGTAGCAGAGATGAAAATGTTGAGGTTCTCTTTGGGAGTAACGAGGATGGATAGGATTAGGAATGAGTACGCCAGAGGGACAGCACATGTAAGACGCTTGGAGACAAAGTCAGAGAGGCTAGATTGAGATGGTTTGGACATGTACAGAGGAGGGATAGTGAGTATATTGGTAATAGGATGCTGAGGCTGGAACTACCAGGCAAAAGGCCTAGAGGAAGACCAAAGAGACGATTCATGGATGTGGTAAAGGAGGACATGAAGGTCGTTGGTGTAAGAGAAGAAGATGCAAAGGATAGGGTGAGATGGAGGCAGATGATTCGCTGTGGCGACCCCTGAAGGGAAAAGCCGAAAGGAAAAGAAGAAGAGTCACTCTGACCGTGATATAGATCTGATTAGAGATGAGCTGGTTTAAGTATTTAAGGAATCACAGAGTGCCTGAGATGTTCATGTACAACATTTTACGCAGAACGATTTTGGTGAGGGGTTTCCATCGTGGACGTGCATGTGGCCTTTTAGTTTGTGATCAAACGGTGAATATGATTGTACAACAGAATTTCAGTTTTCATTTCCTGAAAAAATTCCAAGATATATCAGCTCTTTAAACATTTAGACATTGAGTGAGAACAAACAGCTGCCATTCACATGTTCCACTATTTTTGATCAATTGAAAAATGTAAAAGTTCAAATAAATTAGTGCCCCGTACTTATACACCAAAGGTGAGGGGGCAGCGGTGGTCTAGTGGTATAGGGCGCTGGATCGCTGATCCAAAGGTTGGGGGTTCAAGTCCCACTATCCACAAGGTTGTCACTGTTCCCCCTGAGTGCAGCTAACTGGGTTATCAAAGGCGGGCCATGTCTGTCACTGTCTATGGTGAGAGGTTGATGTAAAAGAACCATTGCTGACTTTCGTAAAGAGGAGCTGCAAAGTCGTCAGCGTGTTTCTGTCCCTTGCTAAAAAGGGTTGTGACAGGAAGGGCATCCGACGTAAAAACCTCTGCCAAATCAAACGTGCGAATCAGATGATTCGCTGTGGCGACTCCCGAGTAAAAGGGAAAAAAGCCAAAAGGAAGACAGACAGACTTATACACCAAAGGTGAGGTGGGTGTCACTGAAAAGTCTCAGATACTGTTCAATTCAGTGACATCCATTGAGCATGAGGTGAACAACTGTTTAACGTTTCAGTTACATACTACACAGGAACATGAGCAGAAACAGCCACACTAAAATATACTCTGTCACAGCGACTTTACTTGTGCACCGTTATAGTATATACTACATGGCAAGAAAAGAAAAATATCCTTAAATGAGACTCTTCTGGTTTATTTTTCCATTTTTAACTTTTGACAATGAACATTAAAATGCTGCATAGTGGAATTTACCGTTTAAATAATGTGCCTTTTTGGGGTTATAATTTATTTGAATTCCTAAGATTTCAGAATCAGTCTCTTTTGAAAAACTCGGAGTGTACGTACGGCAACTTAAGTCAGGTATTATCCAAATAAAATAATAATCAGGGCAGTTGGATTATCGATCCCAAGGTTGGGGGTTCAAGCCCCACCGTCAATGATTGGCGCTGCTGTCACCCCAATGCTGCTGTCACCCCACTGGGTTATCACTGTCTATGGTGGGCTGACCTTCGTCAAGAGTAGGCTGCATAGTCATCACCGTGTTTCTGCCCTGCGATGGCCTGGCGAGCTGTCCAGGGTGTACTCTCCATTCGTCCGGAGTCAGCCGAGATGGGCTTCAGCCTCTCCATGACCCCAGTTAGGATTAAGTGGCTTGAAAAATGAATGAATGAATGAATGATAATCCATGAGTGAATAAGGTGAAGTAATATATAGAGAATTATACACATGGGGGCTGTCATGGCTGAGGTGGACACTCCAAGATTGGATAGTTCTCCATAACCAACAAAATATTCTAAATTATGCAAATGTTTGTTATTCATTCAAAATAATTTTAAAAATACTGTCACTTTACTCTGTAGCATGTTCCAGCCATATAACAATCATTAAATCTATCCCAAGACAACGATGGGATAATTCAGTTATCCCATGGCAATGATGCAATACCATGAATTATGTGATGTCCTGCCACCAATTTCCAATCTTGAATGTATTAGGATATGTCCACTATTTTTTCTGACATATTCAAAATAAAAATTCCTCATTAACTCATAACTATAATAATGTATTTTAATCCCTAGAAAGCAAACCAATCAGATCACAAACTTCCACGCAGTATATACAGCACTAAGTTTTTTAACCCATGTACTCGTACATGTGTTGTAAGTAACAGGATGTGGCTTCTTCAGGATGTCCTCACACCTATATAACCCAATCTATCTACAGTGCATCACACAAACAAAACAAGTGACCTTGCCTTTAAAATATTTTCAGAGGAGATGATCTACGTATACATCACATACACTCCATGCTCTCTCACAGCTAGTGCGATCAGCACGGCCACGCTAACACACTGCACCTTTCTGCATCTCACAACGACTTCTCCGATCAAGCACAACGGAAGGCCAGTATACATGCTCATATAAGGACATTCTTCACATATTTACACAACACCACAGCACAGCACACCACTGACTTCTCACAATCCTACCAGACTCATTTGCAAGTTGTGAGCCTTTCATACCAAAAGCTGACACCTTCAAGTCTAATGAATACTGTGTGTACAATATGTGTCTCCATGGTGCACGGTACCCAATGTGCTGAGATCCCGGTACGTAACACATTTCTCTGAAAGACAAATTATTCTGACTGCTCAGTGCTCCTCTAATGGGGTAAAGGATTCACACATTAGTCTGGAAGCTCTCAGCATTTCCAAAGAGGCAGGCAGCAAGGCTTTGCCATGTGAACTCAATACTTGCTGAAATGTAAAAGCATGGTACTATTGCTTGATTAATTTAGCAACCTAATTGCACACAAGGACATCTGCCAGAAGATTGACACTTGCACCTTTAAGCCATATTGTAAATACATGACAGCACAACGTCAGTGTTTTTAATTATAAAATACAGTGCCATGACTTCACGGAGGTATCCACCGACGGTATTGATGGCTCATAAGAGCCAGAGATTCGGTTTTATGAGAATGCGTCACAGAGCAATCAAAAGGGCTTTAACTGAGCTTTCAGCTTTTTTTCTGTTGTTGATTTTTTTTTTTTTTCTTTTTCCACCCAATGTATTCATCTTCATCCCTCTAGTCTTCCAACAGCTGTCTTATGAAATAATCCATTTCCTATTAAATGCCAGCCATCCCATAGTCTCACACACAACGCACATATAAGCACAGCTTTAACCTTGGGTTTGTGAAATGCCCTTCACACCCGTATAATTTTCTACACCTTCTTTCTCGGCCTGTGAGAAATCCGTTTTGACAAGGAGCAGAAGGACAGAGTGAAGACCTTGCAGTCCAACACTTGACATGTGGACATGAAGCTCTGTCATCCTGGCATGTATATTTGGCTCCTGTTTAAGGGCAGATGGTAAGATTAGCACTTTCAGTGCCGTTCCAGAGGGGAAGTAGGCGGAAAGAAACAGGAGGAGGGGCTTCTTTCAAATCGTTGCTTTTTCTCAATTGATACCATATATTTCACAAAATGAGACAAATCAGTGCTCTCAAAGCAATTACCACAGCCATCAAAAAATCAGAGTGATATGGGCAGAAAGGTGCAATTTCTAGCACAATGAAATACTGCTCTCTTCATGTGTATTTACTCTGGAAATTGAATTGAAAACATGCAGTGGATTTTGCACAGTATAATTATTTATCCTGCCTTAAAGAAACATGTTGTATGGGCTGAAAGAGCTCACTGTCAATCACTCATTTTCATGCTCAATCCTATTAGGATCCCGAGGAGGCTGGAGCCGATCTCAGGCTGCTCTGGAGGAAGTTGGGGGGGTTCCACAATGAACAGCTTGGTCAGACCATTGCAGGACCAACAAACACAAAAACAACCATTCACACCAACATTCACACCTCGGGGTAATTTGAAGGAGCCATTTAATCTAATTTGCATGTTTTTGGACTGTGAGAGGAAACCAGAGTACCCAGTGGAAACCCATACAAGCGAAAACATGCAAAAGCTACTAATACTAATATTATTTTTTTTCTGAGGCTCCCATGACAGTGACCGTGTGCTAATGGAGTCCATTTCCACACCCTTCTCAGGTTATGAATGGTGCAGGATAAGAGCCCTTCACTTGCTGACTAAAGTACCTTGAAAGCAATCCTCACAGTTTAGAAGATCTAATAACAGCACAGCATGAAATGACCAAAGTCCATCAATGCAGTATTAGTCATGCATGTGCTGTTTTCAACTGACCATCTGGTAGAACTCGATCTGGTGGCGCCTTGTTCATAGATAAAAAGGTGCTCTGCCTTTTTGATTTTCCTTCCTTTTATTCTTTTTGTCGCAAATCCACATCACCAGGTGTGGACAAATCGCTAGCCCAGTTTCCGAGCCAAAAGAGATTCCCTATCAATATTATTTGATTCTAATTATTAGATGGGTATTGGCAAGGTTTTCTGGACACCTTTCCATCACACCCAATATCTCCATAGTAATTCAAAACACACAATAGTACAAAATGTGTAATGCTGTATTTGCCATATTCTCCCCATGCCGACATGGTTTCCTCTGGGTGGTCCAGTTTCTCCCTGGATACTCTAAAATTGCCTGCAGGTGCGGAAGGTTGTTGGTCTTCATGGCAGCCCTGCAATAGTATATCACCCTGTCTCGGACGTACATACACCACCGTTTGCCGAAAGCCAGCTCAACTGGCATCCCCATGACCTTGATAGCAGTATATAATGAATGAATGAACGAATGGGCGGATACATGAAGCTAAGAGGTCCAATGTTGTTCCAAAAAAGCAACACCCCTCTGCACAAAGTAAGGTTTATAAGGACATGTTCTGTCAAGGTCGAACTGAAAAAAGACCTGAGTAACCTGCACAGAACTCGAACTTCACCCTGACTGAGCTCCTTCAATGAACAGGCCTCCTTGTCCATTATCAGAATCTGACATTACTCATGCTCTCGAGGCTGAATGAGCACAAATCCCCACAGCCATGTATCCAAAATCCAGTGCAAAACCTTCCCAGAGGAAAGATTATTCAGGGAAAAGAGGATAAATCTGGAATTTATATTTATTTACTTTACATAATTTCTTCCAGAATAAATAAAGTGTTCTGATTCTGAATCGGATTTAAATAAAGTACATGTAAGAGTGATGTTTAGGTGTCCACACTTTCCAACATAGTGCAGCTATATTTAAATATAATCTGCATCACAGCGGCATAATGCAATTAGTACAGTTGTGCACATTAGCCAAGGCATGACCTGGTTAATGACAGAACGATGCATACTTGCTGAATTATTTAGCATGCACAGAGAATAGACCATCTTTTCTCAACACATGCACATACATGGCAAAAAATTAAATAAATAAATTTAACTTGATCGCAAAGCTGTCATATAACCAACCAGTCCCATACAGAGGTGACCTGAAAGGTTCACAGGCGGACCATGATTCTGTAGTGGACTTTGACCAAATGTGGTTTATTACTCAACATAGTTTTCCCTGCAGTCTACACATCTCTGTGTTGGATTATTGCGAACTTTTCAGCATACCCATGTATATATAATCACGTCGGTGATGAACGTCAAACATGAGAACGTGTCGAAACATTAGCCAATGCAAAGAAAGACACAGTGTTAATGTTGCACATAACCGTGTACTTCTTTGTTTTTAACATAACGGCCTGAACTAGCTAGCTCCTTCAGTCATCATATAACTTATAATCTTCTAGCCTGATCGATGAGGATTGTGGGTAGCCAAAACAAGAGCCCGACTAGACTCTGGGGCTTTAACTTGGATGAACTAACGGGTTTATGATCCATTACTTTACGATCGTTATCACAACATTATCCACAAATATTTAACAAAATATATTATTACATAGTATTATCAAAAAAAAAAAAAAAAAAAAAAGAATTCTATTTGGTAAACAGCAAGCTGTCATAATTTTTTCTTTAAAAGCAGATCTCATATAAAAGTAGAAACAAGCAAGAACTACTTTCATTCATTCTCTAAACTGCTTCATACTATTTAAAGACGCTTGCCTATCTCGGTCAACGCTGGGAAAAGATGGCACACCACGAACAGTTCGACAGTCAGTCGCAGGGCCAACACACACACACACACACACACACACACACACACACACCATTCACATTCACTCTCACATGGTGGTCATTTGGAATGCCCATGTAGCCTAATGTACATGTTTCTGGACTATAGCAACAAACCAGTGTACCCAAAGGTAACTCATGTCAGCACGGGGAGAACATGCAAACTCCACACAGGGACACCCTGTCTGAGGCCAGAACTCAAACCCAGGACCTTTTCGCTGAGCCGGACGTGCTAACCACTGCAGCACCGTGCTGCCCAGAACTACTTTCAAATATGTTTCAAATGTTGACATTTAATTCTTCACCAAAATTTCAGACTTTCCCAGATTAAGCAGTGACTAAGCACCAACATGAACTATTAGCACTTCATAATCACAGAAAAGCCGTTCAACACGATGCATTCGATCACAATAATACAGTCCCGGTTTAAGTGTTCACTACGAATTATGAAACACAGCTTTAACATTCAACCTCAAGAAACACAAACAGGTCCAAATGTGATAAATAATGCAGAAAGGTGATGTTGATTCCTACAGTCTATATCAATGATGTCCAAAATAAGAATGAAAGGAAAACCATAAGCTTTGCTTGGATTCCTATTAGCTACCTCAAGGATCCTAACAATACTGATTTAAATATAAATGACATGTCAGTTACTTTGGCAGAAGTGATACAGTGATGTAGCAAGAATAAGTGTTATAATGACCACTTTCATTGTTTTTATTTTCATCATCATTTTTACAGAGTAGAAATGTCACTGTCATTTACACTTGAAAACACCATGATCATTTATCAATGTGCTGGCATGTTTCTCGAAAAATCTCACAGCCTTCCATAAAAATAAGCAGGATATGATAAATATCACTATTACTCCCCACTCCTCCTCCTCCTCCTCCTACTACTACTCATTATAATAATAATAATAATGATAATAATAATAATAATCATAATAATAATAATAATAATAATAATAATAATGATAATAATAATAAGAAGAATGACAATAATAATAATAATAATAATAATAATAATAATAATAATAATAATAATAATAATGATAATAATAATAATAATGACAATAATAATAATAATAATGGTAGCATGATGGCAGTAGTTAGCATTTTGATGTCACAGCAAGAAGGCCTGGATGCGATTCCCAGCTCGGGTGTTTCAGTGTGGCGTTTCAATGTTCTCCCCGTGGTTGCAAGGGTTTCCTCCGGGTACTCCAGTTTCCATCTACAGTCCAAAAACATCCACATTAGGCTAATTAGCCCAGGTGTGAGTGTGAGTATGAATGGTTGCAGGGATAGTGGCCTTGCAATGGACTGGCAAGTTGTTCATGGTGTACCCTGCCTTTAGCCAGAGTTGGCTACAATGGGCACCAGGCTCCGCATGACCCTATTTAAGATTAGGTGGCTTAGAAAATGAAGGAATGAATAATTAATAATAATAATAATAATAATAATAATAATAATAACAACAACAATTATTATTATTATTATGGGGTAGCCCGGTGGCGTAGTGGTTAGCACGTCCGCCTCACAGCAAAAGGACGTGGGTTTGATTCCCAGCCTGGGCACTTCTGTGTGAAGTTTGCATGTTCTGCCTGTGTTTGTGTGGGTTTCCTCTGGGTATTCCAGTTTCCTCCCACAGTCCAAAAACATCCACAGTAGACTAACTGGCTGTTCCAAATCTCCCCTGGGTGTGAGTGTGAATGGTTGCATGAGTGTTGGCCATGCGATGGCCTGCCGAGCTGTCCAGGGTGTACCTCACCCAGAGTCAGCTGAGATAGGCAAAAGCCTCCTGCAACCCTAATTAGGATTTAAGCAGTTCAGAAAACGAATGAATAATAATAATAATAGTAATAACAGCTAAATGCATCTTCTTCTTTTCCTTTCGGCTGTTCCCTTCAAGGGTCACCACAGAGAATCAACTGCCTCCATCTCACCCTATCCTCTGCATCTTCTTCTCTTACACCAACATAATGTAGTAAATACTCTCTTTCACTGATGGCAATTGATCTGTAAGCAAGTATTAAAATGCATAATTTCACTCATTATTCTTGTGTGTCCAAATACTTTTGGCATTTGAAAAAGTGGAACCCCGTGTTTACACAGTGCAGTGGTTCCTACACCATCCACTCGAGATATATTATGTAGAGCAGTGGTGGCTTAGTGGTTAAGTTGATGGGCTACTGATCCAAAGGCCAGCGGTTCTGTCACCACTGTTGGGCCCTTGAACAAGGCCCTTAATCCTCAATTGCTCAGTTGTATAAAAGGGTAATTATAAGTCGCTCTGGATAGGAATGCCTGACAATGTTGTAAATGTAGTGTCATATTTCTTAAAAATCCACATTGGGCTGGTTTTATTTAATTCTGCATGACGTACTTTTTAGTTTTATAGTTATGTTTAATGTTGTGGAAATTCTCTGAAATACTGTTCGTTCCTGTTATCCTTTACGATTTTAGCAGCTATAAACAGCAGTCGCTCCCTCTGTACTCGCTCTGATTTCTCTTTTTACAGTTTTATAGTTACTCAATGATTCTCACTCACTTGCCAAGCCACTTAATCCTACTAGGTCCATGGGGAGACTGGAACCTATCTCAGCCAGCACTGGGAGAACACCCTGAACAGCTCACCAGATCATCATATGGCCGACACACACACACACACACACAGACTCACACCTAGGACCAATGTGAAACAGCCAAGTAGCCTGATGTGCATTTCTTTGGACTGTGGGAGATTAGACCAAATTATTAATTAAAAAAGTTTTACAATAAAATTTCATATTAAGGTTAAATTCAAAATTTTTATGATCACCAAGTTGGATTGTAATAAAAATACATAATCATGACCCTCCAAGACGAGAATGAAACCTATTGATTCAATTAAACACCGTTTCTTCCTGTCACATCTTTACTATGATAGCAGAAGAAGTGGAAAACTTGTGTGAAGGTTTTGTAATATTGTAGTATGTAGTACGTATGTGGTATTTTGTGCACAGAAAAGATGCGACATTGCTTTGGCTAGCTAATACAATCCATAAACTAACATCTCGTCCCCATATCAAGATCTTGTAATCTCCTTGGACAAAGCTGTGATATCTCCTTCAGGCACTGCACAAAGTCTCAGCGTAACCATAGATAAATGCCTGTCCTTCTCTTCTCATATCATTAATCTTTCTCGATCATGTCGATTTCTTCTCTATAATATCCAAAGGATTAGTCCATTTCTTTCCCAGAAGGTCACTCAGATACTTGTTCAATCCCTTGTCATCTCAAGTCTAGATTACTGCAACTCACTCCTGCCAGGTCTACTTTTGAGTGCTATTCGCCCTCTGCAAATTATCCAGAATGCAGCTGCATGGCTTGCTTTCAACCCTCCCAAATTTTCTCGAGATCACACCACCGCTACAATCTCTCCACTGGCTTCCTGTAGCTGTTCGCATTCGATTTAAAACATTAATGCTTGCGTACAAAGCCAAAAACAGACCTTCACCTTCCTACCTCAAAGCACTTATCACAACTCGCACTGCACCACGTCCTCTCAGATCCTCTGCGAGACTGATCCCTCCCTTTACCAAGGAACAAGGGAAAATGCATCTGAACTCTTCTCTGTTCAAGGTGGTAGAATCAACTTCCTCTGAACATCTGGACAGCTGAGAAACTGGGCATCTTCAAACGATGGCTGAAAACTTACCTTTTTTCAGCAGTACTTCGATTAAGCCCCATGCTGTATCCAAACACACACACACACACACACACACACAAAGCCCCACACACAACACCTACCATCTGAGTTTGACTGACAGTACACATAGTCTGTGTTCTAACAAACCAGTTGAAGAATATATTCACTGATAGAGACTTTAAATCTTCTGTAAGTCAGTCTGGATAAGAGCTTTTGCTCAGTGCTGTAAAGGTATTATATCTCTGCAGTTTGGCGCAATAAGAATTAGTGATGTTAAATAACCTTTAAACTGAAATGCTCATATCTATACCCCTTCCAAGTGAGACCATTTCTTAATCTCTCTACCAAAGTCCTAACATGGATAGTTTTACTCCCTCTTATATAAAATAAATGTTTAAATGTTTTATTTGCCTTTTTCAAATAAAGGGTTAGAATATAAAATCTAGCAGTCTAGCATGTAAAATCGAACAAGTGAGTTTTTTATTCTAATAACACAAACATAACATAGTATGTCTTCTTATAACAAAAACAATAAATGCAAATCTACCACTTCAGCATTTAACATCCTATTACATTTTTTACGAGGATACCCCCCCCCCCTCACACACACACACACACACACAATAGCAGCTTCAAAGAATACTGAGTTCTACCGAGCTAACCAGATGTTGCACAGGCAAGAAAAGCATCACTGAGATGGCATAAGGACAAAATTCTTCAAGGAAACAGATGTACATCAGTTAAGTCTACTATCAGTATTTCCATGTAATGATATACAGTTAGATTACAAACCAATCTGGCAATTAAACCTGAGCAGTCTTGGTACACTCCCCATTCCTTAGCCTCAGTGTGAGGACCTTGCCCAACTTCCTGATCGCAATCTTAAGTCTTCAGTTGAACGAATACTCACCCATATGAAGCAAAACCTTTCACAAACAAGATTTGCAATGGTTCTCTATTCACAGCCAGGTCTGTGCATTGAAATTTGTCTGTTTGGCTGAAAACAATCAAGGTTGTAGGAGTGAGTGAAGGCAAATTGTTGTTCTTGTGATCACACATCTCCAGCCTTCATGCAGTACAATACCAACACAGTGGAATCAGTATTATAGAATTATCACTGTCGCCTGGGTTACAGAGCTAAAACTGTAGTCCAATTTAAAGGCTTGTATCAGGCTTTATGAGCACTGCTGAATGGTTCTGTACAGACAGTCCAATGCAACAAAATGGGTTATATCATTATGTCCTTGAATACAAAGAAGAATGATATAGCCTACAAAAATGAATCAATCACCCAAAAAGACATCAGTCCAATTTAGAAGAAATATTACTGAAGAAAAAACCAATGGAATATTATTCTAATTCTTCTGTAATGCTACAAATTAGCAATCGATTACTGTACATATATTCCATGGCAGTGTTTCAAGGATAACAGTCAATCCTGTGATAAGTGTTATCAGGAGAGATACAGGCAAAAGCACTACAGAAAATGAATTAATCACTGAATTAATCAGCTCATCTGTTCAATGTACCATGTAATTTTCTGTTTATTAAAAAAAGAAGAGCACCAGAAAATCCCATTTTATGCACTATGGTTCAATATGAGTACAGGTTCAGATGATCAACAAAGAGAATGATGTAGACAGGACTAGAATTATAACCAATAATTGAAAAGAAGCTCAAAATTAAAAAGCAATAAGAATGATTACAAAGTCTCAGCATTGTCAGGAGAAGAAACTACACTGAACAACACTTCACACATACATATATCTTTTCCTTTCAGCTTCAGCTGTTCCCTTTAGGGGTCGCCACAGCAAACCATCCGCCTCCATCTCACCCTACCCTCTGTATCTTCTACTCTTACTCCAACTACCTTCATGTCCTCCTTCACTACATCCATAAATCTTCTCTTTGGGCTTCCTCTGGGCCTTCTGCCTGGTAGTTTCAACCTCAGCATCCTACTACCAATATACTCGCGATCCCTCCTCTGTACATGTCCAAACCATCTCAATCTAGCCTCTCTGACTTTGTCTCCAAAGCCTCTTACATGTGCTGTCCCTCTGATGTACTCATTCCTGATCCTATCCATCCTCGTTACTCTCAAAGAGAACCTCAACATTTTCATCTCTGCTACCTCCAGCTCTGCCTCCTGTCTTTTCCCCAGGGCCACTGTTTCTAAACCATACAACATCGCTGGCCTCATCACCGTCTTGTACATGTTTCCTTTCATTCTTTCCGATAACCTCCTATCACACATCACACCGGACTCTTTTCTCCAACCATTCCAACCTGCCTGCACACGCTTCTTCACCTCTTTTCCACACTCTCCACTGCTCTGGATCGTTGAGACAACTTCTTTTCCTTTCGGCTTTTCCCTTCAGGGGTCGCCACAGCAAACCATCCGCCTCCATCTCATCCTATCCTCTGTATCTTCTACTCTTACTCCAACTACCTACATGTCCTCCTTCTCCACCTCCATAAATCTTCTCTTTGGTCTTCCTCTAGGCCTTCTGCCTGGTAGTTTCAACCTCAGCATCCTACTACCAATGTACTCACTATCCCTCCTCTGTACATGTCCAAACCATCTCAATCTAGCCTCTCTGACTTTGTCTCCAAAACCTCTTACATGTGCTGTCCGTCTGATGGACTCATTCCTGATCCTATCCATCCTCGTTACTCTCAAAGAGAACCTCAACATGTTAATTTCTGATGCCTCCAGCTCTGCCTCCTGTCTTTTCCTTAGGGCAACTGTTTCTAAACCATACAACATCACTGGCCTCATCACCGTCTTGTACACTTTTCCTTTCATTCTTGCCGATACCGTCTTATCACACATCACACCGGACACTTTTCTCCAACCATTCCAACCTGCCTGCACACGCTTCGTCACCTCTTTTCCACACTCTCCATTGCTCTGGACTGTTGAGCCTAAGTACTTAAAATCCTCCACCTTCTTTATCTCTGCCCCCTGTAACCTCACCGTTCCTCTTGGGTCCTTGTCGTTCACACACATGTATTCTGTTTTACTGAGGCTAACCTTCATTCCTCTCCTTTCCAGGGCATACCTCCACCTCTCTAGATTTTCCTCCACTTGTTCTCTGCTCTCACTACAGATCACAATGTCATCTGCAAACATCATAGTCCATGGAGATTCTTGTCTAACCTCATCTGTCAGCCTGTCCATCATCATCGCAAACAAGAAGGGGCTCAGAGCTGACCCTTGATGCAGTCCCACCTCCACCTTGAACTCTTCTGTCACACCGACAGCACACCTCACCACTGTCTTATATCTCTCATACATGTCCTGCACCACTCTAACATACTTCTCTGCCACTCCAGACTTCCTCATGCAATACCACAGTTCCTCTCTCAGCACCCTGTCATATGCTTTCTCCAGATTCACAAAGGCAGAATGCAGCTCCTTGTGACCTTCTCTGTACTTCTCTATTAACATCATATATCTGACACAAATGTCTTCAGGGCACAGCTCAACAAATTAATTGGCCTTGCCATTTAGTAATTTTGGAGGGGATTGTGTTATAGATACAGTAAGTATATGAAACACCCCCTTTCAAATTATTCACATCTTGCTGCTTTCCATCCTGAAATGAAGACACAAATATATTTCTCCAGCTTTACTGATGCAGTAAAACTTAGAATAGCCAAGAGAAAGATATAATAGGAACAATAAAAAAACAAAAATTAAAAATTAAAAAGCAGAATCTCTTAAGATGGTTAAAGGTGCTAAAGGACCCCAGCCCTCCGAAAAGTACATACAAACTCAATCAGGTATAATTCATCACCCTCTGCATTGCACACCAGGTGGAGCTAATTGGCTTCCACCTGTGATCAGTTATAATCATTCTGTTTAGTTCAGCTTAAAAACAGCTATTCCTAGGGCACTCTAGTGCTTGAAAGTGTAATCAAAAAGCAAAAAAAAAATTAACTATGGGTGGCAAGGTATTGTTAAAATAGCTCAGGGATAAAGCTCTGAACAGGTAAAAGTACAAAGATGGATGCAAAAAACATTCAAATGTTTTATCAATCCCAAAGAATGATGTTCCTAGCATCCCCCATATTGAGGTATTGCTCCAAACTGAATCAAAGAGCAGAGAGAAAATTAGCACGAGAAGCAACCAAGAGGCCTATGGCAACTTTGAAACAACATGAATGTGTTCAAGTAACATCATCACTAATGGTCCACAAATGTGTCTTGTATGAAAGGGTTACAAAATGTCATGCCTCTTTTGAGATTAAAAATTCCAAGGCCACATAGGGAAAAAAGGTTTTATAGTCAGAGGAGACTAAAATCTAACTATTAGGCCTCAATTAAAAAAAAATGATACATCCGAGAGAAACCCAACACAAATGAGTATCCATAGAGCACTATAATTCATGTAAAGCATGGGGGCGGGAGCATCCTGTTATCCATTGGACAAAGAGTCACATTCCAGCAAGGCAATGACTAGAAGCACACAGCAAAGTTGACCACACTGTGGCTGAAGAAGAAAAGGTGAATATCCTTGCATGGTCTAGTCAGAGCCCAGATTTACACATGACTGAAAATCCATGGAATGTCTTGAATATTGCTGTCCACCAAAGGTCACCATCCACTTTGCTTGAACAAATCTATAAAAATGTGACCAAATATTACACAAAGCAAAGTTGGTAGAGAGGTATCCCAATAAACTTTTGGCTCTAATCAAAGCAAAAGATGGTTCTACAAAGTATTAACACATTTGTGATCCTTCAAGCACTTCAGAGATTCATCATCATTTCTGTTCATTTTCTGTAACCGCTTCATCCTAATTAGGGTCGCGGGGAGGCTGGTGCCCATCCCAGCCAACTCAGGGCGAGGGCAGAGTACACCCTGGACAGCTCGCCAGGCCATCGCAGGGCGGAAACACGCTGACGGCTTTGCAGCCTACTCTTGTCGAAAGTCAGCAATGGTTCTTTTACATGCCTCTCACCATAGACAGTGAGAGACATGGCCGGCCTTTGATAACCCAGTTAGCTTCCTTCAGTGGACGACTGAGACATCCTCAGTGCAGGAAGGAGCGCCACCGCAGGTCGTTCATTCCCACCGCTGTCAGACTGTACAACGCCACTTTGTAACTGTCTGTGAAAATACCGGTTATGTGCAATAAAAACCCCGTGCACTTTAATCAGCCACATCTACCCCACTGACTGTCAACCATATCAACCCATCTACTCTGCACTCAAATACATTTACACTTTAATATAGGCCAGTCTACAAAGTCGTTCCCTTCTTTTCTTTTCTTGTTTATTAATTTATACTATTTATGTATCTATTTATTTATTTACTTATATAATATATATGTATGCGTGTATGTTTGTATTTGTATCTATTTTTGCACCCCCTACTGATGGTACCTCAAGAGCCTGTAACAGTGAATTTCTCCATTGTGAGATTAATAAAGCTGGATCTTATCTTATCTTACTAGCTGCACTGGGGGGGACAGTGACAACCTTGTGGAGAGTGGGACTCGAACCCCCAACCTTTGGATCAGCGATCCGGCACCTTATACCACTAGACCACCACTGCCCATTTCACTTCAGAGATTCTGCTTATTTATTTGTTTTTTAATGATGCCGTAATGTCTTATATTTGGCTGATATTCACAACACAATGTGAATATTTTGGGGAGATTATTCCTTTCTAGATCTACTGTATGATCATCATCTCTGGCACATGCACAACTTGCCATCCTTGATTTGAGGCACCTAATCAAATTTCATGAACTACACAACTAAGTAAACAGGCACAATGTTTGATGAATACATCCACACATGCGAACTGCGACACGGTGCAGGTGTGCATGATCAGTAATCAGGGGAGCTTGAACATGAAAAATCACACACGAGCATGTGTTGGGAATTATAGTCCAAAGAAGCCAGGCCTGTAGGTCGTGATGCTTCTTGGCACGTGTAGTGCAACACTCATTTTGGATTGATAGGCGCACACTTAATTATAAGATTAATTAATCGCCTTCAAATGCAAAGCTAAATTCAGATACAAAGAGAAAATTTGATCATAGATAAGGACAGGGATTAAAGCACTGCAAACATAGCCTTGCCATAAAGTAATGGTGCTGTTTAAACTCCCAGAACAGAAGGACGTTTTTGTAGGAGATTTCTAAACCAGTGTGGTTGTACTTTGCTCTGCAGTACCGTGGTTTCTAGGCAGTTGGGTTTAACAGTCTAAACACAAAGATAAGGTTTGTTCCTTATTAACGGTGTAGGCAGGAGCTGCCTGGAGTTACGTGAACAAGCAGAAAATCCTGAAAATCTCACATGTAAAAACAAACAGTGCCCAAGGGCTCACTTTAACACTGCAGAATGCACATGCTCCCACTATGAGTCACAATATTCGAGCAGCAGGAGTAGCTGCGGATTCTATTTGGGGTTTGCTGGGGTTAGATTGTATTTGCTCTGTATAACTTTCATTTTGCTGTTGCTCGACTGTCACAAAAGCAAGAAAACTGGTATCAACTTTTCATTCATGACTGCCTCAACTGAGGTCCCTTAAGTCACCATCATGTACAATTACAGTATATGAAGTGTCAAAAGAGCGCTAGAAAAATGTGATTATACTGTAATGACAAGTGTGCAAACACTGCATCATCAGGCAATATGTTAAACATCATGTGCATGCAGAGACGTTCTAATTATTATGGAGACCCGCTGAAACTCATCAATGCTGCTGGAGAGCAGAAGGGTGCGACACCAAGGAGGGCTGAACCCAGCCTGGTACCCAACTCGGGAAAACTTGCAGGAATGTCCTTTAATTAATGTGGATATGACATTGTGAACACTGTTTCAGTTCACAGAATCAACAAACTGGGAAAAAAAAGAATGATCAAGCTTTCTAAAGAGCTGTATAGAGATCCCTCGCTACTTCGTGATTCAGTTTCTGGGGCTTCAATGCATCGCGGGTTTTTCAAAAATATTCATCAAAAAATTTAAAAAATAAGGAAATGAAGGAAAAATGGGGAAAAGGTTAAGGAAATGGCAATTATGCAAAAAAAGCCCAAACAAAAAACAGCCCAACAAAACGACTTATATTTTCACGTGAGGTGCACATCTGAGTGTGTGCGTGTGCATCTGTATGTGTGTGTGTATTTATACTTTATTTACATCTTATGCATTATTTTTGAATGTTTAATTGTTATTATAAGCATTTATAGCCTTGAATATGTATTCATTGATTTTAAAAACACATATACATGTACGTATATGTCAATCAGGGGGGTCGATCCTACCTTGCGGAAATCGGCGGTCGCCGGGGTCTCAATCCCCCATTAACCGCGGAAAGTGAGGGATCCCTGTATTTTCACTAGTGTGTCGATACAAACTTATTTTAGCCATGAATTGAACTGTTTTATTAATCTGCGCTTCCAGCCCTTTCCATGGATTTAAATATAAGAGTATTTCATTTATTTCAGAGCTTCAGGTACTTTCATTTACACTTTGGCTTTAAGCTCTTACAGTTCATGGTGTCTGAAATGAGATTTTAGATTGCTGTGAAACCAAGAAATGCCTGACTGCACCTAAAACTGGTCCTTGTGAACTTTCCCAACTACAATAACTCCCAAAGTTATGAGATATAAGATACAACGCCACTGAGCATTTGAGTTACTGTGACTTTTTTTTGGAGGGGTTCAGAATGGTATTACAATGGAGATAACACACCCCAACGGGCAGACTACAAGGTTGCCTGAAGCCGAACACCACCGATGACATTATAAATCTGACAAAGATCCAAATAGTACATTACTAACACACCTGTCTTCTATGGGCTGCCTTCAGACCACCTCCCAGTCCAGTGAAACAGCCGTCAACTTTCATATAAAATCAAGATCGCCATGATTTATTGATAAACATCGAATCATTTCCAATTTTTTTTCTGCCACATTCTATTCTGCAATTTACATTTCCAGGCCCTTGGAAGACCACTCCACGCCCCTGAGTAAACATGGGCAAAGTGAGCATTTCTTTTCACGTTTTCATTAAATTAAAACAAGTGCAATTAATTAATATCCAAAAGCATTTGACTTCTGCTAGGTACTATGAGTACAGGGTGACCCATTAATTTGACCCTGTGACCATTAAGGTGACCCTGAAATTACGTTTCAGTAAGATGGAGCTACGGCGCACATACAGCTCGAAGATCATTAGAACTGCTGAGGGAAAATGTTTCTAGATTGTGTCCGTTCTCTTGACATCACCCCTTGTGATTTTTTTTTTTTTCTGTGGAGCTCCTTGAAATCATAAGTGTACTCTTCAAAGCCAAACTCTTGAAACCCTTTGGGCCGTTAATTCAACAGGAGATGATTGAGCGCTGTTCCACCCGACATGACCTGGCAGCCTCGAGAAATGAACTCCAAGTATGTATAGACAATGACGGCGACCATTTGGAGGATGTTGTCTATAAATCCTGATAGCTAATAAACTATACTGAATGACATTTCATGGGTGCAAATAATAATTTGGGGGCAGTGGTGGCCTGTTGGTAAAGGCGCTGGATCACTGATCCCAAGGTTGAGGGTTCAAGCCCCACTCTCCACGGGTTGTCAATGCGCCCCCCCCCCCCCAGTACACTAACTGGGTTATTAAAGGCCGGCCATGTCTTTCATTGTCTATGCAGTGAGGTTCATGTAAAATAACCAATGCTGACTTTAAACAAGAGGAGCCGCAAAGCCGTCAGCGTGTTTCCACCCTGCGATGGCCTGGCGAGCTGTGCAGGGTGTACTTGAGGTGTCCAGGGTGCACTCTGCCCTCGCCCTGAGTTGCCAGCCTTCCCGCAACCCTAATTAGGATTAAGCGGTTACAGAAAATGAATTAATGAAAGAAAATAATTTGATTACGTTTAACAAATTTTTCATTTACTTTAGGAATGTGGGCGGTTTAACTTTGTCCGCCGCTATAATCTGACTTACGCTGCACTGCATTGTTTATGTGAATGTAATAATTCATTAATACTCAGTCACCATTTTATCCATCGGACTGTCGCACTGGATCCAGAGCCTGCTCTGGGAACAGTGTGTTTAATGCCAGGCTATCGGCACTATGCTACTGTAGTTTCTCACCGACAGCACCCACATTTACACGAGAAGAATGTGAGGAAATCCACAGAAAGTGGAACTAAAACTCAAGACTGAACCTGGAATTCCAGAGCTGTGAGTTGGCAACGCTTTAATACTTTTATCATTCGCTTGCTGTTTTTAAGAATAACGCTGTTAATTGTTAACGGCACCACACAAGACCACAGTGTGATTTATTTTAATTAGATTCCTGCTAGCCCAGTTCTGCACAAGTAAAAGGTGATTAATTATTAACATGTTTTTACACACAAAAAAGGACAAAATTCCCAGAAAGCTGTTTATATGTTGCTGTAGCTGTTTAAATGAGTGCTGCACTATTCTATACATTTATACACAGCTGGCCATAGTGTGCTGTTTAGTTGGTTCATGTACGATGCACAGAGCTGACCACAAACATTAAAACGACCATGTGAACAACGTTCTGTTAAACCCCAACTGAGATGTGTCTGTACTGTATATGTAATGCACATGTGAACCTGATCAAAATCCTGGTCTTAAACCAGAGTTACATCTGCATATGCATTTATTATTTCATACTCCACTCCAAACCACGTCATCCCTGCTATGGATGCTGAGAGGATGGAGCCCATCTTAAGCGATGCTTGGGCAAAGGCAGAGTATACCCTGAACATCTTGCCAGTTCATCCCAGGGCAAACACACACACACACACACACACACACACACACACACACACACACACACACAAAACCATTTACACTTATACCTCAGGGCAATTTGGAACAGCCAAGTGACCTAAAGTGCATGTCATTGGTGTGTTATAGGGACCGAACGGAGTACCGAAACAAACCCACGCTAAAGAGAACATGCAAACACCACTGAGTAACACCTTTGTAGCACCTGGGACTCAAACCCAAGACCTTTTTGCTGGGAGGTAGACGTGCTAACTCCTACACCAGCGTGCCACCGTATAAAAGCACATCTTAGTCAGAACATGTTCAATTCAGAAAAACGATGCATTCGGAACATCCAAACTGAATATGGTGTACACGTGACCTGTATGATATTTTATAATACAATTCAGTACAATAGTGTAATATTACCGTGCACTTAAACACACAGTAATGTTGGAGGCACCAAAATTTCTGGATCATTTTTATTAAGGCGGCACTTTATATGAAAATTTGAGTTTTTGGTACTTTTTTGCTATTTCCTTACAGTTAAACTGGATTAAAATGAATCTTTGATGAAATACAGACTCCTCCCTGGCATTGAGAAGTCCTCTTTTACACCCACTCTCACGCGTCTTGGTCTGACTTGAAGCCGTATAGCGAACAAAGCCTGCTCAGTGCACATGTCTGGATTAACCGTGTACACAAAAATATGACATGTACACATCCACGGCCGCTGCGAATGAAAACAAGCAATGCATTCAGAATTCTGTTGCTACTCTGAAAAAATTTTAAAAGACCAGCGCTCTAACTGGGTCAGGAGGTTTTACTGACAGGTGCTTTTGACCGCCTAACAGGAGAAAATCTACAACACAGTCCTTCCTTTTTTAATAAAAATACATTACAAAATAAATAACTTGATATGATTTAGAAAATAAACAAAAACTTCTAAGTCCTGGTACCGTGTATTATTACCAATGGCTTACCTCATATGACCAGACACACTGCGTACCCCCGAATCGCCGGACGCAGCGTCCCACTTCCACATCCTCGTGCGTCGTGTACATCTCACTGAGACAGGTGCCAATATGAGGCACCATCAAACGGAGCACCTCACGGCTGAAGATCATCCCAGGACCACCCATGCAAAAATTCTCTCCCGGCTCCAGCGCCAACTTGCCCAGTTCCTCTGTGGTACCTAGACCTGTCTGACCCAGATACAGAGGCTTGCTACTGTTGAGCGAGCGCAAGAAGAGCTCCAGCTTTTCACCTAAGACAGTAAAAAAAAAAAAAATGATAGGAGGGGGGAGTTATTATTCTTGGGTTGTATTTATGGCATGAAAACATAAGTGCTTGAGGATAATTCGCTGTATAAGAGTTCTGAGAAGCTGAACTCTTTTTGAATGATCAATGAGCTATGAGATGGTTTTCCATCTCGGTGTTTATGTGATGGCGTAAAGCACATATTTTATCTGGTACCGCTCCTTGCTTTCTGTTTACTCAAAGAACTTGACAAGGGATACCTCATACCTTACTCACAAAACTTCCTTCATAGCTGTTTCTAATACCCCCATTTCACTGGACTACGGCATGCGAGCGGAAAGGCGCAGAACGCAGTCTACGGAAGAGCTTCGGCATTTTTACACGGAAAACGGGTGCACATCCTTCGGAAAAGTGGAACTTCTTATACCCCCATTTCACTGGACTACAGCGTGCAAGGATTGTGTAGTGGAAAGGCGCGCAACACAGTCTACAGAAGAGCTTCGGCATTTTTACACGGAAAATTGGTGAAAATCCTACGGAAAAGTGGAAATTCTTACACTCTCAGAACGTTCACAGCATGTGCGGAACAGGTACGGCAAAGTACGCCACAGTAACCCCACGGAACCCTCACGGATTTTTTTCCGTGAACATGCTTTTGAACATGTTCAAAAGCACGTTCACGGGATATTTTGGCCTGCCGGAAGCATATGGAATTTTAGGAAGACTTGCGGAATAACTACGGAATCACACGGAATGACACGGAAGATGAGGGAATCCTTTCGGAACGTTTGCGGATGACAACATTTTTGCTTCTGCAAGTCTGCCGTGCTCCAATGAAATGGGGGTATAAGTTTGAGAAGATTTCACTCAGTCACCAACCCACTTTATCCCACCAGGATTATGGGGAAGCTGGTGCCTATTTCAGCCAACAGTGGACAAAGGCAGAGTACACCCTGAACAGCTCACCACAACGTCACAGCGCAACCATCATCAAAACCATTCACACTCAAGCTTACACCTAGGAGCAACGTGACTAATCCAATTAGATTAAAATGCAGACGCGCAAGCACAGGGAGAACCTCCACACAGGACCATCTGAGCCCAGGATCTTCTTGATGTTAGGTGGACATGCTAACCACTATGCCACCTGAAAGAGTTCTGTTACTCTTTATTAAAAGCACAGTCATAAAAAAAAATATATATGACTCCAGAGAGGAACCACAGAGGACGAATCACTGGGTTCAATTCTCACACACACACAAAAGGAATTCACACCACGCTCCTCAACCAAGAAACAAATCATCCCATATTTCAGTGCCCATGACCCAGAGCACCACTATTTACTACAGCGCGAGAATCGATATGGCAGACCATTGTATTTCACTTACACCCATAAGATTTAATCACTGATTAAACACGTTTATAGAACCACACTAAGGAAGTACAAATTACACGATACAAAAACAGCAGTAATGAAAAGCACAACAGATCCTCCCCTAACACATGACATTTTTCTCAAGAATCTTCACACCCACTTCATTTTTGGAAGGTCACTCTTCATTCGAGCAAAAATGTGTGCCCATAAAACAGCTTCCAAATTCTTTCCACCATCTGCCTTCCAGCAAGATGGTCCTGGGTTCGAATCCCAGACTTGGTATGTTCTTGCTATACTTGAGTGGGTTTCCTCCCACAGTCTCAAAACAGGAACATTAGGCGAACTGACTGTTCCAGATTGCCCCTCTGTGTAAGTGTGAAATGTGTGTCACACTACAATGATCTGGTGAGCTTTTCAGGGTGTTCCCAGGTTTCACCCCATGTAGGCTGAGATAGGCACCAGCCTCTGCTCAAGCCTGGTTGGATTAAGTGGTTCGGCAAAAGAGTGATTGCCTGAAAATGGGATTAGGCAAGACTTAAAAAAATATTGTGGCTATATTAACAAATGTATTTTGCAACACATGGTGGAGTCGTTCAAAAAAAAATTGAAGACACTCATTATGTGCGTCAATAATAACCATCAAAGCAATGTCGCTACTCTTAATCCCATTGCATGAACCCAGATGCAGTCGGTTTAAAGTAAGAGGTTTGTCTTAAAAGGGGCAAAGTCCTGGGTGTTTGAAGAAAATAGCCAAATTATCATAAATGGTTTCATCAAACTATCCGTGATCATTATTATTATTATGGACGGAAAATTGGTTTATGGAGAATACGAGACATGACATGGGTTGACATATTAAGTTTGTTACACAATCACATTCTTTGAAAAGTGTTCAGCCTGCTCACGTATTCATTTGCTGAACCACGTAATCTTAATAGGATCACAGGGAGGCTGGAGCCTATCTCAGCCAACACTGGGTGAAGGCATGGTACGCACCGAGCAGCTTACAAAACCAGTCACACTCACACTGAGGGGCAACTTGGAACAGCCAATCAGCTTAATGTACGTGTCTGGACCATAAGAAAATCCACACAAGCATGGGGGAGAACATGCAACCTCCAAACAAAAAGCCCAGGACTCGAACCTCCATGCTGTGACGCAGTGCCATGTCGCCTTTGTTCGCCCTAACAAGATTTTTATCTTTCAAATCCCATTCCATTCACTCCACACGCCTCATAAACTCGAGATATCTATTGACTTGCATGCTGAAAGGCTATTTAACAAATAGACAAGGATAATGGACATTCAGACCATATTTACACAAGTTGTTGGCAACTGAATTTGGGTAAAAATCATGAGACAGTACCTTTTAAGGTGCGGTTCCTATACTGTGCTTTGGCCCTCCTGACCCAGTGTTTCATGGATTTCTAATGGCTTACACTAAGATTTACACTTCGTCGGACAGGAAACTGCAAAAGCAAATATACTGCCTGTACTAGTGGCAGGAACTGGACGTATTTCAAAGCCTGGACATTCATTAAAAGATTTTGAAGGGAAGCTGCCATTCCGTGATTGCGCGCCTGGCACTAAAAGCACAGGACACACCACTTCCAAGAACCCTGCTTGGCTTCATCACCTCGGATGTAGACGTCATCGTCTGCCCTCATGAACCATTCGTATTTGTCCAAGTAATGATCGTGCATGTACTTCAGCATCATGAAGGACTTCTTCTGTGGTGGATACGAATCATCAACACCTGGTAGTGAGACCACTGGCAGCG
The DNA here is from genome assembly GCA_024760905.1 of Plotosus lineatus. Taxonomy (NCBI): domain Eukaryota; kingdom Metazoa; phylum Chordata; class Actinopteri; order Siluriformes; family Plotosidae; genus Plotosus; species Plotosus lineatus. The sequence goes on along the minus strand of CM045750.1, from coordinate 3,070,020 downwards.
GGAATGGAAGCGGTACCGTTTCAGAACCTTGGCTCGAGAAGAACTCCACCTTCCCTGGGATGCTCAGAGCCCATGTCTTGTACACTGCCACGGCTCTCGAATCCAGATACTTTTTGGCAGTCATGACGCCGACGTAGAGAAAGTGCCTGGGATGGGGAATAGGTCCTCCATGGTTTGGCTCGTCCACACTTAACTCCTTCTCATCATCTTCATCGCTTCTTTCCCTGCTGGAGGACGGTTTGTGCTGGCTGTGGAGCCAGGCATCATTCATGATGGGGCTTTTCATTCTTTCAGAAACTTTTCCTAGGTTATAGGGAGAGCACATGGAGGTCTTTTTGAGCTCAGTGACCCGGGGCACCAGAAGCCAGGATGCTGCAGTGAAGCCCAGTAAAAGTCCCACCATCACATTGGTCCACGCTTTTTTAGACCTCAATGCCATGATCAAATCTACCCAGGTGATCATTCAGGAGAAAACACGAGCTGAAGGGGGACCGGTGCTGCTGGTGTTGCTGGGTGTAGTGGAATACCCGGGGAACCCTGCAGTAGAACCCAGTGAGAAGTGCGTCTTCAAGCACACGCGACCTTTCATGAGCCCGGACATC
>CM045750.1:2834418-3064418 GCA_024760905.1 Plotosus lineatus | reverse complement strand
ACCACATCACACCACACACACACAACATCACACACACAACACACACAAACACACACACCACATTACACACACCACACACACACACACACACACACACACACACACACACACACACACATTTTACAGACACACACATATGCACACACACATGCACACACACACTCACACATATCACACGGACACACACACACTCACCACACACATAACACACACACACACACACACACACACTGTTGTACTACTGTGGGTCGAGCAGTGTCAATGTCATTCGTGTAGCGCCTTTCTCCTGCACAGGATGGTGTTATGATGTGATGACAGATTGGGGTGAATGAGTGTGAAATGAATCATTTTTTTAAAGAATTAAAGTGAAAATTAGCTTCTTTATTCATCCCTGTGGGCTTACCTGACACCTTTTGAGCCACGCCCTCATTTCCTTGTTAGGTTTGTTTGAGTTTGCCACAGGAGGGCAGCACTTCCTTCTCACAGCAAGAACTGTATGGGTTCGAGTCCAGAGCATTTCTGTGTGGACTTATGTGTGCAAGTTTTCCCCGTGCCGGCCTGGGTTTCCTCTGGGGACTGTGGTTTGCTCTAAAGTGTGAAGACATGTACATTAGGCTAACTGGATGTTCCAAATTGACCCTAAGTTTGACTGTGTGTATGATTCTGTGTGTTGCCCTTTTATGGTCTGATGAGATGTTCAGGGTGTAGAGTGTCCTCACCCGATGTCGGTTCAGATAGGCTTCAGCCTTTCCACGTCTGCATTTGGCTTAAGGAGTTCCGCAACTGTGACCCATCACTGTGGACTAAAGGTTAGAAAAGTTGGTTTGGGACCTAAAGGTTGCTGGTTTTATTACCAAACCAGTAGGGAACAGTGTGTGATGGTTTTTGCAAGGCACCTAATCCCCAGCTGCTCTCCAGGCAGTGTGTGCTCAGAGTGTGTGAGTGCTCATTTTGGATGGGTTCATTGCAGAGCCAACATTTTCCTTGTGGGATTAAAACAGTGTATAAAAGTGGGAATTAAGTCATAAATTATTAAATACTTAGTTGAACTTCAAACACTCTTTTCTTTAAAGTTATATTCTTAAAAGGCTGAAAAATCCTGGCAGGCTTTAGTTAGTTACTCCAAAAACTTGCAATATGTTAGAAAATTTGGTATCATTTCATAGCTTAGGATATCAGTCACAAAATAACTGAAATCTAATGAGTGGATGAATAAATGGTGGCCCTGTTTTTGGGTGCTGTCTTACTGATCTGAAGGTCACGAGATCAAGCCTCACCATAACTAAGTTGTCATTGCTGTTCACAGTGCAGCTAACTGGGTTATCAAAGGCCAGCAATGTCTCTCTGTCTCATTTGAGATGCATGTAAAAGAACTGTCGCTGACTTTTATAAAGAGAAGGCCATTCGTGTGCCATCAGTGTGTTTCTGTCCTACGATGGCCTGGTGAGCTATTCAGAGTGTACTCTGCCCTTGCCAAGAGTCAGCTTAGATGGGCGCCAGTATCACCATGACCCTAATTAGACTTAAGTGTTCAGAAAATAAATAAACGAATAAAAAATTGTGGCTTAATACTTATTTTGCTGTGATAGGTTTACCTCGGGAACCCGAGATCAGAAGAACTTTTCCTCCATCTCGAGACTGTGACTGTGCTGAAACACCAGCTATTTAATAATTTTGTCTCAAATATCTACAAACCTCCTGATCACAGCTGACAAAACACAGGTCTAGTTATTTCCAGCTTCTTTTTATAAATTGCCGAATTAAATGTTGGTGGCACAGTGGTAGAGTGGTTACCACATCTGGATGTTCTCCCTATGCTTTTGTGGGTTTTCTAAAAGTTCCTCATAGAGTTCTAAGACATGCACATTAGGCTAATTGGCTGTTCCGAATTATCTTGTGTGCGAGTGTGAATATTGTGTGCGTATTGGCCCTGCAATGGTCTGGTGAGCTGTTCAGGGTGTACTTTGCCTTTGTACTTTGTACTTTGCCATCCTTTTTAACTCATTTAGGGATTTGTGTGACAACGATGTGGCCATGACAAACTGTTGGCCATTTAGATTTAAACATTATCCACTTGCTTTGTAGGGGTCAAAAGGCATTATCCAGAGTAGATAATGCTTAAATCAAAATGACAAAAAAATCTGCAATTTGGCACCGTCACTGATTCTGAAATCATCGAAATGTAACAAAATTACATATGTACATTTGTATGATACATACATTTCACAATATGGCCTTTTAGTTTTTGAAGATAAAAAGAATATTTTTTTTCCCAAACTTTTAAAGAGTTTCATAAGATTTCATGACACAGCAAATGTCCATTTTCACTTAAAAATTAAAAAAAAAACCCACAAAAACCACAAAAACCACGTTACTTGTTTTGTCTTATGTTCATGTTTAACATATACTTAAACAAGTATTTCTCGTAGGTTTATTGACAGTGGTTCTGATCTGGTTCTGATCTGAAGGTCAGAGTTTAAGTCCCATTACCACCAAGCTGTCATTGTTGGGCCCTTGAGGAAGGCTCTTAATCAGCAATAGCTTAATTGTATAAAGTACATAAAAAGTAAGTCGCTGTTAATCAGTCTGCCAAATTCCATAAATGTAAATATATTAAATATTGACCTAGCCGAGTTGTTAGTGAATAATTGTTGATTACTGTAGGGTTGCGGTGACTTTTCACTGAGGTACTAACATCTCATACATTTATGTGGAATAGTTTTAGAAAATTAAAGCCATAAACCAAGCAAAGTCTACATACATGTCAAGATACATGGAACAAAAACCTTGATGAATATTAACTGTGCCAATTGTTGGTTATCACATAGCAGGCCTTCAGGTTTCACAGCATACGTATATGATCCAGAATAAATTTTGCTTTCCCTCCCTTTTGAAGCTGCTGAAAACAACCAATTCCCAAGATTTCACCGACGAGATACATGTTGTCACTGTAGCCGAAGTGATTTCCCTGGGATCCTACATAAAGCATGCTTCCAGAGAATCTAGTTATCATTTTCAAGGGATAGAAAATAGACTGAGAGACTTATGTCATGATTTGCTACAGCACCATAGAACCTAATAGATTACTCTTACACGCACAAGGATAATAATTTCAGATTTTTTTTTTTTAAAGATTTAGTATGGAAAACAGGGAGCGTGTCACTGTTGATAACATTTAAATCAATATAACATTAATCTGTTATAATCAACATTTTTTAATTATCATTTTCAAAGTTGAACACACAAGTGCTGATTGGGCAATTAGGATCAGCCTAATTGATTTTCTGTAATATTTATTAAAACATGCTCTTGTCTAGTGGTAAACTGACACTGGCCAATTCATCAGTGATAATGGAGAAGAACAGCTGGTCTAAATACAACATGATGCTAAACAATTTCCCCTCTCTCACTTCCTGTCTGTTTTATAGGACATTCAGATAGGCTTTTCATTTCATCATGCTCTAATCTACGTCACCTAAATCAGCCAGGCTCTCTAGTGGTAGCACCAGATTTTTCAGTAGAACGATATCTCTAATTGAAATCAAACATCAATACAATGCAACAGTAAATACACACGTATTTGCACATGAATGAATGGCAGGTTATACAGTTCATTCATGTAAATGAGCTAATGTTTGTCTGATGTATGTGAACAGCAGCTTGTATTATGTGTATTTGTGCCTATTCATTCATTCATTTGTTTTCTGAACTGCTTAATCCCCATTAGATTTACGGGGAGACTGGTGCCCATCTCAGCCGACTGTGGGTCTGGGTAAAGTACACCCTGGACAGCTTGCCAGGCTATCACAGAGCAGTATTTGTAGTTAGTTTTATTTTATTCAGAATTTCAGTACTTTATATCTGATTTGTTAATTTACTATCTGTATGCTGTTATTTTTGCTGCTATCTTGTTTTATATGCTCTGGAGGATTCATGTTCTAGTCTCATGATATTTGCGTATTTTCAAAGAACTTAATGCAAACTTGTGGGGCAGGTGGTTTGGTGTGTTGTGGTGGTTAGGGTGTTGGGCTTTGTAATTGAGAGGTCATGGGTTCGAATCGCAATTAAATCCCAATGTAATAAGACACATGGGCAAGGCTTTAAGCAGAAGAATGCCTCTGTCCACCGAGCAGTATTAATAAAAAGATATTGGTAAGAGAACCTATGATGAACTCGTGTCCATCTAGAAGGAGTTACTTCTAATCCTAGTTGGCTCACACTATGAAATCAGGAGATAAGCTCTGGCCTGATGAGCGAATAGGCTAGCGTGTAAAAGCCGAACAGACTTTACCTTAATGCAAACAATCAAATGGATTTATAGTAGATTGCAGCTTTGAAAATCTAAGTAAAAACCACCTGGTAATGAAAATATTCATGTGTTTGTGTTTAACAGGAGAGTTTTGAAGACTCACCTTTCATTTGCACCATTTCTTAGGATTCATAATGATTAAAAATTTCTAATATTCTTACATATTGTGTATCACAAAATAATGTATACTGTATATTTTTCTGATACAAGCATGATTGCAGTTATCACTGTTCTAACTACTCCATGGCATAGTAAAAGAAAAGGGAAGGGAAAGAAGGAAAAAGGCAGAAAATGTTCTGTTTTTGTTATGGTGTAGAATAGAAACTCTTACAGGTGTGAGTTTTTCGTTCCTTCCACATGGTTCCCATGCCAAGGGTTGGATAGAGTTACGCACGCCCGCGACTGACACCTGTTTCCTCATTTATAAATAATGAGTGCAGTGAGTTTGCGTCAAGAGAAGTCCACATTGGGATATAAACATGGACATTACTGTTCTTCCCAACAATAATCATCCAGAGAAATTCCTCCAACTTGATGTTGGGATGCTACCAGCCACTCATGGAATGTTCCAGATAGGAGCAGCGCTTTGCAGTCAGAGGCAGTGGCACAACAGGGTGTACTCACAGGTAAACGCCTGTCATGAGCAACATCACCAAAACAAAAGGATTGTTTCGACCAAGGATTAAATATATTATTATACATAGGGCATTTTAAAAATAGATCGTTTTGATTATTTTTAGAGATTTTTTAAGATTAAGATTGTGCCTAAAATATTCAAAGATGTATTTTTCAGCTCGTTTCACATCTGGTCTTTGTATCTATATGGTATTATTCCAATGAATTACAAAAAAGTAAATAATTTTCTACCTGTCTTTAATTACTGTATTATGTTGTACATTTTGCTTGCTTTGACTTTTACCCTCAAAGGAATTATTTATTTATTCATTTAACTGCACAAATTTGCTCTTTCATTTGTCTTTGTACTTTAATACTCTTTTCTTTCTTCCTTTTAGTAGCATTTATAAATACATTTTACTTATTAAAAATTTCATTAATTCTTTTACCAAACTGCTTAACCCTACTGGGCCTCGATGTGGCTGGAGCCTATCTCAGCCAACACTGAACAAACTTGGTGTACAGCTCAACACATACAAGCAATCATACTTCCACCTGCAGGCAAATTGCCCCCCCCCCCCCCCCCCCCATTTTTTACTTGTCTTTGAACCTCGCTTTTAATTTTCTCTGGTATTTTTACATAAAATTGTTTTTTTTTTTTTGCACTGATATAAGTTTTATGTGTTTTTTAATAGTGTAATATGAAATCTATTTCTACACAATCTTGTCTCTCAAGTCTCATCTGAATAGAGATGAACAAACCCAAGCTGACATCTAAGGGTGCTGTCTCCTGTTCATATTTCATCATTTAATGAAATCATAATCTGCATAAAGTTTATTCACATTAAATTAATATGACAATCAAGACTGTCTGGAATTTCAGTCAGTCAGTCCCTACACATATTACTGCCGGCTTTCATCATCCATAGTATAACTATTTATATATTATTAGAGGAATCATCTGTTCAAGCAGTGCATAATATTCATAACCTTCGTCTTCTTTCCATCATCATCATCAATTTAATGCAAAAAGGTATTTGACATATTCATTGTTTTCGACCTTGATGTCCATTTTGTATTATTCCTTCAGGAAGAGCGGCGTGGAAAAAAGGAGGCAGAAAGACCACCATCACCAGACGGCAGCTCTCACTTCAGAGATATTGAGCTAGAACAGCACATCACGCCTCTAACTCTTAAACCAAAGATCAAGCAAAATCCGATTTATGTTGCCCCTCGGAATGTTGATATAGAAGAGAGGCAGAGATCTAAACCATCCTGGACCATTGAGGACTATGACAGACATTCTCTTCATGGAAACCTAGGCAGTTATCCCCAGGTACAGAGTGGTAGTATTTGTATTGTTGTTGTGCAGCGGTGGCTCAGTTACTCAAGGCTCTGCTCAGATTACTGATCTGAAGGTTGGTGGTTCAAGACCCAGTGACACTGTTGGGTTCTCGGGCAAGGACCGTAACACTCAGTTGTTGTCTAAAAACAAAACAATGAGTGGATAAGTGTTTCTGTCAAATGTTGTAAATATAAAATATTTCTGAAGAAGTCAGTGGTAGAAAGGTGGTGTGTGTGTGTTTGTGTGTGTGTGTGTGTGTGTGTGTGTGTGATCGCAGTCTACCTCACAGCAGGAAAGGTCTGGGTTCATCAAGCCCTGTGGTTGCGAGGACATTTAGTTCACGTGTGGAGTTTGCATTCTGTCCTTGTGTGAGTTTCCTCCAGGTGTGTCAGTTTTTGTCCCACAATCCAAAGACATGCACATTCGGCTAATTGGCTGTTGGAGATTTTCCCCTTGGTCTGAATGAGACTATGAATGGTTTGTACGTGTATTTGCCCTCCAATGGACTGGTGAGTGATTTAAGGTGTCTCCTGCCTTTTTTTCCAGAGACAGCTCGGGTTGGTTTCAACTTCTTCCCTGTTACAGGATAAGTGGAATAGATGAATGAATAAGATACAAGATCATAATCAGTAATCTACTCACACCGTTATTCACGCGAGAGTAAACGTGACTACATTTAATAGTAGGAACAGGAACAGGAATATTAGTGTAGTTGAATATTAATTCACCAGAATTAATGTCCCAGACATTCGTATGTATCTTGAGAGTCACCTGTTAAACCATCTATGAATCCAGACAGCATCTCTCTCTCTCTCTCTCTCTCTCTCTCTCTCTCTCTCTCTCTCTCTCTCTCTCTCTCACACACACACACACACACACACACTCAACCCCCCTCTCTCACATGCTCTCTCTCTCACACTCTCTCTCTCTCACTCACTCCCCCTCTCTCTCACACACACGCTCTCTCTCTCTCTCTCTCTCTCTCTCACACACACACACACACACACACACACACACACACACACACACACACACACACACACACACACTCCCCCTCTTTCTCTCTCTCTCTCTCTCTCTCTCTCTCTCTCTCACACACACACACACACACACACACACACACTCACCCCCTCTCTCTCACATGTTCTCTCTCTCTCTGTCACACACACTCTCTCTCACTCACTCACACACTCTCTCTCTCTCTCACACACACACACACACACAAACACACACTCACTAACCCCTCTCTCACACAATCACTCCCCCTCTTTCTCTCTCTCTCTCTCTCTCTCTCTCTCTCTCTCACACACACACACACACACACACACACACACACACACACACACACTCACTCCCCCTCTCTCACATGCTCTCTCTCTCACTCACTCTCCCTTCTCTCTCTCTCTCACTGACTCACTCTCTCTCTCTCTCTCTCTCTCTCTCTCTCTTTCTCCCCATCTCTCTCCCCTCTCTCTTTCACACTCAATCACTCTTTTTCTAGTGTTCTCTCTCCCTCCCTCGTTCTCCCTCTTTCTCCAGAGTATTTTATTTGAGTAGTTAGAATTTTTATCGTATTAAATAATGTAATTTATAATAACTATCAGAATATTAACCCAAGAGATTCAGAGATAATAATGTGAAAAGGTTTGAGTGCAAACACTTAATCATGCCACATTTTTCACATTCTTGCTTTAATCAATATCTCAAGGCAAAGCAGCTGATGCAGCAAAACAAAAATCTCTCAGCTATGCATATATAATGCCGATATATAAAATCCAGTGTGTGCCTCTCAGGCTGCCCACTATAGAGTCAAAGTGCCAACCTGCAGACACACAAAACCCTTTTTCATTCATCTCAGGAGGTTCATGCGCATAACTACAAAGCACGCGTCCGGGTCAGCTTCATGAAACCTACTCCGTGAGTTTGTGTCATTTACACGACCGATATTCCATAATCCATTTAGAAATCTTTTCTTCATGCCTGGATGAGCTACCCCTGGGTACTCCAGTTTCCTCCCACAATCCAAAGACACGTATCTGAGGCTAGCTGGCTCCTCTCACTGGTTACCGATAGGTATGAATGTGAGCGTGAACAGTTGATTGTGTCTGTGTTAGCGCTGCAGTTGTTTGGATATCGTCATGCCCTGACAGATAGATGGTATGCATGATGGACGGAGAAACGGAATTGACTCACCTGTTTAGAATTAAAACATCTTCTGTGTAACAGTTGTGTTTAGTGTTGAAAACATCTCATTTCCTTTGAACATGCCCACTTCTGATGATTTCTCTATTATCCTAGGAGGATCCTATGAAATTGAATTTTTGGCTGGAGGATCTCTACACCCCTGGATTTGACTCCCTGCTAAAAAAGAAAGAAGCAGAACTTAAAAGGAATAAAATTTGCAAAATACTGACTTCAGTTCTTCTGTCAGTTTGCGTAATTGTGATTGTTATTACTGTGCCAATTGTGGTGACACAGAAAAAAGACTGATTTGCAAAAACAAAGCAAGATGGCAGCCTTCTGAATTCACCCCACGGTTCAGCGGTAAGATTAGTAAAGACCTTTTGTTTGAAAGCATAAACTATTACTGTTTACTTTATTTCTATTATGATAGTGATTACTGTAAAGTCTGTTTGTGTTGTTTAAATATTGAATGAGCTCATAAAAGACTTCAGGGCCTAACAAAGAAACTCAATCAGTCGCTGTGACACTATAAGGAATAATAGCGCCATCAAGTGTCCAGAAATCATGAGCAAATCAGACCCACTTTACATACATTTGTTATGCTGTAGTGATTTACTTATTAATGACAATATCTGCTTTTATAAGGACTTGTATTATAAAAATAAAAGATTACATTTAATTCTGTTACAATTACTATGATCATCATCATCATCATCATCATCATCATCATCATCACAGAGCAGAGAACAAGTGGAGGAAAATCTAGAGAGGTGGAGGTATGCCCTGGAAAGGAGGGGAATGAAGATTAGCCTCAGTAAGACAGAATACATGTGTATGAATGACAAGGACCAAAGAGGAACGGTGAGGTTACAGGGAGCAGAGATAAGAAAGGTGGAGGATTTTAAGTACTTAGGCTCAACAATCCAGAGCGATGGAAAGTGTGGAAAAGAGGTGAAGAAGTGTGTGCAGACAGGTTGGAATGGTTGGAGAAAAGTGTCCGGTGTGATGTGTGATAGGAGAGTATCGGCAAGAATGAAAGGAAAAGTGTACAAGACGGTGTTGAGGCCAGTGATGTTGTATGGCTTAGAAACAGTGGCCCTGGGGAAAAGACAGGAGGCAGAGCTGGAGGTAGCAGAGATGAAAATGTTGAGGTTCTCTTTGGGAGTAACGAGGATGGATAAGATCAGGAATGAGCACATCAGATGGACAGCACATGTAAGATGTTTTGGAGACAAAGTCAGAGAGGCTAGATTGAGATGGTTTGGACATGTACAGAGGAGGGATAGTGAGTATATTGGTAATAGGATGCTGAGGCTGGAACTACCAGGTAGAAGGCCCAGAGGAAGACCAAAGAGACGATTCATGGATGTGGTGAAGGAGGACATGAAGGTCGTTGGTGTAAGAGAAAAAGATGCAAAGGATAGGGTGAGATGGAGGCAGATGATTCGCTGTGGCGACCCCTGAAGGGAAAATCCGAAAGGAAAAGAAGAAAGTTCTCCCCGTGCTTGTGTGGGTTTCCTCCGGGGTACTCCAGTTGCCTCCCACAGTCCAAAAACATGCACGCTATATTAATTAGCTGTTCCATGTCTGGACAGCATGTATCACACCCAGAATCAGCTGAGATACCTGTGATGGTTTTAATGTTGCTTTGGGTTTAAGATAATACTTAATCTTGATACCATATAACCTGTTTAAGATTATACACTAAAAATACATGTATGGTAGGATTGCACCACGCCTCATTTTAAATTCTTACCAAAGGAATAAATGATAATGTATTTTTCCTATATAAATTATTATGGAAAGGACTTCACTTCATTTATCCCTTAACATCCGGGGATGTCGTTGGGGCACCTTCATGGCGAGACTTGGGCCGATTTGGCCTGGCACAGCCCATCCCTCTCCAGGTCATAGAAACACGCTGGTGGCTTTGCAGTCGACTCTTTACGAAAGTCAGCAATGGTTCTTTTACATGAACCTCTCACCAGAGACAGTGACAGACATGACCCGCCTTTGATAACCCAGTCAGCTGCACTGGGGGATGGAAAGGACTCGAGACCTTATTTATTATGTAAATGATTACCTGATGTTCATCCTCCAGTAATGCAACAAGCACTTGAAGTCTGAAGTTGGTAAGAAGTTCATTGTAAGTCCTTCCGCCCCCCCCCCAGTGCCTTTTTCGGTCTTGTTTTGATTGCTCAGTACTACCTGATTTGTGCAAGTTCTCGCAGAGGAAATAATAAATGATAAAGCTCAGATGAAGAGAAAGTGAAGCGTTTTCAGAGAAGGCTCTGAAGTCTCACTGCTTCTCTATCATGTGATGTTATCTCAGTTCTCTTCACAGCTTCAACACCAGTGTCATGTCTTCATGCTTTCCTGCAGACTCGAATGCTGGTTGGTTTTAAAAAAGTCACTACTGGACATATAAAAAACAGACTTAATACAGTCAATATAAACATTTATTACATACTTTACGTTATGCATTACAAAAATGTGCTCAAGGCAAACAACGTGCACAAGAATTACTCATCACAACAGGTAGGCTACCTGCGAGAAGTGGTCATTTCAGACCTCTTAATAAATAGGCACTGCATACAAATGATCCTTCTCACACACTGAACACAAAGATCTTCTGAAGGATGGTTTACAAATACATTCTGAGATCAGGAATGCATGCACTTAAGATCACAACTTTTGAAGATGATGAAATATTACCTTCAGCATAGAGAAGATGTAAACCAACCAAGGTCGTTTCAAAAATATAAAAATGTTTTTTATATAATTATATAGACACACACAAAATGCATTTTGATGGAAATTATTTAAATTTCATCTGAATCAGGAATTCAAAACAAGCTTTTACTGAGCCAGTCACAGTATGCCACTTATTCATCATTCATTTATATTATAATTCATCTGCACGTCACCACATGTGGTGGTAAATATGCACCACATAACATTTCCAAGCAAAGAAAAAAAGCAATAAACATCTTTTTCTCGCCTGTTTATTGACACCAAGTATTGAAACATCCTTCCTCAAATTGACAAATTATTTGTATTTTAAATTAAAATTAAATTATGAAGCACAGACTCGACACTCCCTGTTATAAAACACAAATGTGTTATATAAATATACTACAACTGTTTGCCCTGATAAGCAATAATAACTTTATGTATGAAATAAATTACAACTCTGAGATTATTATTACACACACACACACACACACACACACACACACACACACACACACACAACACAGTGTGTGAACAAATCTAATCAGGAAATCTTGCTATATTTTCCTTGTTTTTACTTAATCAGCATGAAAATCTGGTAAAAACGTCAGATATGTTCAGTGTCATAAACAAAAAGACGTGCACACACACACACACACACACACACACACACACACACACAAACATTTAGAGAACGTATATCTGTGCATGTCTTTTTGTCAAAACTAGAACAGGATTGAAATGGGGGGGGGGAAAAAAAAAAAAAGGAAAAAACTTAGTTGTATCCACACAGACAGACATTACAGTGCCAGTGCATTTTAAGGACTTTAATTGGATTTTAGAAGAAAAAAAAAAAATCGTTTCAAATACACACCAGTCTAACAATGACCAAGTTAAAAGGCAAAAAAAAAAAAAAAAAAAAATCAAACGCATTTAAAACAAATACAGCCTATGATAGTTATTTTCTACAACAAATTGAATAAAAAAAACAAAGTCACCTCACACCAACCTCATCCCCATAGCCTTCTTCTAATATCATAAATAATTAAGTGCCATTCTGCCCAGATGAATATACATATTTTTATAAGGATGTTGATTAATGGCCTGTAACTTATTATAATGAGAGGTAGTCCACTTTCAATACTAATATTCCAAAATATTGCTCTTCTGGGATCTTAATATCATCATGATATACTGAGAGAGTAAACATTAGTGTCAATTAAATTAAAAAGATAGAAGAATTCAGTAACAATGGCTTTTTTTTTAAAGACGTGTACGTTAAATTATTACAGCATGGGATTCACAGATCATACATTTTGTCCACTTTAATCATTGACCTATTCAAGTAAAATGCCACAGAAGCATCGTCTAAACCACATGACAGGTTCAGTACAGACACTAAAGCAGCGCAGGCTCCAGTGCGGCTCATTAATCTCCTAATTACACCTTCTGTTCAGTCACCAAGGTTTCTTTAGTCTGACCTACTAATGAACATTTTTTACCAACACCGAGGAGGTTACGTTCTCGCCAGTGTTGTTTGTCCGGCTGGTTGGTTGGTCAAGCTTTGTTTCTGTTTGCAACTTTTTACAGAAAGTTATGAATGGATTTTGACTTTTTTGGAGCGGTGCAGTATGGCCCAAGTCACGCTCCAACTTGATTTTTGCTGACGAGCCGGATCCGTTTCTGGATCCATTAATTTTAACTTTAACATTTTTGCATGATCTTTATGGAAGTGTGGTACAACAGCGGGCCCAGCAGGGGGTGCCACATACAGTACTTTCTGTTGTTGTTGTTGTTGTTTGGCTTGGTTGAGGCTTGTGCTCTCTGACTGCTTTTGTTTATAATAGTGTTGGATTATTATGTACTGAACTATTCAATTGTTACCCCACTTTCCATTCATGTTAAATGTATAAAAATATTTTGAACGTAAATAATTCATAGGCTTTGGTATTCTTATCAATTCTTAATTTTGAAAGAAAAAATGGTTAGAATATTTTAAAGTAAAGACACTTCCAGTTATGGTTTTCAGAGTGACTATGCGACAGTAAATGTACACTGCCTTTAACTCCTCATCTTCAACAATGCAATGGTGTATTAAATTAGCTTATTCATCTCACTCACTGCCTCGAACAAGGAATGAATATGTGGGACAAATCAGTTTTGTTACGCGGCACAGCCAAGTGGAAAATTCTGGAAAAACCCAACACCATCTACAACCACTACAGTTTAGAACAATTTCAATTATATGAGGTAACTTTAAAACTGAAAAATCCAAAAAACACCCAACACCACTGAAGCATTTCTGTAAAACCTTTGAGACATTAAACAAAGCCGAGAGTAGAAGCAACTTTCATTCCTCGCGCTTCTCAGACCTTGGAGAGCAAGCCTGACTCAGGAGCACTGGCCTTGATGATGTTCTGGATTTCTTTGAACTTCGGATGCTCTTTATCAGCCACGAGTTGCAGGAGAACTGACTCACTGGTGGTGATGAAGATCCCGGAACGTGCGAGCCGCTGAGACAGAACAGCATTTATCAGCTACCGAGAGCTGTGTACTCATACATTTTAAATAATACTTCAGGCATCAATTGCTTTAATTAAAATAAACACTAAAAGCACTGAAAATAGAGTGTAATTTAAAAAATAATAATTTTCTAATAATAACACAGTCTTAAGGCCTGGTTTCTCATTTATATTTCATTAAAAAACGAAATTCAGCAAGAAGTTAACATCACTCATAAATTCATTTTCTGAACCGCTTCATTTTAATTTGGCTCGTAGGGAATCTGGTGCCCATCTCAGCCAAGCTGGGCGAGGGTAGAGTACATCCTGGACAGCTTGCCAGACCATTGCGGGGCTGAAACACACTGAGAGCTATGCCACTCCTCTTGACAAAAATCAGCAATGGTTCTTCTACATGAACCTCGCACCAGAGACATGGCCGGCCTTTGATAATCCAGTTAGCTGTACTGGGGAGACCCGTGGCAAGTGGGGCTCGAACTCCCAACCTTAGGATCAGCACCTTTATCACCAGGCCATCACTCCACACATGTTAAAAATCAATACAGTATTGCTCCAATAGAGAAATGTCTATCTTCCTTTCGGCTTTTTCCCTTTTACTCGGGAGTCGCCACAGCGAATCATCTGATTCGCACGTTTGATTTGGCAGCGGTTTTTAGGTCGGATGCCCTTCCTGTCACAACCCTTTTTAGCAAGGGACAGAAACACGCTGACAACTTTGCAGCCTACTCTTTACGAAAGTCAGCAATGGTTCTTTTACATCAACCTCTCACCATAGACAGTGACAGACATGGCCCGCCTTTGATAACCCAGTTAGCTGCACTGGGGGGGGCGGGGGGGGGCGGTGACAACCTTGTGGAGAGTGGGACTCGAACCCGACTCGAACCCCCAACCTTTGGATCAGCGATCCAGCGCCCTATACCACTAGACCACCATATTGCTCCAATAGAGAAAAGCTATTTAAAATACCACAAACACTTTCACATGAAAAATTTCAGAAGAATTCTATAATGCAACCCTATTAACTGAAATATATATATATATACATATATATATATATATATATATATATATATATATATATATATTTATATACATACACACACGTGTGTGTGTGTGTGTGTGTGTGTGTGTGTGTGTGTGTGTGTGTGTGCATATCAGTAACTATCCCAAGAAGGCTGAAGTTCTACTGCAGAGAAATTATATCAGTTTGGCCCAGCAACGCTTCATTATGGTGATAAAACTCAGAATTCGCCAAAATTCCTGGCATGAACCGGAAGTATTGATCAGTGCCAAGCTCACAAGTGCCAACCTGGAACCAAACATGGCATATTATAAAAGTTTTATTATACAGAATGCTTTTTGAAAGACGAACCCTGACTCAGCAGTTCAAAAGATTTATGATGTCAGCCAAGATGCAGAGGTTCCAACAAATCCTAAAATCCACTCAGAAAACTTAAGACGATGGGACATAAACCAATGTCCTGCCAACCGTTTGCAGGTTAAAACTATATTTACACAAGAACCCGAGGGCTTGAGATGTTTCTTATCCATGATGAAAGTAATATTTCTGTCATGATCACATATCTGATTACATTATAAACTGTGAGGCCTGCAGCCTCAAATTCTGCACATACCGACATGATAAGATGCTAAAGCTACTCACAGTCACATCACTCAATGCTCTTAAAGGAAAACAATCCACCCTGAAGACTTGCACATTACCTTTCTAATTAACATGTGACCTATTCAATGACATTCAAGATTTATTTTATTACAGAATTCTTAGGATAAACTTCTGCATTACCCACAATGCCATTCAACTGACAGGAAGTAGCGCTTTAATGATTAAGTCTACCCAGCTGTCTCAACTCGTTATCTGTACCCTCTGCTCACAGATCAGCCTCCAAAGCTTCAACTTTCATTCTGACATCACCATCAACACTTTGCACTGATGTGATCTCACAGCTATAAGGCTTCATATAACCCGTATCTTATAGCCACAATCACTGAGGACTGACAGTTGTGCTATAACCAACCGGACGAAGGTTTGGACTGTAATGAATGTTCTCTTCTATGATTTGTATTTTTACGGTTTCACTCAAATGAGGATGGGTTTCCTTTTTGGGCTGGGTTCCTTTCATGGTTTCTTCCCCGTGTCAACTGAGGGAGTTTTTTTCCCCTTGACACCATCACCACGGGCTTGATCCCAGGGGATATGTAAGAATGTGAAGGGGTTGGGGTAGTGGTGGCCTGGTGGTGGTGGGTGGGGGTGTATTGTGGCCTGGTGGTAAAGGTGCTGGATCACTGATCCTAAGGTTGGGGGTTCAAGCCCAACTCTCCACGGCTTGTCACTGTCCCGCCCAATGCAGCTAACTGGGTTATCAAAGGCCGGCCGTGTCTCTCACTGTCTATAGTGTGAGGTTCAGGTAAAAGAACCATTGCTGACTTTCAACAAGAGGAGCTGCGTAGCCATCAGCATGTTTCCGCCCTGCGATGGCCTGGCGAGCTGTCAAGGGTGTACTCTGCCCTCGCCCGGAGTCAGCTGGGATGGGCGCGAGCCTCCCCGCAACCCTAATTAGGATTAAGCGATTCAGAAAATGAATGAATGAGTGAATGTGAAGAGGTTGTCAGAAAATTCTTACATTTCTTTACACTTTGTAAATTCTTAGTTGTACTATGTAAACTGCTTTGCATCAACATCGCTTGTAAAAAGCACGATTCAAATAAAATTGAACTGAACTGAATAGCTGCACTGCGTTCTGATAATCTGGGTCCAGCATCTGTTCTCTGTTCTCGACTAAAAAAAACGTGTTTATCAGATTTTGGGAGAAAATCCACTTTATATAAAAATATTTATTTTGTCAGCTCTGCTTATTCATTAATTCCTTCATGCCCCAAACTCTTTCATCCTAGGCGGGTAGGGTGAAGCCTGTTTCAGCTGACTTTGGGGCAAAGGCAAGGTGCACCCTGAATAGATTGCCAGTCCATTACAGGGCAACACACAGACACAGACACACGAATAAAGAATCTATTTTTATTTCTTTTTTGGGGGTAAAAATAAACTACACCTCTGTTTCCTCTTATCTGAGATTACTGAATTACTGACGATGCTAATTATTTAGCATACAGAAGGAATTACAACAATAAACAATTTACGATCAACAATCTGAACACAATACAATGGAGAAGAAAGTGGACTTCAGACAAAATTCCACACTACCAGTTCCCAATTACCATTGAACTGCTGTTTTCTCCCCCACAGTCCAAAAACATTAGCACATTAAGCTTATCCAGTGCTTCTCAAATAGTGGGGTGAGGTATGATGCCTGAGGGGTGCGGTGTGATGCCCGGGGGAGCGCGTATGACCCTGGGGAACACGCTTTTCTGGAATTGTGTACGGAATTAACAAGGTCTTAGAAAGTGAGCAGATGCCAGAGGAATGGAAGAGAAGTGTGCTTGTGCCCATTTTTAAGAACAAGGGCGATGTACAGAGTTGTGGCAACTACAGAGGGATAAAGTTGATGAGCCATACAATGAAGCTATGGGAAAGAATAGTGGAAGCAAGACTAAGGGCAGAGGTCAGCATTTGTGAACAACAGTTCGGTTTCATGCCAAGAAAGAGCACCACAGATGCAGTGTTTGCTTTGAGGATGTTAATAGAGAAGTACAGAGAAGGTCAGAAGGAGCTGCATTGTGCCTTTGTGGATCTGGAGAAAGCATATGACAGGGTGCCGAGAGAAGAACTGTGGTATTGTATGAGGAAGTCTGGAGTGACAGAGAAGTATGTTAGAGTGGTGCAGGACATGTATGAGAGATGTAAGACAGTGGTGAGGTGTGCTGTCGGTGTGACAGAAGAGTTCAAGGTGGAGGTGGGACTGCATCAAGGGTCAGCTCTCAGCCCCTTCTTGTTTGCTATGGTGATGGACAGGCTAACAGACGAGGTTAGACAAGAATCTCCATGGACTATGATGTTTGCAGATGACATCGTGATCTGTAGTGAGAGCAGAGACCAAGTGGAGGAAAATCTAGAGAGGTGGAGGTATGTCCTGGAAAGGAGGGGATTGAAGGTTAGTCTTAGTAAGACAGAATACATGTGTGTGACCGACAAGGACCCAAGAGGAACTTTGAGGTTACAGGGGGCAGAGATAAAGAAGGTGGAGGATTTTAAGTACTTAGGCTCAACAATCCAGAGCAATGGAGAGTGTGGAAAAGAGGTGAAGAAGCGTGTGCAGGCAGGTTGGAATGGATGGAGAAAAGTGTCCGGTGTGATGTGTGATAGGAGAGTATCGGCAAGAATGAAGGGAAAAGTGTACAAGACGGTGATGAGGCCAACGATGTTGTATGGTTTAGAGACTGTGGCCCTGGGGAAAAGACAGGAGTCAGAGTTGGAGGTAGCAGAGATGAAAATGTTGAGGTTCTCTTTGGGAGTAACGAGGATGGATAGGATCAGGAATGAGTCCATCAGAGGGACAGCACATGTTAGATGTTTTGGAGACAAAGTCAGAGAGGCTAGATTGAGATGGTTTGGACATGTACAGAGGAGGGATAGTGAGTATATTGGTCGTAGGATGCTGAGGTTGGAACTACCAGGCAAAAGGCCCAGAGGAAGACCAAAGAGAAGATTTATGGATGCGGTGAAGGCGGACATGAAGGTCGTTGGAGTAAGAGTAGAAGATGCAGAGGATAGGGAGAGATGGAGGCAGATCATTTGCTGTGGCGACCCCTGAAGGGAACAGCCGAAAGGAAAAGAAGAAGAAAGAAGTGGTGTACGGAATTAAGTGTAATTGCACCTCCCCTCCACTAGTTGGCAGTGGCGCTCTCATTGTCACGCTATGGTGTAGCAAAGCACAGAAAATAATTGAGAAGCACTGGGCTAATGGGCTGCTGCAAATTACCCCTAGGTATGAGTATGAATGGTTGTGGGTGCTGCCCCTGGAATGGTCTGGCAAACTGCTCAGGATGTAACATATTTTCACCCAGTGCTGGCTGAGATAGTCTCCAGCCTTATGATTTGGGAAATGAAATTTCTTGAAGTCTGTGGGAGCTGTGAATTCAGCTCTACTGAGCTACTGTTGAATCAATCCTTTGCATATCAATCATTGTCTCAGCCACCCATCAGGACAGTATCAGGCCACAGAAAACTATCAGCACTACAAAAATGACCGACACCTGTACCGCTTCCAAATAGGAAGCAGTCAATTAAAATCATCGCTGACACCTTACGCAGCTTGAAGAATTTATACTTGACCATCTTCCAGACCAAAGAGATGTGAAGAATTTCTTACAAAGGCCAGTAAGATATTTAATCTTACTTTTTAGTCTTTAACAGTGAACAGTTATCAATATCCTTATCAGATAAAACCCCTGAAAAAAATTATAGACTTCCCACACCCCCCCATTCATAAATGTACTGTGTTAATCCCACAAGGAAAATATAAAAAATTGCTTCAGCGTTGAACCCATCCAAATGAAGCACACATACTTGTAAACTGTGGGCACACACCCACACCCGCACACACCCACACACACACCCACACACACACATACCCACACACATACCCACACACACACACATACCCACACACATACCCACACACATACACACACACATACACACACACCCACACACACACCCACACACACACCCACACACACACCCACACACACACCCACACACATACCCACACACATACCCACACACATACCCACACACACACACACACACACACACCCACACACACACACACACACACACACACACACACACACACACACACACACACACACACTCGGAGCACTGGGCTGCCACACACTGGGGTGCTCGGAGAGCAGTTGGGGGTTAGGTGCCTTCCTCAAAGCCCACTTCAGCCATGAGGAATGGAGGAAGGCAGGGTACAGCTCACTGTCCCACCACCACACATTTTTCTGCTGGTAGGTCCGAAACTAGCTTCTTTGACCATGAGGCCATGCAGCATACCGTGCTTTGTAGCAAATAAACATATCATACATATATTTATCAATACCATAATGAATGTCTTATTTAATCAATGGGTTTTCTTCATGATGAGAAATAACTTAAATTCCATTGTAAAGTTATATTATGGCTGTTTCTGAAACATTTCAAGCAATGCATAAATATTTATATTAATGTTATATTTCTTTGAAGATAAAGTTGGGGAAAATATGAACTGATTTAATGTTGACGGAAAAAATTATGCAACTGTGCTTTATCAAATTGGAACAAAAGGTATCAACATGGACGAAATGTACCTGCTTGTTTATGTTATATGTCTTATCATTATTCACATTATTACCTCGAGTGCAAACATTCTGTCCATCATGCTTCTGGATGAGGTTGCGTCTGCTACAATGTGAACCTCAAACCCCTTCCCAATCAAGTCCAGAGCTGTCTGCTGGATGCACACATGAGTCTACACACACAGGATTAACGTTCATTAAGACAGTCTGGGAATTAGCTTTTACTAATAAATAATAATAATTAAAATAATACATTTATTAAATAAATTAATTAAATGCTGAATTGTTTTGATATCACAGTGACACACAAAAATGCTGAAAAACATCGTTTTCTGCCTGTAGATGGCAGCATCTAGAAACATTTATTCATCTGTCCATTCATTTTCTAAATCGCTTCATCCTAACTGCCACTGGACAACCCGCCAGGCCACTGCAGGGCAGAAACATGCTGACGGCTAAGCAGCTCCTCTTGACGAAAGTCAACAGTGGTTCTTTTATATGAACCTCAAATCACAGACAGTGAGAGACATGGCCGGCCGTTGATAACCCAGTTAGTGCACTGGGGGGACAGCAGTGACAACCACTGACAGTGGGGCTTGAACCCCAGCACCTTACCACCAGGCCACCGCAGCCTGTTTACAAACAATACAATCAAATAAGGCCTTCTGGTAAAGTTATATATTTCAGTACATGAACTGTAAACTTTACAATTCTGTGTTGAGGCCAGCGATGTTGTATGGATTAGAAACAGTGGCTCTGGGGAAAAGACAGGAGGCAGAGCTGGAGGTAGCAGAGATGAAAATGTTGAGGTTCTCTTTGGGAGTAACGAGGATGGATAGGATCAGGAATGAGTCCATCAGACGGACAGCACATGTAAGAGGTTTTGGAGACAAAGTCAGAGAGGCTGGATTGAGATGGTTTGGACATGTACAGAGGAGGGATAGTGAGTATATTGGCAGTAGGATGCTGAGGTTGGAACTACCAGGCAGAAGGTCTAGAGGAAGACCAAAGAGAAGATTTATGGATGTGGTGAAGGAGGACATGAAGGTGGTTGGTGTAAGAGAAGAAGATGCAGAGGACAGGGTGAGATGGAGGCGGATGATTTGCTGTGGCGACCCCTGAAGGGAAAAGCCGAAAGGAAAAGAAGAAGAAGAATTGTAAACTTTACTTAGGAGTTAAAATGAATCTTTAACTGACCCTGAACAATTTAAATAGGTATTCAGCTGAAAATATGGAATGTATTATATACAAAAACTTTAAATGAGCAAAACTTTTTTGTCAGACCACGTGTGTGTCACAAACTGAAACTAGTCAAACTGAATCCAAGTCGTCTAGACAAAGTCAGTTTATCCTCAACAAAAACATTTGACCTCACCGGCTGGTTTGGGGGAAGTTACACCACGTGCACAAGAAATTAATGACAAACTTGTGAGATTCATCATTAAGGATTTACGTCCTTTCTCTGTCGTAAACTCTGCAGAATTCAGAGATTTAGTATCAACTCTGGATAGAAGGGACACCATTCCTGATAGGATGACGTTTTCTGAAACTATCATCCCGAGGATGTACCAAAAGACAAAACAATGTTTTTAAATGTTGATTTCTCTTTTTGAAATAAAGAATAAATCCTGTCAAGCACAAGCTCACTTTTAATTTAAAATTCTTCTTGAAATATATCACAATACATGTTAGAAATTTTATATATATATATATATATATATATATATATATATATATATATATATATATATATATATATATATATATACATTGCAATACATAAAATCTAGGCTATACCCCCCACAGGGTGCTGATCCCAACTATGGGGTTCAAGCCCCATTATCATGTCACTGCTGTCCCACCTAGTGCAGCTAACTGGGTTATCAAAGGCCAGCCTGATCCCTCACTGATGTTTGTAAAAGAAATGCTGCATTGCCATCATCATGTTTCTGCCCTACGGT
The DNA here is from genome assembly GCA_024760905.1 of Plotosus lineatus. Classification (NCBI taxonomy): domain Eukaryota; kingdom Metazoa; phylum Chordata; class Actinopteri; order Siluriformes; family Plotosidae; genus Plotosus; species Plotosus lineatus. The sequence goes on along the minus strand of CM045750.1, from coordinate 3,042,491 downwards.
GGCCTGGTGAGCTGTCCAGTACTCCGCACCCTCACCCAGAGTCGGCTAAGATGGGTGCCAGAATCCCTGCAACCCCGATTAGAAAGAAACAGTCCAGAAAATGAATAACAAAAAAAAAATAAAAGCTACATATTAATTGCCCATTGAAAACGATTCAGTCTGAACAGACAGGTCGGGTTTTTTTAAACCAGCCGATAACTCTGAGAGACACAGAGGGTGATTCATTAGTGTCACCAACCTCCACTCCAAACAGCACAATGCTTCTGGCTCCTGCACTCTCAGCCAGCACTGCTTCCACCTCCGGCAGCACCATAGAGAACTTGGTTTTAGGGAACACCAATTTAACCCCAGTCAGGTCCATTTCCTGTACAGTACTACCCAGGCCTTTTGGGTACTGCTCCGACACGATGACCGGGATCCCCAAAATACGAGCGCCTTGCAGCTAGAAAAAAAAAAAAAAAAAAATCAAAAACTGTAAAAAAGCTTTATTCATAAAGTTTCACTAAATTAAACTATAAATATTCTCACACACACACACACACACACACACACACACACACACACACACACACAACTTTCACTTCACTTCTGATTCCTCCTGTAATCGGTGTGTGCACTCAAGTGTAGATGCAAATATAAGAAGCAAGGGACCTTTAATATGATGAATGACATTGACAACAGATAAAAGAGAGTTGGTGCTGGAGACATTATTTGGATGTGTGTCCAATTTCCTTCCTAAAATTTCCGTGTTTATTTACTATTTTAATTTCTCATGTTTCTACTCTTTTTTTTATTTTTTTTTATCCGAAATAATTAAACCCCATTGCTGACTTTCGACAAGAGTAGCTGCAAAGCCGTTAGCGTGTTTCTGCCCTGCAGTGGCCTGGCGAGCTGTCCAGGGTGTACTCTGCCCTCGTCCGGAGTCGGCTGGGATGGGCACCAGCCTCCCCGCGACCCGAATTAGGATTAAGCGGTTACAGAAAATGAACTGAATAATTAAACCATTCTTAAATATTCATGTTTTCTGATCATCACTTATTAAAGGTAGCAAGGACGTTGGAGGCTATCTCGGCTGACACTGGGTGAAGACAGAGTACACCCTGGACAGCTTGCCAGACCACCACAAGACACAGACACACACACACACACACACATACACACACACGCGCGTACAGTAAAATCCCAAGTGGGAACACCTAGATCAGGGGTGTTAAACTCGTGCCACAGAGGGCCATGTGGCTGCAGGATTTTGTTTCAACCAAGCAGCAGCTCACCCGACTCGCTCATTTAATCAACTGATCTGAGACTTCAGGCAGTTTATTGGTCAATCTGTGTGCTCTGTACAGACACTGACCAGTCAACGGCCTGAACATTCAGATCAGTTTTTTAAATGAGCGAGTCAGGTGAGCTGCTGCTTGGTTGAAACAAAAACCTGCAGCCACATGGCCCTCTGTGGCACGAGTTTAACACCGCTGACTTAGAGTGTTCAATTAGATATACCATAATTTCCAGACTATAAGCCGCTGCGTTTTCCCTCCACATGCTTCGAACCCTGTGACTTAAACAATGATGTGGCAAAAGAGGTGTGGCCCATATATTGCATGTACAATTTTTTTTTTCTTTTTAAACTTAGTTGGTGTGGCTTATATTCAGGTGCGCGGAATAGTCCGGAAATTACGGTATACAAAATTGTCGGGTGTTAATTCAACTACGAGGATTTATGCAGGATGGGAGCTCAGAAGGCAACTTCAAATCAGTTACATTTATGGCATCGGACAGCCTCTCCTGGATAAGTTACTCCAGAGCAACTTCAGGGTCTTGTTCAAAAGGCCAAACAGTGGCCGCTTGGTTGTACTGGGGCCTGAACCCCAACCTTTGAATTAGCACCTAGATTCTTAACCACTGAGCCATATTAAGAATAATTAGAACAGATCCAGATCTGTGAAATCGACAGAGAAACAAGAAACCAGAAATGTATATGTGTGTGAAATGTACTGTATGTCTCAAATTCAAAACGTTTTATTATTTTTATAAGTCGCGATGCCTCTATTTTACCAGCTGACATGACCTTACTTTATAATGGAAAGTAGATAAACTCCAGATGTTCAGGAAATTTGGGCAAAAAAAAATATACACAGATTTTCATCGTGCAGTCAAACACTGTGATAAATTATCTGGGAGCGATGGTCACACAAGTGCATCCAGGCACTAAAAATGTCTGAAAAAATTACAGACCAAAAAGACCATAAACAATTCTTGCCTGTCCTTATGTTTCTCTGGAAAAACCACCGAGTCTGCACAGCGTTAGTGACATTTATAATAAAATAAATATGCCAGATTATCACGCAAGAGTAAAAAATATGTTCTGCTATGAAAAGATAAGAGAGATAAATTGGGACTGAAAAACAGGACAGGGCATCTTTACCAGTCTCTGGCCGACGCTGATGATGTCGCCAAAGTATTTGATGGCAGGTCTGAATCGCTCCTGCATGTCGCAGCAGAAGAAAATGGTGGTGGATGGAGAAAGGTTCCCCAGTGTAGGGATCTGCAATTAGAGAACAACATTAAACTCACCTCAAGTGCGATTTGAACTTTTTTTTTTAATACTTTCTTTTCCAACTCACTTATTACCCGTGCAATCAACTCTGCGTTGCATCCCCATCATCCAGAGATTTACTATCAGCACTTTAAACCTGATCTTCAAGCAGTACAAGAAAACATGGATGTACTTTAAAAAGAAGGCACAGCTTTCTAAACGGGTTCCACATGGAATCTCAGCTGATAATAATAATAATAATAATAATAAAAATTTAAAAAAAAAAACACTCTTGTGAGAAAATGTAATTTTCTCTTTAGGTGAAGCAACTTAATGAAAAAGGTCAATCTGTTAATTGCACTTGAACGATCAACACACAGCTGGGACCAAATCCAGATGCTGCGTATACTGAATAACCCAGTAATACAAAAGCATCTCGCTTTGAGCTAACTCATTTAGAGTCCAGAGAAAATTTACATGAGAGCACGTATGATGTCATTATTTCAATATATGAGAAATTTCCTTTTGTCTTTTTCAGGGGTCGCCACAGCGAATGATTCGCACAATTGATTTGGCAGAGGTTTTTACGTCGGATGCCCTTCCTGTCACAACCCTTTTCGCAAGGGACAGAAACACGCTGACGGCTTTGCAGCTCCTCTTTACGAAAGTCAGCAATGGTTCTTTTACATGAACCTCTCACCATAGACAGTGAGAGACATGGCCCGCCTTTGACAACCCAGTTAAGCTGCACTGGGGGGGACAGTGACAACCCGGTGTGGACTCGAACCCCCAACCTTAGGATCAGCGATCCAGCGCCCTATACCACTAGACCACCACCACTACCACTGCCTCCAAATTATTTCAATACATAAAATACGCTTTTTATTACCGACACTACAAACAGACTTTGTGTTTATGTGGATGTTTGTTTGGTAGTTTGACTATAAACAAAACCTTGACCACGCCTCCACAAAATTATCACCAAACTTGGAGGAAACACCACCCTATCCAAGTCTCAGATATGATTTCATTTTGAAATGTCAGGGTTAAACGTGAAGGTTAGTGCACGATCACCAACTTTTTGGAGATAGAGCGCTCAGATTTTTAGAACGAGGGCTGTTACTATTGGACACTAATAGGACACCATATACAGACTTTCAAATGAGAGAATTACCTTTGACCTTGAGGAACCGTGAAAGGTGAAACCTGAGCCACATCAAAAATACTTCAAATGAGAGGTTGTTTTTTTTTTTTTTTTTTTTTTTTTTTAATTTCATCACATCCATCGACTGGAGAACACATCCTAAAATAAGCACACACATTACCAATGTTCTGGAACAGAGGTAGCTTACACATCATACGTACCCATCTAGTTTAATCATAATTCCTTCCTTTAATTCTCGGACACATTTTTAAGTCATGCATGGGTTATTTGCATAGGAACACATGTCATGCAAAAGCTGACAGTCTCTCGGGAGTAGATGTTCCAATTTGCAAGTTCCCTATTACATCACTTTCAGCTTGCACGATGCAAACCATCCTGATTACGTGAAGTGATCGTGTGGTAAATGACTACGACGAGAAAAAAAAGAAGGTTGTTTTATGAAGCTCTTAATAGCCATTGCTCACATAGCACAGGTTAGCATCAGGCTAACGCTATTTCACCTTCTGGAAAACTCCCGGAAGTTTCGATGGATAGAAGGTATACCAGAGGCTTTCCTTTTCACAAAAGGTTCCAAGTAGAGCTGTTTTATTAAAAGAAACTCATCCATCATCCACAGAGCCATTCATGACCACATCCTTTAATCAGGGTATAAAGAAACGTTTGGTCCTGCTGAAAAATGTAATGACTGAAAGCTACTGCGTTTCGTTCAGAATAGAAACAGAAAGACAATCATTTATGGAACTTCAATTACATTAAACACACTGAAATACATGATTGTACTTAAAGGAGTTGAATCGTGTGTACTGTACATACTCTGTACTTTGAGAACTGTTGTTCCCGTCAAGGAATCCAATAAAGGACAATTTGGTAACCATCGGTTTCTGAAAAAATATTCTCCATCCCCACTTAGAGGTTATAATTCTGTATTAAAGTCTATATTTTTATACATGGAAGTATTTTCAAAAGCTTTCGAGTGCCTTTTTCTCCACAAAAGGAGCAAGGCGCCATGGAATGGGTTGCAAGCTGATCTCGTTGTGCCATGCAGCTATAAGAAATGTAAAGTCATGATTCACTTGCTGCTCTGCTGCGATTCTGGTTTATCATTTCTGCAATGCTAACTTTTGGGTCAAAATACTTAATTCATAGTCAAACTGTGAATTATGCAACTGCTCATAGTTTCACGTGCACATGTTTCATCAATTACAAGTATAAAAAGCAAAGGCTGACTTTCGTCAAGAGTGGCTGCATAGCCGTCAGCGTGTTTCTGTCCTGTGATGGCCGGTGAGCTGTCCAGGATGGACTCTGCCCTCGCTAAGAGAGTGGCCAGATGCCAATGATGCCAGAAGCATGTCAACACACCAGTAACCAGTAAAAAAAAAGCAAAGCATGCATCGTCACCGTGATGTAGCTCTCTTAATTCAATTCGATTCAGTCTTATTTGGATATCACTTTTTACAATTTATATTGTCGCAAAGCAGCTTTACACAGTAAAACTGTAAAAGTAGGAGCTTACAAAGTATAAAGGAAGTGATACATTTCCTATAATAACCTCTACATATCCCTAATGAGCAAGACAGTGGCAAGAAAAAAACTCTCAGTAGTTGCGAGGAAGAAACCTTAAGAAGGAACCAGGCCCAAAAGGAAACCCATCCTCATTTGGATGAAACCATAAAGATTCAAACATATTTTGAAGAAAAAATGAGAAATTCATTATAGTCCAAGAAATAGTTCGACTGGTTATACAACCGCAAGTCTTACAGCATTGAATTCAACTTTGAGTGATGACTCTGCAGCTAGCAGACGCTCGGATTAGCCTGTTTGTCTGCTCTCCAATTTTGGCTCTGGATAGTCACTGACTGACTAGTCCTGTTCTTAGTACTTGCTATGCTGCAAGAAATGAGAGCAGTACCTTCCTGAGTGGGATGGATACTGACCATCAGTCCAGGTTCACTCTGAAAAGTACTCCAATTATCTATAAAGCACACTTAATTTTTGGAACGCCACTTCGACATCCAGCAGTTCAACAGCCATAGCCTGCTGTAAGCTAGATCACCACACTGTACTGGGATGGGATCAGAGCATATTACAGCATCGGACATTGCCTTTGCCAATTTCCACACCTCTTTAAAATTATTCCTAGTAACTTCGGACTGATGAAGGCGCATATCATTAACTTCAGCATGTATAACTCTCTTCGAGGATCTGCACTCACCTAAGATAACCTGCTATGTCCGACGCGCTGGCTCCAGGTATCAACCCAACAAACACAGCTGGTGCCCCTAAATGACTATCTAATTTCACATGCCTTAAAATGGAGCTTCCTATAACAAGAGCTCTTTCAGGTTCCTCATTAGGTGTCTCACTGAGGAGAGCAAACCTGTTTGACACGTGAGACGCAGACGAGTGATGCTCTTGTGGGTTAATCTCAGCGTTAGCTTTGACTTTAAGAGTATGCCACCAAGTTGTCACCCATTCACCCCGCTGCGAGGGCTTTGATTTCTGATGCCGGGAGGGGGGGGTTCTATCTCCACCTAAGGCACCCTGCTTTCCGGCCACAGGAACGCTACTCTCACTCATTATTCTTCTCTTAAGTCTACATGCGAACTTCTAACACCACAATCTTCTCTGTCAGAGAGTTACCTAGTACACACCTATCACAGATAAACTTATCACTAATGACGGAGGGAAAACTACTCAACATCCTGCACTAAACACACGAAACAAGCTGAATAGTCGCCATGATGCTAAAAACGAACCTTAACTGGAGACTTGTGGATAGTCGCAGGATGCTGTTGATTTCCTCAGCGTCCTGGTTTGAAGTGGAGAAGAGTTGGTGTTTTGAAGAAAACAAAGTATGAATAAAATAACTAAAACCACCTCAAGTGAAAAGACAAGCAGTAAAAATTAAAATTAATTTCTTAAAACCGGAGAAGGAAAAGCTCATTGACTCCACAGACACGTGGTTGTGGAACGCATCTCACACGCTTATCTTTATTCCTCTGAGAAATTCAGAGCAGTTTATTTCAGTTGCAGATTCAGAAATCTTCACCGACTAACTGGTCAGGACTATGGTGGATTTGGTGCCTGTACTGGGAACACTGGGTGCAAGACAAGCATACACCGTGGCAATAAATGCTTTTTCTTTATTTATTCTTTTTATAAAGCCCACACATTTACAACATTTGGTGTATGGCCTTATCAACAGTGACTTTCACTCACTCTCATTTGCATAACAACTTAATCCTTTATCAAGGTCGCGGGGAGGCTGGTGTCTACACTGGCAGAAGGCAGAGTCCACGTTGAACTGCTGGCCAGACTATAGCAGAGCCAACAAACACAACCATTCACACTCAGAGCCACAATGAAGGAACACTTTGAAACCAGCAATGATCTTAATGTGGTGTTTTTGGACTGTAGGAGGAAAACTGAGTAGCCAGAAGAAATCCATGGGTCTAAAACCTAAGACCTTCTTGCTGTGAGGTGGACGTGCAACCCACTACACCACCATGCCACCCATATATTACTTGTACAAATAAGCAGGATCTGGGTCTGAGGCTTGAACACCCAACCTTTTGATCAACAAGTCAGTGCCTTAAATACCAACGCACCACTGCGCCCAAATTAAAATTCAGTCCTGAAGTTTCAGGTACGTATTTCAATCCAGGTTTACATTTCATTCTTAAGAATTCACTGGATTTTATCATTCATCTTTACATCCTGTTTTTGCTTCCATGGAGTATGGGATATGACAATAACATAATGACGTCAGAAACAGACTCCTTGGTATCAGTATAATGCAAATTGCCTTTGAAACTGGACATGAAATCTCAAAAGAGACCAGAATCTGTTTGGTATTCATGCTGTGGAACACTTTGCACCAAATAAAATTTACAACAATGACTGATGGGCTTTTACACTTGAGTGTCCTGGCTAATCAGTCAGAGCTAACTCGGAGCTTTCAATCTGTTCACGCACTCGTTTGACTGACTGCTTAATCTTACCCGGACGGCTGGTGTCTCTCTCTCTCAGCTGACACAGGGTAAAAGCAGGGTACCCCTAAACAGTTCATCAGACGACCACAGGGCCAACACAAAACACAACCAGTCACAGTCAGACTCACACTTAGGGGCAATTTGGAAAGCCAAATAACCTGTACATGCCTTTGTAGTGTGAGAGGAGCCCAGCACCCAAACCGCTACACCACGCTCCACGTTTACACAAAATTTTGCCCATAGACGGCGTACAATGGGGATCCAACAGGAATCAAACTCACCGTTATGAGCCCAGCACCAAGAACCACAACATCACTCTCTGCAGTTTCAAAAAAGATATTGCCCGAGGACAGGGGTCGGGAGCAAGGGTTGGGGTACAATAGTGGTCTGACAGGATTCAAACTCACCACCTCGAGCCCTGCACCCTAACAATTACACCACCCTCCACAATTATTATTATTATTATTATTATTATTATTATTATTATTATTATGGATGCTTATATCGTGCAATTTCATGCACACATATGCTCAATGCGCGGGGCAGTGGTGGTCTAGTGGTATAGGGCGCTGGATGCTGATCCAAAGGTTGAGGGTTCGAGTCCCCACAAGGTTGTCACTGTCCCCCCAGTGTAGCTAACTGGGTTATCAAAGGCGGGCCATGTCTGTCACTGTCTATGGTGAGAGGTTGATGTAAAAGAACCATTGCTGACTTTCGTAAAGAGGAGCTGCAAAGTCGTCAGCGTGTTTCTGTCCCTTGCTAAAAAGGGTTGTGACAGGAAGGACATCCGACGTAAAAACCTCTGCCAAATCAAACGAACGTGGGAATCAGATGATTCACTGTGGCGACTCCCGAATAAAAGGGAAAAAGCCGAAAGGAAAGAAGAAGTATGCTCAATGCACATGAGACCGCAGCGCGCCCTGCACCTGTCGGCACTGTACGGCACCAGTTGTTGCGTTGTTCTATCCTTTTGATGCTGAGCGCCAAGCAGGAAGCAACAACTCCCAAATTTTAACTTCTCATGGTATGACGCTGCCGGATTCGAACTCTGACCTTCCGAAGGATAAAGCGGACGTTCTACCAACTGAGCTAAATCCCCGGTAAACAATTACATAAAAATGTTGCCCAAGGATGGGGGTCACAGGCAAATGTGGGGGTATGATGGGATTCAAACTCATCACCAAGAACCCACCCACCGCACTTATACAAAATTATGCCCTGAGGACAGAGGTCCGGGGCAAGGGTGGGGGTACAACGGGGGTCTGACAGGATTCAAACTGACCACCATGAGACCAGCACCTGAAGCTAGACACCAACAGTCACAACGCCAAATGTAGTGCACTTAATGTAGTGCACTTAAAAAGAGCGTGCAAAACTAATCTGGGACTCGACCCGTCACAATCAACAAGTTCTTCAGAAAGCGGTTCCGGTGCATATAATACGTGCACGTGAATAGAAATCTTGAAAAAGTCAGTGACACACAGATCAGTGCCGGATGGGATGTCATGTACAGCATTTTACAGAAAGCCGAGCGGGGACCCGACAGCACACTCGAATAACTTATAAAAATAACAACAAACAAATAAATAAATAAAAAATAAAATAAAAGTCCGACTCACATCCGTCTGAACAGGAACCAAACGCAGCTTGCATTGGTCCGAGATCACAAAGCCCTTGGGCAGGTCCACGTACTGTCCCCATTCATCCGAAAACACCTGGATCAGACATTTGCGGTGCACGTCGATCTGGGGACCATACAGAGAGAGAAACTTCTGCACGAGGACTTCATAGCCCGAACCCAGCGGAACTGACGACGGCCGCGAAAACACGGAAAAGGAGAATAAAACGTGGACGTGGTTACTGCTGGCGTCCGCCATGATGAACTGAGCTCGGTGCTGAGCCGCGTGCTCACGTGTACATGACCCACGGCAGCCCTGACCTCCAGATGGTGCTCAGCGGGAACAAGCAGCACGAGCCAGACTCATCCCTCCCTATGACGTGACTAAACATGACTATGTAAATTATTTTAAAAAATTAAAAAAAAAAAAAAAAAAAAATCACCATGTGACGTCATATAGTAGTCTGCATGCGACTGGAAAGAAGGTTCCGGGTTCGATCCCGTGCTCCCATGACGGTGTTTTGTCTCCCTGTGTTTGTGTGGCTTTCTCCCCAGGACTCCGGTTTCCTTCCACAGTCCAAACGCAGGCACATTCAGATCATTCTCTGTTCCAAATTGCCCCTTAGATGTATCAGTGGCTGTACGTATATGTTGGAGAGATGTTTAAGGTGCACCCTGCCTTTGCACAGAGTCGGCTGAGATGGGCCCAGCCTCCCCGCGACCCTATTTAGGGTTAATCGGTTAAAAAAAAAAAAAAAAATGAATGAAGGTTCATCAAACGAGAAAAAAAAAAAAAAATCATGGATGCCATGCCTTTCAGAAATGAAGCTTAATTTGAAGGTGGATTTTGAGCACAAAGGAATTCCTGCTCCTCACTCGAACCTGTGAGGTTAGGAATGAGAGTCGAACTCAAGTACACCAACTTATTTGTAAAGTTTACCCGCTTCGAATAGCAGCTCAAGCACATCAACACCGTCCATGACCACTTTCATAAGTACCAGTCAAAATTTGGACCTTGTGTCGAAATCTTTGACTGGTACGACCAACACACACCACATCACTCACACACACACACACACACACACACACATCACTCATACACACGTGTGTGTGTGTGTGTGTGTGTGTGTTGGTCATACCAGTGAAAGATGGCCTGGCAAGTTGTCCTGGGTGTACTCTGCCCTCACCCATTGTCAGCTGAGATGGGCACCAATCTCACTGCAACCCTAATTAGGATTAATTGGTTCAGAAAATGAATGAATATTTATATCAGTGTGTGCATATAGTTCATATGAGCAAATTAATTAGAATCAGATTTAAGTCCGTAGGAGCTCACCGCACCCTCTTTCTAAGACATCATTTAATGATCAGCTTGGCGATAGCTACGTTATAATATTTAAAGCTGGTGTTCGATACCAAAATCAGAAATGAGTATATCAGAGGGACAGCCCACGTAAGATGTTTTGGAGACAAAGTCAGAGAGGCTAGATTGAGATGGTTTGGACATGTACAGAGGAGGGATAGTGAGTATATTGGCGGTAGGATGCTGAGGTTGGAACTACCAGGCAGAAGGCCTCGAGGAAGACCAAAGAAGAGATTTATGGATGTGGTGAAGGAAGACATGAAGGTCGTTGGAGTCAGAAAAGAAGATGCAGAGGACAGGGTGAGATGGAGGCGGATGATTTGCTGTGGCGACCCCTGAAGGGAACAGCCGAAAGGAAAAGAAGAAGAAGAAGAAGTTCGATACCAAAATCTTTACTATGTCTGATTAAAACCATTTAACATAAAACTATAAATGTATTTTTTTCCCCCACAGTAGTGATAAGACACCTAAATAAAAGGAGGATGCAGATATCCTGAACCCAAATACCAGCAGGCCCGGTCCAGACATTACCCAAAGGAGTCTCCAAAAATACCTAAAGCAAACTCGCATGTTATTTTAGGAGCTTGAGCTCAGTTCATGCCACTGGCCTCAATGTTTTTTTGCACATAATTACCGCAAGCCAGGTAGGACAACAAACACAAGCTTATTGGTGAACTATTTAAAAAAGAGAAATGTTCCTAAACATATAACGTTTAATCATGGCTTGAAACTGAGGAGCATATATAAATCCAGTGTTATATCCAAAGTGTTAAACTATGATAAGAATAATAAAAAATTACAACTTACTTGAAGAAGGAAAGTAATTGTGCCAGCACACAGATTTGATATGCTTGCGCTGTATGTTAGTTAATCTGTCCTCGGGGAACTGGCACATTTAACCCTCGAATGTTGTGTCTCTTCTTGTTTTTCCACATGATTACACTCACACTGCAATAATAAAATGAAAAGACAAAAATCAAGTGGAAAGCAGCTTACATCAAACAGCATTAAACAGGATGTGTTAAAAACGGACATGACAGGGCTATTCTTAAAAAGCTTATACAATTAATTGTGTTTATAGATGTGTATTTGAATGATGTGGACAAATTCACAGGCTTTGGTAATAAAAGTAAAGTATGTGCATGAAAGCGAACATATTGGCAAATTGTGAGAAATAGAATACTGCATGTAATTTGCGCTATATTCCTTTTAATTAAAACGATGCTATAGTATACTCACACCCAGGGGCAATTTGGATCAGCCGATTAATCTAATGGGCATGGCTTTGGACTGTGGGAAGCAAACCAAAGTACCCTGAAGCAAATTCATGCGAACCCCACAACGAAATACCCTTGCTTGAGCCCGGGACTCAAACCCAAGACCTTCTTGCTTTGAGGTGGACTATCAGTGCCACAGATATATTATCTTTATTAATATTATAAGAGAAATGATATTATTGAAGCATTTTACTAGACTTGTCAGAAAGAGACATTAAAAGATAATATTAATCTAAATATGGCAGTGACGGCCGAGTGGTAAAGGTGCTGGATCACTGCTCCTAACGTCGGGGTTTCGAGCCCCACTCTAACACACAGGTGGTTACTGTTAATAATAATAATAATAATATTGTGGTTGCTTATATAGCACAATTTCATACACATGTATACTCAATGCGCATGAGATCCCAGTACTCCCTGCGCTCTGGGTACCCATCTCCACTGTACGGCACCAGTTGTTGCATTGTTCTATCCTTTTGATGCTGAGCACCAAGCAAAACACAACTCCCAAATTTTAACGGCTCATGGTATGAAGCGGCCGGATTCAAACTCCGACCTTTCGGAAGATAAAGCAGACGCTCTACCAACTGAGCTAAATCCCCGGTGTGCCCCCCCAGTGCAGCTAACTGGGTTATCAAAGGCTGGCCATGTCTCTCACTGTCTATGGTGTGAGGCTGTAAATGAACCTTTGCTGATTTTCGACAAGAGTTCCTGTAAAGCTGTCAGTGTGTTTCCACCCTGCGATGGCCTGGTGAGCTGTCTGGGGTGTACTCTGCCCTCGCCCAGAGTCGGCTGGGATGGGCACCAGGGGACTACGATCCTAATTAGGATTAATCTAAATATACTGTACAATCAAGATTAAAACATGGTTGTGTATTGATTAGTGTTTTTTTAACAACAAAATGAGTCTGGGTTCAAGTCCCAGGCTGGGTGAAGGGCTTTTCTTGTGCATCCATGGGGTTTTTTTTTTCTTCCTGATATTCCAGTTTCCACCTACAGTCAAAGAAATATACTGTATATTTTGTAACTTGGCTATGGTTGTGTGTGTGTTGCGGTGTCGAGTTGTTCATGGTGAAGCCCATTTTTGGCCAGTGCTGACTGAGATCAGTGAAATTAGAACAGATGGAATGGTGTTCGCATCTCAAATCACGTACATCAATCACAGCACTAATTTAAAATAAAATATCAAACAGAAGAAACAAACTGGTCTATCACAAAAATAAAGAAGTCTGTGTGGAAATGTTCAAGGGTAATGAATATTTTTGCAAGACACTGCATGTTCAAAGGATGCAAAGAAGGATTTCAATGGGTGAGAAGTTTGGATTTTCAGAACACACATGATGTTATAGTGATATGATGGCGTCGATCATATTGGGGGGTGTAATTTATAAATGGGTGACCAGTGCGAGTGTAAAACCTTTCAGCATTTTGTTCCTCTAAAAAAAATCTCACTGCCTCTTACGGTCTGTGGTGGGACGCTTCTAAAAGAACCAGAGCTGACTTTGGTCAAGAGTCATCTGTATAGCCGTCAGCGTGTTTCTGCCCTGCGATGACTTGTGGCAAGCTGTCCAGGGTGTACTCTGCCCTCGCCAAGTTGGCTGAGATGGGCGCCAGCCTTACCAGGACCCTAATTAGGATTAAGCAGGTTAGAAAATCAATGAATGATATCTCACCTGGAGACGGTAAATAACTTGCTACTATATTTCAGAATTTTTTTATTTTCATTATTTTTCCATGAGGGTGTGCAAACAATTACACTCATTTTTAAAGAAAACAACAACAACAACAGTGTTTTACACGGATTCACCATAATTCTAGTGTTTTATTAAAGTAGTTGTTTGACATGAGCATAAACATGGATTTATATGTACTCGTATTAATAAAAAATGTGCAGATCATAATCACAGGAAGAGGCGACTGCCGCTGTAAGTCATATTCAGTAAAGGCGACAAAACAACAACAACCTCTGAAGAAAATGATCCTCATTACTCCACGGGTACATGTAAGACAACTTAATGCATCACAAGCCTCTTCAGCAAAATGTTATTAAATTCATTATTCCAGCACAACTCACACAAATCACTAATTCACAGTAAATTCTGAATTAGGACAATATTAACAAGGTCGTTATAAACAGATTTAAAGTGTTGAAGGCACTCTCAACTCCGGCACAATAAGAATTCTTTCTGAATTACTTTAGTCAAGGCACATTTATACACTTGAGGATATGTACGAATACACAAATTACCAGAATAACGTGCAGTGTACAAAGAATTTAATTCAATATCGGTGATCATTTCTTTATGCTGACTTCTTTCACAGCTCCAGTACTGACAGGTAATACTCCGTCTTCAGAAAATTCACATCTCATTGTTTGGAGATCTGGTAATCCATTTACGATAACCAAGAAATCCAGTGATTTCATCGAATTGGTGGTGTGTGTCCCCCACTGCCATTTCAGACGTGGGAACACGGTTTTCACGGATTCGCTTCGTTTTAGCATACACTGCCCAACTGAAAAAAAAAAGTTAGACATGCCAATATTATCATGGAGAGCATTTAGCTTTAAAATTACAGTATGTAATCTCCATGGCACTGTTGCTCCAGTTGGTCATGTCAAGGCTCAGCAACATTAATGTGACAAGAAAAAGAAGACTGATGGTTATCACATTAATAGACTCTCTTCCCTGATGGCACAGGCATAAACAGGGGACTCACCTGGTGAAAGACTGGTTCAGGGAGCATGGGCTATCATTTTCACACATGTATTGCCACCCCAGAGTCCTGAGGAGAAGTCTTTATGGCGTTTTTCAAACCCCCCCGGATCCATTCAAGATGAGAAATAAACCCACCACTGGGTGGAAATAAATGTTTTGGTGCTTAAATTTGTTGAAACCGCGGAATGAAGATTATGTACTGTAAGCAAGGCTACCGGTGGAACAACAACATTTTCATGTGTGACTTTTTTGTCCAGGTAGTGTATTTTACACAATTTTTAACGATTGTGTTGACGTCTACTCACCTACAGGTCAGTTAATGTAAATCAAACAACTTTGGGAAACCCAAACAGTTACAAGAAGACTACGCAAGCTGCACACTGCAAGGCTCATAGTTAAACGGCAGGCTCAAGCCCAGAAACGTCTTGATGTGAGGCAACAGTTCTAACCACTGCACCATGGTCTCACACACTCATTTGCTAAACTACTTAATCCAACAAGGGTCACTGGGAGGCTGAACAAAAACAGGGCAAACCCTAAACAGCTCGTCAGACCACTGCAAGGCCAAAACACACACACACACAACCACAACCATTCACACTCTCACTTATACCTCGTGGCAATTTGGAAGAGCTAGTTAGCCTAATGTGCATGTCTTTGGTCTGTGGAAGGAAACCAGAGTACCCAGAGGGAAGACATTCAAGAAAAGGGAAAATATACAAAAATCCACACAGAAACACTGGAACCCAATACCTTCTTGCTGTGAGGTGGACATGCTGCTGCACCATGATGCAGCCCTGAAATGGAAATTATTTGACTTGTAAGACATAATCATGCAGCAAAATAGCCCAGACTCTTGAATGCCTTTCTTACCAACTTTGGTACATGATCTATTTTCTGGCCCTGGATTCACAGCTGCAGCGAGCCAGAGGCTAGGTAAACCAGTTATAAATATTAATTCAAAGATAGTCTGCATTTTAGTATATAAAATATGTAAACTGAGCATTTGTAAAATGAGTAAAAATCAGTAGGGTCAGTTGATTTGATTTCCTTGTTGGGAGCTCTGTAACCAGTACTAAATTATTGCAAACAGTGGAATGGTTTAAAAAAAAAAAAAAAATTATATATATATATATCTATCAACACAACTGCTCCTGGTCTTGGCTCTTAATGCATTTGATAGGACATTGTTCCAATGATAAACCTTCTCTATCAGTCTCTGCAGACGTATGTAATTACAGACTGCAGATTTTAAGTATAGCAATGTTTTAAATTGATATCTGATGATTTCATGGTGATGGTAGCGGCCATATTCATCACCTGTATTGATCTACAAAGACCCCCCCATCATAGAGGAATGCAGGAGGTTCATGGAGATGATGGTGAAGGATGACATGGAGACTGCATTAGGGCTAAGGGACACCTGACCTTACAACTGTGCCAGACAGACAGAGGAAGCTCCAGAACCTGATACTGAGTGGGCACTGGTGAGAATCCAGCCTCTCATTCATCTCCATCACAGCAATTAGTCTCCTCGCAAAAGGTCACACAAGTCATTAAAACTCTAATTCATTATTAACCAATATGGCCTTGGTGACATGTTCACAAAGGGAGGAATCAATCCATTATTCAGCATAGAATCATTCAGGATTGCTTTCAGGCCCAATCAAATATACAACACTACAAAAGCGTTGGGCTCATTCAGGATCTTCCTTCTGAATAGTATGTCCAATCGGTTTGTCTGCAGAACACAGCCTTTGGCTATTTATGGCCTATAGCTTTCGTTGGCCTGATGCTATGCTGTCATAGATGGAGCTTGTGAGGGGAATGTAGCTTTCTTCTGTATAATCTAAGCAGTATAGCAGGTCAGAGATGGTGGCAGGGTTGAAGCCACTCTTCACCAAACCAAACTTCTGTTGCTTGAATGTACCAGTCATCTCCATAGAATCCTAACAATGGAAAGAGAGCAGTATTAATTTCATATATTTCACATCATGCTTTATGTCCTTTCTAGGTCTTCAAGTTTTAATTAATGAGCTTCCCTGCTATCATTTTAGTTCAGAGGTGTTAAAATACTACACACTACATGAATACTTCAAATAAGTTGAAGCTCTAGCACTTAAACAAAAAGAGAAATTACCGGAATGTATAGGCCCTGGCGATAACTGACTACATGTCCTGAATTGTGTACTGCATCAGTGACAGGAAGACGAGAAAGATAAAGACATGGAGGTGCAGAAGCCATTTTCATTGCAGTTAATGAGGTAAACAGACACATACACAACTCTAGAAGGATCCTTTCCATGTTGTTAACCTTATGAGCTTGTTAGAGGTCAAAGCAATTTCAATTTTTGCCATTTTAAATTTTAATTGATGGGATGTTTGTTATATAGAGATACAGTGTAAAGCCATTTTGCTGTGACCAATTTTAGCATAATAACTCAATATTGAACCACCATTTTCAATCTAGACCCCCCAGTAAAAAGTGAAATGAAAAAAATGTTTAAAAAAAAAAAAAACAAAAAACAGGTTGACAAAACATTACAGAGAAATACAAGGATTTTGTTCCCCCATTAAATCTAGCAACCTTTAAGTGAAGTGTAAGTAACTTTATGACGATGGCAGTTGCCATACAAATTTCCTATATTGATGTCCACAGCAGAGTAACATAGGAAAGAAGGTGATGGTGAAGGAGGAAATGGGGACACTATTAGGGCTTTAATAATTCATTATTTCTGAAAAGACACCAAAAATATTCAAGTGGGTGTTAATGAAAATTTGACCTCTACATTCAGCTCTAATTTAGAAAAAATTTGGACACTGGAAAACTTTGAGCGGGTCGCAAGAATTTCACACATCCAGTATTGTGCAAATGTTTAAAATCACATACACAGAAATGCTGCAGTGCATACACAGCATATATTTACATATAGATAATTAAATTAAAATTAAACAGTGGTGAGGTGTGCTGTCGGTGTGACAGAAGAGTTCAAGGTGGAGGTGGGACTGCATCAAGGGTCAGCTCTCAGCCCCTTCTTGTTTGCTATGGTGATGGACAGGTTGACAGACGAGGTTAGACCACAATCTCCATGGACTATCATGTTTGCAGACGACATCGTGATCTGTAGTGAGAGCAGAGAACAAGTGGAGGAAAATCTAGAGAGGTGGAGGTATGCCCTGGAAAGGAGGGGAATGAAGGTTGGTCTCAGTAAGACAGAATACATGTGTGTGAATGACAAGGACCCAAGAGGAACGGTGAGGTTACAGGGGGCAGAGATAAAGAAGGTGGAGGATTTTAAGTACTTAAGCTCAACAATCCAGAGCAATGGAGAGTGTGGAAAAGAGGTGAAGAAGCGTGTGCAGGCTGGTTGAAATGGATGGAGAAAAGTGTCCGGTGTGATGTGTGATAGGAGAGTATCGGCAAGAATGAAGGCAAAAGTGTACAAGACGGTGATGAGGCCAGCGATGTTGTATGGTTTAGAGACAGTGGCCCTGGGGAAAAGACAGGAGTCAGAGTTGGAGGTAGCAGAGATGAAAATGTTGAGGTTCTCTTTGGGAGTAACGAGGATGGATAGGATAAAAAACGAGTACATCAGCGGGACAGCACATGTTAGATGTTTTGGAGACAAAGTCAGAGAGGCTAGATTGAGATGGTTTGGACATGTACAGAGGAGGGATAGTGAGTATATTGGTAGTAGGATGCTGAGGTTGGAACTACCAGGCAGAAGGCCCAGAGGAAGACCAAAGAGAAGACTTATGGATGTGGTGAAGGCAGACATTAAGTTCGTTGGAGTAAGAGTAGAAGAATCAGAGGATAGGGAGAGATGGAGGCAGATCATTTGCTGTGGCGACCCCTAAAGGGAACAGCCGAAAGAAAAAGAAGATAATTAAATTAAAATGTTTAAATTCTCCCCCAGTGCAGCTAACTGGGTTATCAAAGGCTGGCCATGGCTCTCACTGATTGTTGAGAGGTTCATGTAAAAGAACCATTGCTGACTTTCGACAAGAGGAGCTGCATAGCTGTAAGCGTGATTCTGCCCTGCGATGGCCTGGTGAGCTGTCCAGGTGTACTCTGCCCTCGCTCGGAGTCAGCTGGGATGGGCACCTGCCTCCCCGTGACCCTAATTTGGATAAAGCGGTTACAGAAAATGAATGTATGAATGTTTAAAATCTATAAAGCACACTTAATTGGGTAGATGTAGCCTAATTGTTCATGAAGTGGCTTTGAGACCGAAAGGTCACTGGTTTGATTCCCAGACCAGCAGGAAAAATGTGTGGCAGTGTGGGAGTGAGTTGCATCTTCCCTTCTTCATC
The DNA here is from genome assembly GCA_024760905.1 of Plotosus lineatus. NCBI lineage: Eukaryota > Metazoa > Chordata > Actinopteri > Siluriformes > Plotosidae > Plotosus > Plotosus lineatus. The sequence continues at coordinate 3,023,509 of CM045750.1, read as the reverse complement.
GCTGAAGTGCCTTTCAGCAAGACACCTAACCCCCAACTGCTCTCCGAGTGCCCCGATGAGTGTGGCATTTCACTGCTCGAAGTGTGTACGGTTTACATGTGTGTGTGTGCACGTGCTCACTTTAAATGGATTAAATGCAGAAGGGAAAAAAAAAAAAAAAAGTCATAAATGAAACAAAATCAACCGTAGGTCAGATGATTGCTTTAGAAATATGGTCATTTCAGGAACAGTATCTGCAGATTTACAAGGCAATTATCTATACGTGTTACTGAGTATCTTGCAGAGCCAGCCACAGTTCTCCTGGAGATTGTGATGTCAACCCAGCAGTCTTCATTATAGTTTGGTCTGAAAAGTAGTCTCATAATATACAGTAGGCCCTTGACTATTTGTGGTTTTGCGATCAGGGTTTGGGTATTCGCCGAGCAACTGACACGTCATTCAAATTCAGCCAATGGCCGTCCTCCTTCCTGCTGATTGGTTGAGATGATGTAATGCCCCTTTTTCCTCATTTGCTCACAAGTTTTCAATGAGCCTCGTTTTTGTGTATTTTAATTATGATGCCACTCAAAGCGTCTTCTCTGGCTAAGCGCTAGAAAAGATAATGATGTTGGATGTCTCTTCTGAAGAAATAAGACTTTCTCCTGAAGAAATGACAGTTTCCTCTGAATGAGTTTGCACTCTAGTATTAAAGTCTTTTTCAATCATTATTCCAGTACAATACCTAAGTTAATGTTTAGAATGTTTGTGAGTGTGATTTTATGTATTGTGGTGCAGCATGTTTATCGTTTTGTTTCATTTATCCAATTTATTAAATTTCATGTTCTTTTTGTTATGGTCTGTATTTTGGGGGACTTTGATTTTGACTGTGTGTTCTCTAACTCTCCGGTCTGGCTGAGGGGCGTGGCTGAGCTGCTCCGTGGCTTCTAAACATTAACTTAGCCACTGTACTGGATTAATAATTGAAAAAGATTTTGAAGATAATCAGCTGAACTGTTGTAAAGCTGTAGTATTAGACACTTCAGAGGAAACTGTTGTTTCTTCAGGAGAAAGTCTTATTTCTTGAGTGGCATCATCAAGCGATACACAAAAAATGAAAACATATACATACTGCATGTATGTACGTACACACACATACATACATTATATATATATACACACACACACACACATACATACACATATATATATATACACACAAACGGTGTTTTTTATATATATGTATAAATAAATAAATAAAAAAAAAAAAAAAATATATATATATATATATATATATATACACACACATACATACATATATACAGGGGCAGTGGTGGTCTAGTGGTATAGGGCGCTGGATCGCTCATCCAAAGGTTGGGGGTTCAAGTCCCACTCTCCACAGGGTTGTCACTGTCCCCCCAGTGCGGCTAACTGGGTTATCAAAGGCGGGCCATGTCTGTCACTGTCTATGGTGAGAGGCATGTAAAAGAACCATTGCTGACTTTCGTAAAGAGGAGCTGAAAAGTCGTCAGCGTGTTTCTGTCCCTTGCTAAAAAGGGTTGTGACAGGAAGGGCATCCGACGTAAAAACCTCTGCCAAATAAAATGTGCGAATCAGATGATTCGCTGTGGCGACTCCCGAGTAAAAAAAAGGGAAAAAGCCGAAAGGAAGACAGACAGACATACATACATATACATATATATAAAATATACACACACATTATATATATATATATATATATGAGAGAGAGAGAAGATATAGGTAGATAGATAAAGTATGCTGTATAATGTTTATATATTTTATCAATAAATATCACAGTACAAAATTAAAAGGTTTTTCTTAATCATTACTACATTTTACTACATTAATATTGTACGGTATTAATGAGTAAGACTGTCTATAGCATGTGTTTAAGAAGCATATTTTAGCGCTTGTAATAAATACATAGCATTCCGGTTGATCATTTGCGCATGTAATATGTATGCTACATGGGGTTTTAAGTTCGGGTACAGAACTCGCGGATTATCTTCATTCGCCAGAGGGCTCGGAACCGAGCCCCCGCGAATATCGAGGGCCTACTGCTTTTTTATTCACATACAATTTATTTTCTGCAACAGTAAATTTATTTGCTGTAAAACTAAAATGTTTTGTGAACTGACTGGCTTGTTGACTCAGTTTAAGTAGTAAAATAAAAATCTATAGCACAGTTTGGCGTTATGCTGTTCAGCGCTTCATCTTACCTGTACTCGGATGAAGAGAGGCCGAGCATAAACCGGTAGATGAGTTATGACATTCTCAAACAACTTCTTTCCATCAAACACAAAATCAGGCCTAACGATTAGTGACGCCATACCAGCTCGACCTTCATGTCCTGCAACAGAACATTTATTCAAGATGTACCCAATATCGCTATTGCTAATAACAGTATTACTCTTATAATAAACACAGTTATATCCTGTATATTATTTTTTGAAAATATATTCTGAGCAGTGAGTATCAAAAATTCATGGAAAAACCTGGTGCAAGTTAAAAATGTTGCTCGACTTAATTTTAGATGGACATTATAGGTATTTCTTACAGTATTTCTGATTAAATTACAGTTCTTGTAGTCTATATAATAAAATAAAATGTATATAGGATAATAATTAAGGTAAATGAGGTATAAATATGTCGTCATTGCTATGTATATGCTGTAGAATCAAAGTGTATTAAACTAGAGGTAGTGTACAAAAAACATCCCATAGAAATGAAGGAGAATAGTGGTCTAGTGGTATAGGGCACTGGATCGCTGATCCAAAGGTTGGGGGGTTCGAGTCCCACTCTCTACAAGGTTGTCACTGTCCCCCCCCAGTGCAGCTAACTGGGTTAACAAAGGCGGGCCATGTCTCTCACTATCTAAGGTGAGAGGTTCATGTAAAAGAACCATTGCTGACTTTCGTAAAGAGTAGCTGCAAAGTCGTCAGCGTGTTTCTGTCCCTCGCTAAAAAGGGTTGTGACAGGAAGGGCATCCGACGTAAAAACCTCTGCCAAATCAAACGTGCGAATCAGATGATTCGCTGTGGCGACTCCTGAGTGAAAGGGAAAAAGCCGAAAGGAAGACAGACAGACAGAAATGAAGGAGAAATCGCCAGGTGAAAATGAGAGCCTGTTTCAACCTTGAGACATTCCAACTGTGGAGTATTACTCGCCTTCGCCCAGTGTCACCTGAGATCCTAGAAGACCCATGACCTTGGGAGTACATTAAGCAGTTTGGTAAATCGGAACACCACTCTCTCGGACATCGCCACAAGGTATGCTGGTCATGTGACAATAGTGTGATATCATAAAGAGATGAAAGAGCGGCACCAATAAGTGATCTGCCTATTACAAAGGACATCCTACACACAATTTCGGTACACTATCATCTAGTTGTTATCTGGTTAAAATGTACATTATGGTGTAGCAATGTTTGTGTTTGAGTTCAAAAGTCTGAAGACAGGATGTTCTTACAAGCCAGCCTCTTGGTGGCAGCATACCTCCACCATCGGAAATGACTCAACTGAGGTTAAATCTCTTGTAAACCTTGGCCACTTTTCACCAAGATATTTTAATTGACTTGGAAAGAAATCCTAGTTCCAGACATGGATGGGAGTTAAGCCCGGTTTGCTCTATCTATAACAGCAATCCCTGTAGTACGAACTAGAAGATCTAGCCTCAGTCTGTCTGTCTCTCTCAGAAATGTGAAGAAAACACCACATTTTATTACCTGGAACCTCTACTCCATACACATTGACTTCCTGAATAAAGTCCAGGAGTCCAAGAACCTCTGCGACCTCAGTCGTGGCCACGTTTTCACCTTTCCATCTGCAAATAACACAAGGTTCAGTCATGGGTTACACAACTTGGTATAAGGTCAACATGTGTGGATCAACCATAGGTTACACCACCAGGGGCTGGTATGAAAGCCATGAGTATGTATTTTACTTAATTTTAAATATTTTTCATGTGTTTGGTTACAAAGGTTGAGTTCGGGGCCAGGGTAAGGGAGAGGGATAAAAAGAGAGAGGTTCACTCAACTAAAGGGACTTTACCTAACTAGTACCTGAATAAAATAACACCTTCTCCCACACGCACACCCAAAGAGCAATTAAACTAGCCACAAACCCACCCTCTCTTACCCCATGGTATGACACACATCTGTGGGAAACACTGACTTATCACTTGTGCTATCAGCTGTGTTTTCAATTGTTTGCAACAAAGAATGATCAACAGACCTGGTGATCCAACATTGTTTAGAGATGCAAGCTACGAACAGGCAAAACCAGAAACATTTGTGATAGGCTGACATTTAAGACATACCTGAAAGTATCGCCTACTCGATCCTTAAAGCTGATGAAATCGTCCTGGTCCTCGACCATCAGGTCACCCGTGTTGAAATAGATGTCTCCTTTCTTAAACACATCCCTCATCAGTTTTTTCTCAGATAATTGTTTGCTTCCAGCATAGCCAAAGAATGGACTTAGGGAATTGACTTTTGACAGCAGCAAACCCATCTCACCTGTGAACAAGTAAACCAGCCACAGTTTGGTAATTATGATCGAAGCCCATTTTTCATTTTCATCTTCATCCACTTAATCCGGGGCCGGGTCTCAGGAACAGCAGCCTAAGCAATGAGGTCCTGACACCCCTCTCCCCGAGAGACATAATCCCTCCAGTGTGTTCTAGATTGACCATGCCATCTCTTCCCAGTTGGAAATGTCTCCCAAGACACCACACCGGGGAGGCATTCTAATCAGATGTCCGAGCCACCTTAACTGGCTCCTCTCAATGCAAAGGAGCAGCGGTTCTACTCCGAGCTTCTCACCCTATCGCGAAGGGAGAGCCCCACCACCCGGCAAAGGAAGCTCATTTCAGCCGCTTGTATCCGTGATCTTGTTCTTTCAGTCAATACCCAAAGCTTGTGACCAGAGGTGAGGGTTGGAACGTAGATCTACTGGTAAATTGAAAGCTTTGCGACTCAACTCCCTCTTCGCCACAATGGACCAGTACAGGGGCCACTTTACTGGAGAGGCTGCAGCAATCCGCCTGTCCATCTCATGCTCCATCCTTCCCTCACTCGTAAACAATACCCTGAGATACTCAACTCCTCCACTTAGGGCAGGACCTCATTCCTGACCCAGAGGGTGCATTCCACCCGTTTCCGGCTGAGAACCATGGCCTCGGATTTGGAGGTGCTGATTCTCATCCTGGCCGATTCGCACTCTACTGCAAATCGCTTCAATGAGAGTTGGAGGTCCCAGACTGATGAACTTTTATCTTCAACATTATCCATGAAAAACTGAGACGAGATCCAATGGCCACCAAACCAACTGTTTCTAGGCTGTGCCTAAAAATTCTGTCCATAAAAATTATGAACAGAATCAGTGACAAAAGGACAGCTTTGGTGGACTCCAACCCTCACCGGAAACGAATTTGTCAATCCTAATCATAGCTCAACTGTATACATCAGTGATCTTAGTATCAACCAATCAACACCTCATAAATCCAATTTTCAAGCAGTATGACCAGAAGTGCTAACCTTCCACTTCTAACCAAGTGCCAGAGATTTTGAGAACTCCGCCTGGACTTATTGTTAACCAGGGTGCGGCTCGCATTGAGCCACCATAGCATACCATAGTGTAATAAAGTTTATCCTTTTGGTATCGTTTATTAAACATGCTACAGAAAATAAAATCTCACGAACAAACATTCTAAACATTAACTTAGGTACTGTACTCGAATAATGATTGAAAAAGACTTTAATACTAGTGCTTTACAACAGTATATGCTGTATAATGATTATACTGTATTTTATCATCAATAAATATAACAGTATAAATTGAAAAGTTTTTCTTAATCATTACTACATTCATACTGTATTAATGAGTAACACTGTCTATAGAATGTGTTTAAGAAGCATATTTAGAGTATGCAACAGATAAATAGTATTTTACTTCCAGTTGCTCATTCTCACATGTAATGTGATACATGAGGTTTTACTTCCGGGTACAGAACTCGCAGATTATCTTCATTTGCAGGAGGGGCCGGAACCGAACCCCTGTGAATATTTCAAATTCCCCCTTTGTGTGGATGCGAGTGTGAATGACTGTGCGTTGTCCATAATGCATGATGGAGGTACCTTGTACTCTATGAATGCATGTCTGGTGTTTGCCTGTCTGGAATTGGTTTTGGTGACAACGTATCACATATCAGATCAAAGTAAATCACTATTAATCAACACAAAGATATTTGGAGAAGAATTCAAGCACTATCTATGAGTAATGCTGATGTAAATTTCCAGTTTCAGGACCTCCCGTTCCAGTGTCACTGCAGGTAGATATTGGAAAATTGTCTCACCTTTATTAACTCGCTGACAGAAACCCTGCTCATCTCTCACAGGTTCATCTTTTGCCATGTCGTATTTCACCAAGTCATACTTAAACAGGAGCTGCAGAACAATGCATGTAGAAATAATACATTTGTGGTGTGAACATCATATTTCACATATACTTCCATATACTCCAGAATGTGCCCACAGCGAACATGATAAGACCGAGTAAAAGGACTTAAACATTGTGTGTAGGCTGACAAGATAGCTCCATGCTAACAGTATAAATGATATATGTATTGGTATAACTTTATTTCTCCAATTTTCTTTTTTTTTTTTTAAATCAGGATGGACTCATGTAAACTCCAGAGTAAAGGCATCTCTTCATATTTCACAGAAACTTAATGAAAAGCAAATTAAAATACAAGAGCTCAGCTCAGAGCTAAATGCTATGCAGCCAATGACACCTGTTTAGCCTACTGTTTAAAAATGTAATACATATTACACAAAAAACAAATTAAAATGAAACTGATGGTTTTGATTTTTATTTTTCTATCTTAATGTGTGCCAGTGATGAAGCCATCAGCTCCAAATGACTGTGACAAACTGATTTTCAGCCATTTGTCAAATCAGATTATGCTATTCCCATGTAGTTTATACGAATGCAGCATATGCTCTCTCACGCTTACAGAAAGCACTTAGTCCTATTCATTTTCCAGGAAGGCTGGGGCCTATCTAAGCCAACACTGGGAAAATGCGAGGTACAGCCTGAACAGCTCGCTATTCCATCACAGGGCCACACACACACACACACACACACACACACACACACACAAGAGCCAATCTGTAAACAACCAATTAGACAAATGTGCACGTCTTTAGACTGTAGGAGGGAAAATGACTACCCAGAAGAACGGGGCGCACACAGAGAACATGGAAACCCCACACAGAATGGAACCCAGAGCCTTTTTACTGTGAGGCAGACATACTAGCAGCCACTATGCTACCACACCTCTCCTGTAGTATGGGGAGATCCAACTGATCTTTATACTTTATTAGTGATATAAACAGGAAAATAAAGCATGTCTGCCTTCATAGATACAGTATATATTCTATAAAAAGGAAATTCTGAAATATTTAATTAAAATTTTAAAATCACTGAAGTTCAAAAACATGCACCACATTTCAACATCACACTATTTATTACTCAGTGAAATACTTACACTCCTGTTTTTCACTGGTTCACCAAACTAAATTTCATGACATCACTGATCATTTGAATGATGTTTACACAAAGTCAAAGTAACTGTCACCAGACCCAAAAAAAAGAAAGAAAAGGTTTTCATATGGAATGTCTTCTCTGTGTATTAATTTTTCCCATCCGATGAATTTTATTTTGATTATGAATTTTATTCATGTTTTCTCTGACTGAGCCTTTGTAAGAGAAAAGAATAGTGTAGTTTTTTTTTTTTTTTTTAAACGCGTCTCCTGTATCAGAATGTCTCAACTGTAGTTACTGGCAGTTTTGTATATCCAGCCCTGTACAGGAAACATAAAACTTATGACGTGGAGTCACAACAGCATTCTGAAAAATAGCAGAAAATGTCACGTATATCTGTAAATTAAAGATTAATCAGTATCTAGGACAATTTCCCAAAAAGAAAATATTTACTGATTGAGAAGTTCTCCCAGGTTCTTGTTGGTCTTCCATATACATGTAACAGGGTGGTCAAGTAAATAAATACATAACTATGTTTAAAAAAAAAAAAAAAAAAAATCAATAAAATAATAATAATTTAAAGCAGCTTCTGGAATGTGCTCATAATCCAAATTTGTGCAACAGGGTAGCACTGCATCACAGTGAGAAGCACATCTGCCTCACAGCACGAAAGTCCTGAGTTTGATTACTGGACTCGGGTGTTTTTGCATGAAGTTTCCAAGTTCTCTCAGTGTTTGCATGGGTTTCCTCCAGATACTCTTCCCACAGGCCATAGACATGCACATTAGAATAATTAACTGTTCCAAACAGCCCCTCAGTGTAGATGTGCGTGTTGCCCTACAATGGTCAGGCAAGTTGTTTAGGGTGTACCCCGTCTTTGCCCAGTGTTGGCTGAAATAATATGCTCTACCTTCCTGGCAGCCCTCGCAAGATGGAGTGGTTGAGGGAGTTTTTATTTTTTCATCCATGTGATCTTGATTAAAACTCTGCCACCACCACAACTGTGCTTATCTTATATGCTTATGAAACGATGCAAAAGGTGTTCTGGATCAGCCTCCTGGGTTAATTGCTTTAAACAAAGTCAAAATGAAACAAGCTTTGTTAATAAAATTCAGCGATCTTACTTCCCAAAATAACCCCTTAACAGCAAAAAGGTGTTAAAATAGGCAGCAACTTGTCAAATGTTCTTATGACTGTTGAACAAAAATCAGAGCTTTGTATTCAGATCAGGGCAGTTCTAGTCCTGAATTCACTGAGCTTCCAGTGAAACATTCAGCAGTTCATGAGACTGAAGAAATGTGAACAGATCTGATCACTCAGCTGAAAGAGTGTCACTTACTTTGTTCTTTCTTTTTCTGCATGCACAATTGGACACACACACACACACACACACACACACACACATTTCAGCACAAACCAAAAACAGACACCCACATCTTTTCGTAGATCGGGGGTCCCCAAACCTTTTCCTGCGATGGCCACATAACTTTTCCCTTCTCTGATGGGGTCCGAGGTCAGTTTGTAACAGAAAAAGTGTGAAAATTGCAGTGCTGCCTAAACGTGAACATTTATTGTTTTCCAGTAAGCTACGCATAACCAAATATTAGTCATCCTTTCCGGGAACTTCAAAGAAATAAGTCAGGAAATAAATAATAATTGGGGGAGAAAAAAAAAAAAAAAGAAAAAACAAAACAAAACAAAAAAACAAAAAACAAAAAAAAACGCTGCTTGCTATCATTTGAGAAACCCGAAAGCTGACAACTGGTTCATCCAAGCCTGGTGTACAAATGTATTCTCCTGAGCCAACACTCCACTTTTTAAGCTTTGAGCGCGTTTGTCTACTCACATTTGGTTTGTATGTTTGGGGGGGGGGGGGGGGGGGGGGCGCAGAGAGGGGCACACACGGCAGAAGGGTGAAATAGAATGTCATGTTCTAGGTGTGTATTATTCTTGATCGTGTGGCCAGACTGAGACTTCCTTTCAGCTTTTTCCCCTTTATCAGGGGACGCCACAGCGAATGATTCACGCGTTTGATTTGGCATAGGTTTTTATGTCGGATGCCCTTCCTGACACAACCCTTTAGCAAGGGACAGAAACACGCTGATGTGATGCTTTACAGCTCCTCTTTACGAAAGTCAGCAATGGTTCTTTTACATGAACCTCTCACCATAGACAGTGAGAGACATGGCCGGCCTTTGATAACCCAGTTAGCTGCACTGTGTGGACAGTGACAACCCTGTGGAGAGTGGGACTCGAACCGCCAACCTTAGGATCAGCGATCCAGCATCCTATACCACCAGGCCACCACTGCCTGATCACGTGGCCAGACTAAAAAAAAGAAAAAAAAAAAAAAAAAAAAAAATGAGTCTCTGGTATTGTTCAGTGGGCCGGGCCAAATGTGGAGGCGGGCCGGATACGGCCCGCGGGCCGTAGTTTGAGGACCACTGGTGTAGATCATACAGTAGCTCTTGCTCTCTCTCAGTTCATCAGATTCCCGGCTGCTTCAGTTCAAGGCAATGTATCTAACAGCAAATCCTTGATCATACCCTCCCTTCCACCTTCCAAAAATGTACAGTTAAGTATGTAGTTCCATTTCCTTTAGAAGCTGGAGATTACTTCTAGAAATAAACTCCAGTCTCTACACGACATGCCACCTCATACTTCACAACTGTAAACCTGATTCAGAACAGCCCAAACCCGTGAGGCGCCTTCTGGGGTTTTCTTGACATTATTCGTTTTTACCTTTTCAAGCTCCTTGCAGAACCTGTTCTCCAGGATAAAACCTTTTCTCTGAATTCTCAATGCTGGCTTATACAGCAGTGGAAGCTCAGGGGTTATTTCAGGTCTACTGCAGGGCCCGCGAGTAAGATACATGACCCTAAACTGCTTACCACTATTTCTGGATTATATTCTGGGTCAACTGTACATTAAACGGCACACTAAAGCTATTTGTAAATGGATACCATGGATTACCTCTCTGACGAATGCCCTTTTTATCTCCTATATATCTAAATAATTATTTGTCAAAGGTGAATTAGATATCACTGATACATATATGGAAGGCTATTCAGCAATGAGATTTCCTTTCGGCTTTTTCCACTTTCTCAGGGATCGCCACAGCGAATGATTCGCACGTTTGATTTGGCAGAGGTTTTTATGTCGGATGCCCTTCTTGACATAACCCTTTAGCAAGGGACAGAAACACGCTGATGGCTTTGCAGCTCCTCTTTACAAAAGTCAGCAATGATTCTTTTACATGAACCTCTCACCATAGACAGTGAGAGACATGGCCCGCCTTTGATAACCCAGTTAGCTGCACTGTGTGGATGGGGGGGTGGGGTGGGTGGGGGGGGTTGTTACAGTGACAACCTGGTGGAGAGTGGGACTCGAACCCCCAACCTTAGGATCAGCGATCCAGCACCCTATACCACTAGACCACCACTGCCCCCTATCCACCAAAAATGAAATAAATAATTGTTTTAGTGTTGCCTCCATCATTCATGGTTTTTGTTGCAGCGTACGTTTTTACCCGAGAGGGTTATCAGCCTCCATGCAGAACTTATTCATTGGGATAAACCTCCATTCACGCTCACATTTAATCCTAGGGACAATTAGTATTAAACAGATAGCTTGATGTTATGTCTTTGGAGTGTGTGAGGAAGCCGCAGGAGCCAGAAAGATCTCCAGCAATTCAAATGCGTAACATGGAAACTCCACGCAGAAACACCCACGCCAACCACAGGGCTTGAACCCACAACCTTCTTGCTGGCAATATATGAATAAATTTTAATTAAAAACTCTCATAAGTTTGCTTTTTTGTGTTTCACCGTAGTATATATACTAAAATGTTAAAAACACACTGTTAACCAAGTGGAGTTTATTACTCTGACGGAGTTTTAAAAAATAAAATAAAAATTTCTTCGCCACACAGCTGCTACCATGAATACTTTTCTCACAATTTTTTGTCACTTATCATATTGATTTTTTTCTCCTATTTCGATATGATGGGTTTTACTGAATAACTATGCAGTTCACTGTATCTGAAAATCCTACATGCAATCTGTTGCAGAAATCCAAATGAGGTCTGGTTTCATTGATCGTGCACTACGGGAGAAAGATTTGCCAAAATTAGGCAACAGGTTGAAAATTGACCACAAAAGGATGGATTATTCTGGAAGAAATGAGGATAATTTTTACCTAAAGAACCTCAGAATGCCTCAGAGCTGAATACTGGATACAGATGGAGGGGATGTCATTTCAGATCATTTCCTTCACGCTGGATTTTAAATGTTTAATGAGGTCATCAGGAGAGAAGAATGTGCTGTTGATGCACTTGTATGGACTTCAAGGTTAAGAGGCTTAAAAGGAAACCTGCACTTGGACATGTGCAGTGCATCTAACTAAACTTCTCGTGTAAATGACAACACAAACCACACTTTTTCTAAACTACTTTGGTTTTGTTCCTTTAACGTAGTGCTGCATGCGTTCATATTTCACAGGAGAAATAAAGTAAATCTAGTTTTTGCTCACCTTGTAAAAGAAGTTGGAGCGACCCACTGCGCCAATCTTGCCGAGATGGTTCATGAAGCAGAGGTTCCCTTCAGTGGAACCGTACAACTCACACATGCGGATCTCTCCGAAACGTCTGTGGAATTCTCTCCATACATCCTGGCGAAGACCGTTTCCCACCCCTATTCGCACTTTATGGTTCTTCTCATTCTCCGCCTGGTGACACCATGGCACATTGATCAAGATATGCAGTACAGTACATACATTCAAACATTTCTTACAGCTCCCATGTCATGAATAAAAGCACCGTAGGCAGCGCTGGTACACAAAAATCATCTCAATAACAGATCAACATTGAAAAACTGCACATCCTGTAATGTTTTATTCTTCTTATATCATGAAAGTTGACATGGATAAAATCTTATTTATTGAAAATGTCACCTCAAAAGGTTTTTAAATCTATTTACACTAAAGTTTTAATTATGATATTAAACACTAAGTGCAGCGGGGCAGTGGTGGTCTAGTGGTATACGGCGGTGGATCGCTGATCCAAAAGGTTGGGGGTTCGCGTCCCACTCTCCACAAGGTTGTCACTGCCCCCCCCAGTGCAGCTAACTGGGTTATCAAAGGCCGGCCATGTCTCTCACTGTCTATGGTGTGAGGCATGTAAAAGAACCATTGCTGACTTTCGTAAAGAGTAGGCTGCAAAGCCGTCGACACGTTTCCGCCCTGCGATGGCCTGGCGAGCTGTTCAGGGTGTACTCCACCCTCGCCCGAAGTTGGCTGGGATGGGCACCAGCCTCCCCGCGACCCAAAATTAGGATTAAGTGGTTACAAAAAAATGAACTGAACATTAAGTGCTACAGTTTCAATAATTTTGTCTTTCCTTGTTAAATTTTTAAACATTTTTTTATCAGTTTATTATCCAAGATGAAGGAGCATAACCCTGCGCGAATAATGAGAACTGCTTACCAGAGCTTGGCAGAGCTACACAGACGATCAACCCTTCGCACTCACATTCACAACTAGGAGCGAACAAGAGTATTCACTAACCCTATATATGCATGTCTTGGATTTGGGGAAGGAAACTGGCAAATCTGGAAAACCCATACAAACACGAGAACATGCAAACCGAGCACGGAAGCGCCTTCGCCGAGCCCAGGGCTTGAACCAAATACCTTCTTGCTGTGGTCCTGCACGTGATAACCACTACACCACCATGCTGGCCCACTTTCTATCTTTTCATGGTAATACTTAATAACGTGGAACAATAAGTGCAGCACATGTGTGAGCATGCGAGTGGTCATGTGATAGAAGAAATTCCAGTGAAACAAGATCCTCATTACCCAGTATGTTCTCTGCAGCTGTTTGGGTTCATAAAAGTAATCTGCAACACCACGACATGATCAGGTTCACTTAAGTGTTCATCCTAATGAAACCAAAAGTGTAGTTTCATTTCAACACGGAATTACCAGGAAGTAGATAAATAATTATCATATTATATTACAACAAACGCCCTAGTGAGGTCATTATACTGTACTCATCAACCTCTTCTATAACCGCGTCGAGCGCAGCGTCATAATCGATGGCAGAAATGTTCACATGATGTGCGAGGCACAAAAACTTGCCAAGAATGTCTAGAATGATGCCACATGTCATGGCCTTCAGTATTTAAGTCAGATCAATAATTTCAATTATCTTAATCACACCAGGACGTCAGTATTTTGTGCTTTTGTAGTATGGTAGAGCCACGTTTATTACCATGAAAATGATTTTTATATTGAAGCAAAGTGTCAAGACAACCCTGAATCACTGTAAATCATTTTACGTTGAGATTTTACACAAATTTAAGTGATATATTTTTCGATAATCATTGAAGGTAAATTTAAATTCAGAAATATAGCCACGGTGCAGTGGTGGCCTGGTGGTGATGATGCTGGATCGCTGATCCTAAGGCTGGGGGTTCAAGCCCCACTCTCACCAGGTTGTCATTGTCCCCTCCAGTGCACTAAATGGGTTATCAAAGACCAGCCGTGTCTCTCACTGTCTATGGTACGAGGTTCATGAAAAAGAACCATTGCTGGCTTTCGACAAGAGGAGCTGCATAGCCGTCAGCGTGTTTCCGTCCTGCGATGGTCTGGCGAGCTGTCCAGGGTGTACTCTGCCCTCGCCTGAAGTCAGCTGGGATGGGCACCAGCCTCCCCGTGACCCTAATCAGCATTAAGCGGTTACAGAAAATGAACCGAACTGAAATACTGTCTAGCCACCTAACGCTATCAGTTTCAGTAAACATTGCTTTCAACATACAGAGCCTACTGACTTAAATCTAATGCAACTACAAGTGCTCTTTTTACATTTACAGCATTTGGCAGATGCTATTACACCGCGTGACTTAAAATTATCTTTTACACATTTGAGCAACTGAGGGTAAAGGGCCAACAATGGTGTTAGTGGGATTGAACCACTGATATTCAGATCAGTAACCCATTGCTTTAACCACTAAGCCTCCACTGCCCTCTATGACATGTTATGAGCTATAAAAAAAAAAAAACACGACATGTTTATCTCTCAGTAAACTAAGTACACTGGTACCTCACTTTACGAAAGTCTCACCAAACGAAAAATGCAGGTTACGAAATGCATTTTCCTAAAATTTTGTCTCTGGATACGAAACAAGTTCACGTTACAAAAGCGCCATCTTAAAAATTCTAACGCACCATTTAAACAATGCACAAGCTGCTCTCTCATCAATGACGTTCAAACATCTCACCCCGCTGGCCTCCCATTGGCTAGGAGGGATGACGCAGCTCCCTCCCATTGGCTATTTATGGAGCTGCATCTAGCATAATGCCTTTCGTGTAAAGGACAGAGTTACTGTTTCATGCTTTATTTCTTGACTCAGGTTTTTAACCTTCTATAAACATTTGTAAGATTAGAACTCTGCTAAGAACACATGGTCAACATGCGCGCACGTGCGCACACACACACACACACACACACGTGCGTGTGAGAAGAAGAAATGGGCTTAAGTGATATCACAAAGGAATACGGCCAAACCCGTCTATCAGTACGATATTGAAGCAGAAGATGGCCTTAAAAGGTATACTTTTATAATTTTTTAAAGGGTTTAGGGGGTAGTATTGAGAGCCTTGGAACGAATCACACGTTTTACATGTAAAATGCAGGTTACGAAAAAGGCGCTGGAACGGATTCATTTCGTAAAGTGAGGTACCACTGTAAAACAATACAAATGACGACGTGGTTTTATTATGATTATTTAAAAAAAAACAAAAAAAAAAAAACTGTATAATAAACATTTATTTGCAGAACCGATTAATCAGATCAGGGTCACAAGGAGGCTGTTACCTATCTTAGCAGACATTGTGTGAACGCGCATATACCATGAACACCTCACTGGACTATCACAGGGCCAACACTCACCATTCACAATCTTGCCTAGGGGCAATTTGTAGCAGCCAAAAGAACCTTATGTGCATGCGTTTTGACTGGAAAGAAACCGGAGTACTCTGAGGTAACCCATATAAGCATGGAGGAAACATGAAAGCTTCACACAGAAATGTCCGAGCCTGGGCTTGAACCCAGGACTTGCTATGAAGAGGATGTGCCAATTACGACCCGACTATGCGATGGCGAGTATGAAATGTGCCGTGGCGGCTCAGTTGTTAAGAATTGGGTTACTAATCAGAAGGCTGCACGTTCAAGCCCCAGTACTACAAAGCTGACACTGTTGGGCCCTTGAGCAAGACCTCAATTGTTCAGTTGTATGAATACTGGAAGATAAAAATGTAAGTCACTCTGGCTAACAGTGTCTACTAAATGCTATAAATGTAATAAGAATGTACAGTACATCTGAGAATAGAAGCTGTTAAACCAAAACTTATACTTTATAGTGTAATTTAATTGGTTGACAAGACCCATAAATAAAGGCCATTTAATTGTGTACCTTTATTTGCACTGGACTGAGTAGCATGTGTAAAATACCCAGGGTAAACCAGCAGCCTCAGCATTCAGATACGCCTAGAAAATAACACACCATACGATGATAGTACTAATAAAGCGGTGATCCATGACTTATAATGAGCTGTATCACATTAGTCAATCAAGAATGTACTGTACATGAATAATATAAAATCATATAGCTGCAACAGTACTTGCAAGCTCCACACAGAAATGCCCCAAGGCCGGCTTGGCATGTTCTCCCTGTGCTCGTGTGGGTTCCCTTCAGGTAGACGGATTTCCTAACACAGTCCAAAAATATGTGCAGTAGGCTGATTGGCTGTTCTAAATTGCCCCTAGGTGCGAGACTGAGTATGAGCACTTGTATGTATGTGTTTTGGCCCTGCAATAGCCTGGAAAACCATTCAGAGTGTACTCCGTCTTTTCCCGGAGTCGGCTGACATGGGTGCCTGCCTCTCCGCAACCTTATTTAGGACTACGCTCTCAGAGAATCATGAATATGTACATATATATCACACAAGATGTGTTTGACACTGGACAGCGACTGTTGCACAGTTGGTTAAAAAGCAGATTGGTAAATCAGCCACACATGCGAATATTAACAGCAAAATAATCTCAGAACAACACAGAAGGTATAAGAACCCAAAAGAGGAGAAAAGGGAGTATTTTGATAAAACAAGCCCTTAACCCCGGCAGTAAATATATATATATATATATATATATATTAAAAAAAAAAAAAAAAAAAAAAAAAATCAGCTTTATGTTTTCCTTTTAAAATTTTTTTGGAAAGGCCTCTATATAAAGCTTTGTAGAACATAAGTTTACATATATATAATGCTATTTATTTGGTAGGTTCTGCATTCAATATCAAATATGGAGGTAATTTCACACACCAAAAAAAAAAATATATATATATATATATATGCATGGCACTTTGAGCTTTAACATCGGGCACTTCTAGGCTTGAATCGGAGTGCAGTGGAATGCAGTATGCAGTTACATATAATATTGCATAGAAACCTGCACACACACACACACACCGTCGAGTGAAAATGAAACCTGTCTGTAGGTCTATACAAGACCAAATTGCCAGTTCTGTATACTGTAAATGAAGGCATTATTGAAGTAGTTTTACTTTTCAATTTTTGTTTTATTTTTTCTGAAGACTTGTACTGTTGTTGCGCTACATGTAACATTTAACAAACAAACAAAAAATATTGTAACACCATAAAAAAATAAATAAATAAAAAAAAAAAGTTGGGTTTCAGCTTCTCTACACCCTTAATTCTTTATCCAATATCGGTTATTAGACTATTAATAATCTATATTTTTTGA
Source organism: Plotosus lineatus (assembly GCA_024760905.1). NCBI lineage: Eukaryota > Metazoa > Chordata > Actinopteri > Siluriformes > Plotosidae > Plotosus > Plotosus lineatus. The sequence continues at coordinate 3,006,146 of CM045750.1, read as the reverse complement.
ATATTGATTACAGGGTAGATTGTTGGATTTTAATCATTTATACAGTAAACAACTCGGAGCCATGTGTATTTATCTTGCATCCCATGAATAAGAGCAGTTCCAGAAACCAAGAATTCATCTCCTGTCATGTTTCCTGTAGTTCAGAGGATGCACAACAAGGGAACTGATCCAGAAAGGTCTAGGCCTTATTTCCATAAAAATAATTTTTTACATTTCCTGAAACCTTAGGAGGATCATTCGTAGCCGTTTACTATCGAAATTAATTGTCACTGGTTATGTTTTTCCTTTATAAGGATGTTCTACATGCCATAGAGGCCACCGTGAAAGGAAGTCAGTCACCTTAACCTTGGCTAAGCACCAAGCGCAGAAATGGCGCATTGCACATGCAGGGTGGCCACTGTGATACCACCCATCCACCGGCGGTCACCCTTACATACGTATATGGTAAAGAACTCTACCACTCTTATTCTGCTTTGGCCTTCGAAGGAGACGGCGATTATTTAATTACCTTGGTATGAGAAGGTACTGTGACGTGCTGATTTTTGTTCCACGGGAAATTGTGGGTTTCTCTGACTGCAGTCCACTAGTGCACACTCAGTCCTATTGTTCATCTTATTTTTAATAGAGACATTTAGGAAATTACTAAGATAAAGTAATATTACAATAGTCATTATATTTATATAGGACAGGAAATTTCCAACAGATCTAATGCGGGATCTAATTCGATAAAGTTCAAATCATACAGAACATGTGTATACCCGAACACTCAGCAGAGTTCCATTTGAATTTCTCCACCAATGACCCAGTAACTCATGTCACAATCTTATTAGTAGGATTAGCGTAAACATGTCAATCAGGTAATGTACTGTAGCCTGGCGTGAGACCTGATTATACAACAACAACAGGGATGTGACATTTTATATGCTAGTTGGTGCCACACGAAAGGTCAATGAACGAATGAACGTACGTATTTGCTCCACCAGTCATTAAAAGATTGCCTACGTTTTATGTTTTAATTCATGTAAGTGTCCTTTTCATTCAATTTACAATTGAATTGATGGAATGTTTTCATTTCATGACCGATTTCATTTATTATAAGAACAGATCTGAAATTACTTCACCAGCACTCCAAGCAGTTTTTGTTAACATTTGTGGTATTTAGGAATTTTTGTCAAAATTTCTTATCAGGATAACTTATTCTTAGGGGACAGAAACTCTTATTTCATTCTGTAGTTGGGTGCAGTGATGTAGGCGGCACCGTGGGGTGGACAGTCCTGTCAGGGCAGAGAATCAGCAAACTGACACAAAGGCAGCTTTCAAAGTGTTTGCTCAACTGCTGAAAGTGATAGTGGGGTGGAAGACAAAAGGTGCCTGGGAATCTGGGGTCATCCAACACAAGCCTCTATTTGTCAGTCAGCCCACAAAGAATGATAGTGTCATAAACATGGCAGCCATTTAGAATGATCTTAATGTATGGGACATGCTGTACCATAATAAGGCGTGCTCGCCCCGGGAGCACACGACACGTACACCAGCGCTGATGTACCAGATTTTCCTCATCATGGAATCGCTCTACACTGATTTCTAGCTGTTGGTGCTTTTCTTGAGGCAATCACAGGACTGTATATGGTGCCAACCCTACACATTTAGTCTCATAGTAATGCAAGGAGCTCCAATATATATTTGATATGTAAAAAATAAAAAATAAATAAAAAAAAGAGGGGACACACCCCAATCATTCCAATCTCACTTCTTTGTATCTCTATGGTTATACCATTCTGTTAGCTATGCTGTAAGGTGCTATAACAAAGCACAAAGGATCATGGGAGAACTTCAAGCCTGTATGCAGGAATCTTGGACTGATTCCTGATTCGGATCTATAATAAGGAGATATACTAGTCCTTCTCAAAAAATTAGCATATTGTGATAAAGTTCATTATTTTCTGTAATGTACTGATAAAAATTAAACTTTCATATATTTTAGATTCATTGCACACCATTGCACACATTCATTGCATTCATTGCACATTGGCATACAGCTCATGAAAACCCAAAATTCCTATCTCAAAAAATTAGCATTTCACAAAAAGGTAGTCTAAACGAGCTATTAACCTAATCATCTGAATCAACCAATTAACTCTAAACACCTGCAAAAGATTCCTGAGGCTTTTAAAAATCCCAGCCTGGTTCATTACTCAAAACCACAATCATGGGTAAGACTGCCGACCTGACTGCTGTCCAGAAGGCCATCATTGGCACCCTCAAGCAAGAGGGTAAGACACAGAAAGAAATCTCTGAGCGAATAGGCTGTTCCCAGAGTGCTCGATCAAGGCACCTCAGTGGGACGTCTGTGGGAAGGAAAAAGTGTGGCAGAAAACGCTGCACAACCAGAAGAGGTGACCGGACCCTGAGGAAGATTGTGGAGAAGGGCCGATTCCAGACCTTGGGGGACCTGTGGAAGCAGTGGACTGGGCTACAGGCGCCGCATTCCCCAGGTCAAGCCACTTTTGAACCAGAAACAGCGGCAGAAGCGGCTGACCTGGGCTACAGAGAAGCAGCACTAGACTGTTGCTCAGTGGTCCAAAGTACTTTTTTTGGATGAAAGCAAATTTTGCATGTCATTGGGAAATCAAGGTGCCAGAGTCTGGAGGAAGACTGGGGAGAAGGAAATGCCAAAATGCCTGAAGTCCAGTGTCAAGTACACACAGTCAGTGATGGTCTGGGGTGCCGTGTCAGCTGCTGGTGTTGGTCCACTGTGTTTTATCAAGGGCAGGGTCAATGCAGCTAGCGATCAGGAGATTTTGGAGCACTTCATGCTTCCATCTGCTGAAAAGCTTTATGGAGATGAAGATTTCATTTTTCAGCACGACCTGGCACCTGCTCACAGTGCCAAAACCACTGGTAAATGGTTTACTGACCATGGTATTACTGGGCTCAATTGGCCTGCCAACTCTCCTGACCTGAAGCCCATAGAGAATCTGTGGGATATTGTGAAGAGAAAGTTGAGAGACACCAGACCCAACACTGTGGATGAGCTTAAGGCCGCTATCGAAGCATCCTGGGCCTCCGTAACACCTCAGCAGTGCCACAGGCTGATTGGCTCCATGCCACGCCCGCATTGAAGCAGTCATTTCTGCAAAAGGATTCCCGACCAAGTATTGCGTGCATAAACAAACAATTATTTGAAGGTTGACCTTTTTTGTATTAAAAACACTTTCTTTTTATTGGTCAAATGAAATATGCTAATTTTTTGAGATAGGGACTTTTGTTTTTTCTTTACTTTTTTGCCAAAATTCTCAATATTAAAACAATAAAAGGCTTGAACTACTTCAATTGTGTGTAATGAACCTAAAATATATGAAAGTCTAATGTATCAGTACATTACAGAAAATAATGAACTTTATCACAATATGCTAATTTTTTGAGAAGGACTAGTACATGTAAGAAGGCATGTAGGGGGCTCTGGATAGGAGATTGTACCCTTGTCTGCCCACAGCTGCACCCTCTCTCGTAGGGCGGAGAGTCAACCGGTTCTCATCCATCTCCCCATGCTGGCTCCAAGCACCACACCCCAGTAAACTGACTCAACTGACGGGCAAAACCATGTGAGGGAAAAGGAGTAAACCTTTAAACCCGGAGTGGGCGACCCGCACACGGTTCAGTGCTACAAGTAACACCGTTCCAGCATCTCCTGCAGCCAAACTGATGCCAAATGTCATCCTTCGCATTGCTTTGGACCCAGTCAGCAAGGCAGAGAGGAGATCCTGATGATTGGGCCACCGAGGATCTCCAGATTCTGGCCCAGGCTTCGTGCCCTGGAGAGGATACTCCAGCTCTACTGTAAAGTGTTGACTATTTTGGCAGTGGTTGCCTGGTGGTAAGGGCGCTGGATCACTGATCCCTCGGTTGGGGGTTCAAGCCCCACTCTCAACAAGTTGTCACACCCCCCCTTCCAGTGCATTAACTGGGTTATCAAAAGCTGGCCATGTCTATCACTGTCTATGGAGAGAGGAATGTAAAAGAACCATTGCTGACTTTCGTCAAGACTAGCTGTATCACCGTCAGTGTGTTTCTGCCCTGTGATGGTCTGGTGAGCTGTCCAGGGTGTACTCTGCCTTCACGTGGTGTACCCTGAACTGATCCATGGCATGAACCCCATTGTCTCTCGAGACAGAAGGATGTCAGCAATATGAAAAAAATTGAGACAATGTTTTTGGCACCGTTTCATAAGCCGGAGTAATTCCTTACATAAGCATTGACAGCCACCAGAATTCACTCCAAACTCGATGTAATCAGTAATGTATCTGTTAACAGAACTAGAAGAAACTTTACAAAGCATAACGCTAACACAGTTACTGAGCTGTGCATTACCTTGGGTTGATTGCATAAATAGCGGCACAGCTCTCCGATATACTGGAAGATGGTAACGTTGTACTTGCGGCAGTCGTTCCAAAATTGTGAGGCAGAAAACTTCTTCCTTAAAACACAAGTTGCACCTAAGAAGTTTAAATAAAAAAAAAAAAAAAAAAAAAAAAAAAAAAAACACTACATTAGATAAAACTAACAGAAATGACCCAATATGCAGTTTTGCAGCATGACAGCATTTGGGGTTACACGTACATTGTATGAAATATACAGAAACATAAATATGAAAATAGTAATACATATCCAAAAGTTAACATCTAGAAAGTGTTTCTGGTAAAATTACAATATAATGATTAAAACATGACCAAAAAACCCCACAAACACCATGAACACTGAAATAATACAATACAACTACAGTATTTTTATTAATTAAAAAAAAAAAAAAAATGAACACTAGAATAGGAATTATAGCTGGCAATACTGACCAAGCTTCTCAATTTTCCTCACCAATCAAATTCAAGAATTCAACACCACCATCGCATCATCACATTTATACCATATTATGGAATAAATAACATCAAGACATACACTGAACCTGAGGCAAATAACTGATTTAGTAAATACTATGAGAACATAAACAACAACAACAAAAAAAGTAAACCAAGATGTTTAGTTTATTCAAATCCTTCTTTGCTTGCTTTTACACTTTGCTAATTGCAAAAAGGTCGTAACTCGTAGCTTTCTATGCACTCAGGGACGGCATTTTGTTGGATTTGTACGATTTCCAAACTAGTGCTCTAGAACTACAGCAAACACCGAGTTATTGACCCCTATTGTGAGTCAAGCACTATTCTCAGTTTGAAAAGTGGATAATGTCCATCATCCAATCAGATCATGCTGAACCAATGTAATAGATACAAAAGAAAATTAACATTTATTGTGCTATACAGGGATCTCTCGCTACTTCACGCTTCAATTTATGCAGCTTCAGTGCATTGCATTCTTTTTTTTTTTTAAATATTCATAGAATTTTAAAAAATAAGGAAATTAAGGAAGAATAGGGAAAAAGTTAAGGAAAATGCCACAAAAACAAGGCCAATTATGCATTAAAAAAAAATAAAAAATCTAAACAAAAATCAACCCAAAACCTCCCATCAAAACTACTTACATTTTTGTGAAGTGCGCATCTGAGTGCGTGCACGCGCGTCTGCATGTATGTGTATTTATATTTTATTTACATGTTTGTTATTATAAGTATTTATCACATTGAATATGTATTTATTGATATTATATACTGTGGTGAAGGAGGACATGAAGGTCGTTGGTGTAAGAGAAGAAGATGCAAAGGATAGGGTGAGATGGAGGCAGATGATTCGCTGTGGCGACCCCTGAAGGGAAAAGCCGAAAGGAAAAGAAGAAGATGTACACATATACCTGTACGTATATGTCAGTCTGGGGGGTGGGGGGGGGGGTGGGGGGGGTGATCCTACTTACATTTTTGTTGTGAAGTGCACATCTGAGTGCGTGCACGCGCATCTGCATGTATATGTATTTATATTTTATTTACATGTTTGTTATTATAAGTATTTATCACATTGAATATGTATTTATTGATATTATATACACATATACCTGTACGTATATGTCATGTCAGGGGGGAGGGGGGGGGGTTGATCCTACTTCATGGAATTCGGTAGTCGTGAGGATATCTTGGTCCCAATTAACCTCAGAAAGTGAGTGATCCCTATACTTCGTAGTGATGGTCATGTCCGCTTCACAGCAAGAAGATCCTGGGTTTTAAGTCCTGGGCTCAGGTGTTTCTGTGTAGAGTTTGCATGTTCATTCTGTGCCTGTGACGGGTTTTCTTCTGGAACACCGTTTATCTCCGACGGTCCAAAGACGTGCACATTAGGCTGAATGACTGTTCCAAATTGCCCTTAGGTATGAATGCTAGTCTGAATGGCTGTGTGCGTATGTTGGCCCTGTGATGGGTTGGCAAACTTTTCAGGAAATACCTTCACCACCACCACCCAACGATGGCCGAGAGGTTCCAGTCTCTGCACGACCCTACTAGAAGGAAGTGGTTCGGCGTATAAGTGAGCGGTGTGCGTGCTACACTTTTTGCGCTTCACACAGGAGAAGCTGCATTCTTAAAATCAGGCTTGTTTCACATAATCGTTATCAAAAGAACTGACTATTCAGACATTCCGGTCTTAGCCCGGACACACATTATAACCAGAGTGAGACTCACCATCATGTGCAGTGTAATTCAATTGAGAGTCAGTTTCTGCCACTGTAAAAAGGCTCGGCACAAAATAGGCTGATCTGGTTTCTATTCAACGGCTTCAGATTAAATCTCGAACACACATTTACTAACGCTTGTCCATTTGTCCTTACAAACAGAGGTGAAACCGTTTCTCAGGACACGAGATTCCTGGGAAAGGGTACCCCAGTTTTCTTGGCATAAAATCTAACCTTGTCCTCACATGACGGATGAATAAGTAAACTGAAAAACAAACACGATCCTATTTCCACTGAAACAAAATAAACAGTGAAGTCAGTGTCCTGCAAAGTTCACTGCAGGTCACTCATCTTTGCTAATGGTTGGACCTAACTTTGGTGTACATATTGAAGCTGAACAGGATATTCATTACTGGTCTGCTATTCATTTCCCAGCTTGGATATAGAATCCTTAGGAACGAAGGTGGCGAGACACATGGCACCAAGACATAGCAAGAAACTAAAGGTGCAGCTTTACATAGCTCCACAATCACACATCACCACATTCATATCCAATCTCACTATTAATATAATTAACAGATCTGCCCATCATTATAATGATTACTCTAGTTTTCTAAGGCTGTGTCTACAGCTAAACTCAACAAAAACCTTTACATCACTTCACGTCTCCCTTAACATCCGAGGATGTCGTTGGGACGCCTTCATGGCGAGACTTGGGCTGATTTGGCCTGGCGGAGCCCATCCCTCTCCAGGTCATAGAAACACGCTGATGGCTTTGCAGCCTACTTTTTACGAAGGTCAGCAATGGTTCTTTTACATGCCTCTCACTATAGACAGTGAGAGACATGACCCGCCTTTGATAACCCAGTTAGCTGCACTGGGGGGGTTACATCACTTACCAAACGTAAAATACTTCAGATGAGATGATTTCATTCATTCACTCATGCTCTAAACCACTTGATCCTAATCAGGGCCACGGGGAGGCTGACGCCCATCTCGGGAGACTCTAGGCGATGAGGGTGGGGTATACCCAGGACAGCTCGTGAGGTCATCGCTGGGCCAATACTCACACAACCAATCATACTCACACTCATACCTCGGGAAGATTTGGATCAGCCAATAAACACACTGTGCATGTTTTTGGACTGTGCGAGCAAACTTAATTACCCGGAAGAAACCCACACAGGAACAGGGAGAACATGCAACCTCCACACAGAAACACCGAGCTGGGAATCAAACCCAGGACCTTCTTGCTGTGGAGTCGACGTGCTAAAAACAACGCCGCCATGCCGCCTATGAGCTGATTAAATAATGAAAAATGTAATAATAGTTTAATTAGTAATGTTAACACTGTAGTTTTTAAACATGCATTTCAACACTGATTGTGAAAACATTAACAGGATTTTTAAAACATTATCTTGAGTGAACAATGCCAAAAGTGTCCAAATGATGGACACTCACGGTTTGTCTGGGTCACGTTGAGCAAGCGGCATCATTGTCCAGCAATGAATGGGGAAATGACAGGTGAAGCAAACACATGCATTCACTGACCTTGATCCTGGTAATACTAGTTTAGTTTAAATAACTAATTTGTTTTATAATAGGATCTAAACTTAGTTTACGTTACATTACCTGAATGACTTAACCTGAAAGCTTTTATTCGTGTTTATGTTAATGAGATGAATCACGGTCATGACATTAGTCACCAAGTCATTAGTGGAGAAATTAGAATAAAAAAAAATTAAAAAAAAAAAAAAATGCCTCTTCCAAGTATTTGAACACACTTGCTAATCAGTGGCTTTGCTAAAGTGAATAATTTACTAGGACCAAGTGCACACTTGTGGACTACGGACATGTGTGTGTCTGAATAGGTGCATGTGTGCGCTGCCCTGTAACGGTCTTTCTTGTGAGATGTTGGCGGTTTATCTCGCCTTCATCCGATTTAAACTGAGATGGGCTGCAGCCTCCCAGTGACCCTAATATTAGGATGGACAGTTTGGCAAATGAGAGTAACGATTACAAACAACCTCGGAACAGCTCTATAGCTTTGCCTTAAATTTAAATCACTCAATCAAATCAATCTTCTTTCCCTTTCGGCTTTTCCCTTTTTCAGGGGTCGCCACAGCGAATCATCTGATGGGCACAGGTTTTTAGGTCGGATGCCCTTCCTAACACAACCCTTTAGCAAGGGACAGAAACACGCTGACAGCTATGCAGCTCCTCTTTACGAAAGTCACCAATGGTTCTTTTACATGAACCTCTCACCATAGAGAGTGAGAGACATGGCCCACCTTTGTTAACCCAGTTAGCTGCACTGGGGGGGGGGGACAGTGACAACCTTGTAGAGAGTGGGATTCGAACCCCCAACCTTTGGATCAGCAATCCAGTGCCCTATACCACTAGACCACCATTCTCCTTCATTTCTATGGGATGTTTTTTGTACACTACCTCTAGTTTAATACACTTTGATTCTTTGATTCACCGGGATTGCAGTGACAACCTTGTGGACAGCAGGACTTGAACCACCACCCTTATGATCAGCAATCCAGCATCCTTCACTACCAGACCACCACTGCCCCAAATAAATAAATACATACATACATAGAAAAAGACAATACAGTACACCAAAATTATTCCAATTAGTATTTCTGCCAAGAACATTAGCTAAGTTACACAGCTATCACTTTTGGTATATAGAAATGATAAATAGCTTATTGCCATTTGACTGGCTTAAAAAAAAAAAAAAAAAAAAAAAAAAAAAAGTCGATGTGGTACATTTTTTTAAAATCCAGAAACGAAGTGACTGTCAAAGCCTGAAAGCTTTTAGAAGTAAACATAGGTAAAGTGACTGACGCTACACATTGCACCCTAGATTAGGGGTGTTAAACTTGTACCACAAAGTGCCGTGTGGCTGCAGGTTTTTGTTTCAATAAAGCAGTAGTACACCTGGCTCACTCATTTAAACAAATGATCTGAGTCTTCATGCAGTTGATTGGTCAATCCGTGTGTTCTGTACAGACACTGACCAATCAGCCACCTGAAGACTCAGATCAGTTGACTAAATTGGCCAAGTCAGGTGTGCTGCTGCTTGATTGAAACAAAAACCTGCAGCCACACGTTTGCGGTACAAGTTTTAACACCCCTTCGGCCCGATGACCCGTTATTTACATGTACATACAAAATGTATTAACCTGTGAAACAATTTGAAATAACCTAATCTCACAATCACATTTAATCATGGAATCTGGTTCTGTATTGTTTTTACAATGTCTGAAACTTTTTTCTTTTTTTGAGGTTGTGTGTGGCTTTATGGAAAAACAAAAACCGCAGATGTGATGATAATTTCTGGGTGTGCAATGATGACAAACCAGTTTTTTTGTTGTTTTTTTTTAGTCAGCCTTATGACCGTTTTGTGCCGTCATAATCTGTATTTATTGTCAGGCATATTGTAATGTTAGTATAAAAATAGATAGCTTTCCAGTTTAAAATTACTTTTCTTCAGTTACTAAGAACTGCTGTAAATCAGTGGGGTTGGAGACCGTGATTTTCTTCAAACTGTTTGAGTTGACCTTGAACCTTGTGCAAAGCAAGAAACTAAACTATATGTAATCCAGTAATCTAGGGAGAGAACACTTGCGTATTTATTTCACTGGAGAGGAATTGGCCTGAAAACAAAAAATGACTGAAGTTGGCCTGCTAACAAAGTGGGCTTCTTAGAAAGAATAACGAGACAAAATAAGACGAAAAACATGCATTCACTTACATTAAATAATATTTTACAAAATATCTATATTTACTTCCATAAATAAAATCTGAACCTGATCAACTTATAAACAACCACAATCCTTTAAAGGTTTTACAACATGCAATGCAATGGATGATGCATTATGAAAAGTAAACATTTGTCATATCTTAAAAAAAAAAAAAGAAAAAAAAAAAAAGTTACCCAGTTCTATAGTGCCACAGATTCCTATGAGAGAAGCTGCACTGTGGTAGAGAGGAAGTGGTGTGTAAATCACGTCATTTGAGGTGCCGCCATATACCCAGAACCCAGCCGAGGCTTTGAGAGACTGCAGGTGACTGATAACAGCAGCCTTGGGCAACCCTAGAGCAGAATATCACCATAGTATGTTAATTACATGATTTGGCTAATTATTATATAGCATGTTATAGAGAATTTCACAGTAATGTTGGTGTTGTCACATAGTGTTACTTTAAAAACCATTTTATTTATTTATCATATATATATATATATATATATATATATACACATATACATATATATATACATACATATATATATACATACATATGTATATATACATACATACATATATATACATACATACATATATATATACATACATATATATATACATACATATATATATATATATATATATATATATATATATATATATATACACACACATACATATATATACATATATATATACACATATATACATACATATATACACATACATATATACATATATATACACATACATATATACATATATATACACATATATACATACATATATACACATACATATATACATATATATACATATATACACATATATATATATATATATATACACACATACACATGCATACATGCATGAGGAAGTCTGGAGTGGCAGAGAAGTATGTTAGAGTGGTGCAGGACATGTATGAGAGATGTAAGACAGTGGTGAGGTGTGCTGTCGGTGTGACCGACGAATTCAAGGTGGAGGTGGGACTGCATCAAGGGTCAGCTCTGAGCCCCTTCTTGTTTGCTATGGTGATGGACAGGCTGACAGACGAGGTTAGACAAGATTCCCCATGGACTATGATGTTTGCAGATGACATTGTGATCTGCAGTGAGAGCAGAGAACAAGTGCAGGAAAATCTAGAGAGGTGGAGGTATGCCCTGGAAAGGAGGCCTCAGTAAGACAAATTGTTTTTTAAAAGAAATAAAAATATTTCTATGTACAGTATACACATTACTGAAGTATTTTCAGCTGTGCCTCCTGTCTTTTCCTAGTGTCACTGTTTCTAAACCATATAATATCGCTGGCCTCAACACCGTATTATACACTTTTCCTTTCATTCTTGCCGATACCGTCCTATCACACATCACACGGAACACTTTTCTGCAACAATTCCAATCTGCCTACACATGCTTCTTCACCTCTTTTCCACACTCTCCATTGCTCTGGATAATTGAGCCTAGGTATTTAAAATCCACCTTCTTCATGTCTGCTCCCTTTAACCTCACCGTGCCTCTTGGGTCCTTCTCATTCACACACATGTATTCTGTCTTACTGAGGCTAACCTTCATTCCTCTCCTTTCCAGGGCATACCTCACCTCTCTAGATTTTCCTGCACTTGTTCTCTGCTCTCACTACAGATCACAATGTCAGCTGCAAACATCATAGTCCATGGAGATTCTTCTCTAACCTCGTCTGTCAGCCTGGCCATCACTATATCAAACAAGAAAGAGGCTCAGAGCTGATCCTTGATGCAGTCCCACTTCCACCTTTAATTCTTCGGTCACGCCGACAGCACACCTCACCACTGTCTTACATCTCTCATACATGTCCTGCACCACTCTAACATACTTCTCTGCCACTCCAGACTTCCTCATGCAATATCACAGTTCCTCTCTCGGCACCCTTTCATATGCTTTCTCCATATCCACAAAGGCACAATGCAGCTCCTTCTGGCCTTCTCTGTACTTCTATATTAACATGCTCAAAGCAAACACTGCGGCTGTGGTGCTCTTTCTTGGCATGAAACCAAACTGTTGTTCACAAATGCTGACCTCTGCCCTTCGTCGAGCTTCCACTATTCTTTCCCATAACTTCATTGTATGGCTCATCAACTTTATCCCTCTGTAGTTGCCACAACTCTGCACGTTTCCCTTGTTCTTAAAAATGGGCACCAGCACACTTCTCCTCCAGTCCTCCGGCATCTGCTCACTTTCTGAGACCTTGTTGAATGTTCTTGTTAGAAAATCTGCTGCTACCTCTCCTAGACACCACCATATCTCCACAGGTATGTCATCAGGACCAACTGACTTTCCATTCTTCATCCTCTTCAATGCCCTCCTCACTTCACCCTTACTAAACTTTGCTACTTCCTGCTCCTCAATGGTCACCTCCTCGACTCTTTTTCCTCTCTCATTTTCCTCATTCATCAGCTCTTCAAAGTACTCTTTCCATCTTCCAAGCACACTTCTGTCATCAGTCAAGACATTTCCCTCTCTGTCCTTCATCACTAACTTGCTGCACGTCCTTCCCATTTCTATTTCTCTGTTGTGCCAACCTGCATAAATCATTTTCTCCCTCCTTACTTTCCAACCTAGCATCCAAGTCATTACACGCCCTCTGTTTGGCCTTTGACACCGCTACCTTCGCCTTACCCTGTGTCTCCCTGTACTCCTGTTTCCTCGCTTCGGTCATCTCAATATCCCACTTCTTGGCTAACCTCTTCCTTTGTACACACTCCTGCACGTCCACATTCCACCACCAAGTCTCCTTATCTACTTTCCTTCCAGAGGACACACCAAGTACTCTCCTACCTGATCACATATGCTGTGGTTGTCCAGTCATCTGGAAGTATTTCCTGACCACCCAAAGCCTGTTTCAACTCCTCCTTGAAGACAAGACAACACTCTTCCTTTTTCAGCTTCCACCACTTTGTCTTCTGCTCTGCCTTTGCCTTCTTCACCTTACTCACCATCAGCGTCATCCTGCACACCACCATCCTATGCGGTTTGGTAACACTCACTCATGACTACTTTGCACGTAACTTGCAAAGTACTTGGTGATAAAAACTTACTGTCGATCACACCACATACTGGCATCAGAACACCCACTCACTGATTATTTTCCTCCAACCCTAATGCACTGTGTTGTGTCAAGTTAAAATCCCAAAGTACAGTTTATAGGACTCCTTTCTTCATAAACAGCTAGAAGTGTTTTCTAAGACAGCTGTAATCCTCGGAGATGATATTTCCGGTCATAAAAAATGTTGTGTAAAAAGTAAGAGTTGGAGTTTTCTATGCTTGATAACTTTGTGGAGCTGGTGGTGGAGTGGTTATGGTGCAAGAGGTCATAGCATCGGTTTCCCATTTGCCCGGGGTTCATCTCCTCATGGAAGGACTGCTCCATGCTACGAGCCAGTAGGCCAGTAAGGTGTAAAAGACCAACTTGTTTATGTCTATAAATATGCACCAGCACTCAGAATCTGAATTAGTTCTCTGAATCTCAAGCAGAAGCACAAACTGGAAATCAGGAACGAGTCTTATGAATAGGTGTAATTGATACGTTTTAATCACATGACCTAGCCCCAGCATGGCTGGAATTATTATGGATAATCAGATACTGTGCTGCTTGTCGTACATCATTTTAAAACACTTTCCACAATATTCTTGGAATCGACTGGAAATCAGAGATCTGGATTTGCCTCATGTCCCTTCCAGACTCTGGATTCCAGAATATACCATAACCTATAGTCGTGTCAGTGCTTCACTCACCAGTCTTTTTTTTTTTAAACCCTGCCCCCCATTTTCTCCCTAATTTAGTCATATCTAATTCCCTCCCATCAAGTATTGCCTTCCCTATCACTCGATCACCACCAATCAGGTAAGAGCAAAACGATGGAATACCCACATCTTTTCAAAGTGCTATCATGCATATTTTGGGGGATGTCTATACACTGAGAAAGAAAACGCTACCCCTCACATACACCCATGATTGGCTGGTGATCACTGTGAGTAACAGGAGTGTATTCCATTCTTCCTTCCCATAAGAGCTCAGCAAATTAGTTCCCATGGATTCCTGGTCACAGATGGCTGTGGAATTAACTTGGATTTGAGCTTGCGATCTCTGGATTAATAGCGATGCCCCTTGTCAATGCGCCACTCGAGAGTCCTCTCACCAGTCTCCTGATGTAACAAGCCTTTAGTTATCATGCAGATTGCTTTTTGGATCCAGATTGCAGTTAGACTCACTCAAAGTCTCAAATATTCTTTGCTTATTGTCCAATTCATTTATAATTATTAAACTGTCAGAAAATCTACAAATTACATATTAAAAACTGATAGGCATGTTCAGGCCTGTACTGCAAACAAATGATAAAGATGCCTCAATAAAAACATCAATCCCAGTAGTTTCTTTTTGATTTTAAGTCAACATCAAATTAACAACAGACCGAGGATATCAGTGTATAAAGTTTCATACCACTTTCCCACAGAAGCAGTACCTGATGTTTCAGTGCTCGAAATGCGCTATGCAAAAGAGCTGGTTCTTTTTCAGGAAAATAAATTCAGTGCCAGCATCATGCTGCTGCTCGGATGCGTGTGTGTGTGTATGTGAGTCAGGGAACAGCAATTACATAAATAAGTTCCATTTAAACACAAAACAAAACTCACAATTAATATTACAAGGATCAACATTCATGCTTTTGTGGATCTTGGTGAAGATGATGGTGTACATCAGAGAACTTCAGAACTCATCTCTCACTGGGAGCTTAAAGCTCAGAAACAGATCTGAGGGGAGTGATTCCTAAAGACCCTCATGAAATGTACTAAAATAATAAAAAATATCCTGCTGGATCTTAGGGTTAGCAGCTGTTTCCAGATGGTTCCCCTGGACTGGTTATAGCACAGCACAACTCGGTAATGGTAAGATGAACTTGTACTGGCCCATCAGCCCAGAGCTTAACCCAATTTCTGTAGCAACTGCAAGTTCAACTCCTGGATAGGATGCTAGTGCTTCACAGGTTACCTTCCAAGTAAGTTAGCGCTTGTGGTTCAGACTTCGTACCACCTTGGGATCTAACAGGGATTCAAACTCGCAAACTCTCGATCATGATCTCAGCACTCCAACCACTACACCCTCGAGTCACATCTGTATAACGACATGGAGCCATTGTGTAGGCTCACAATCTTCAAAATAAATGGTGGGCCAGTGGGGTTCCAACTAAGAGGAACCATTATCAGACCAGCACCAGGTTGTTCGTGTAACAATGTCATGCTTGCTAGCTAAACCAGATTGCAAATAGCGTTGCAGATTAGGCTAAATGGCTGTTCCAGATTGCCTGTAGAACTGAATGGGAGTGTGAATACTTGCATATGGTCTGTTGTGTAGTGGTCTGGTGTACTGTTCAGAGCGTACCCCTTCGCCTGGTGTCAGCTGAGAGGGGCTCCAACCTCGCCACGACCCAAAGAGGATGAAGTGGTTCAGCAAATAAATGAATATTTCAAATCAGTGCACTCTAAACTGTTTCTACACAAGCAAGGAAGACAACCAATGTACTGTGTTAATGTGGGTACTGGTGGCTCTGTAGTTAAGGCTCTGGCTAACTGATCCAAAGTGGGGCGATCAAGTACCACCAAGCTACTACCACTGCTGGGCCCTTGAGCAAGAACCTTAACACTCAATTACTTAGTTGTATGAAAATGATAATTGTAAGTCTCTCTGGATTAGAGCATCTGCAAAATGCCTTGAATGTAATGAGTCCTGAAGCATTAAACTGTAAAATCCAATAAACAAAAAACTACTTTTCAGATTCCTCAAAACCAAACAAAAGCAAATGGCAATTCCATTTACTGTATTTGGTTATCAAGAAATCAAAGTCTAAAAGAAAAGCAAGTACATTTTTTAAGGAATGGTGAATTTGGGATCATTGAGAGCAATCAAAAGCAGCCATTAGGAGGAGCGTTTGCTTAATCACATACCAAAGAGTGCGAGAGTCAGTTTGAATGAACAAACATGGTTTCTCCTATCATCAAGAAATGATTCCAGCTTCGGATTTAAAAGTAAAATTCAGGCATTTCGGTTTGTTTTCTATTCCTACTAATCAGGACTGTTGCCTACCTGTGGTCCCTGAAGTGAAGATATAAAGTGTGGCAGTTTTAACAGAGGTTGCTGATCTGAGCTCAGCAGGCATTGGCTCACAGGAGGCCTGCTCTAGCTTGTCCAAAAGGGAATGTACTCCTGGATGGGAGACACCCTGCTTCATTGCCCACACTGAGATATTGTCCTCCTGCAGATTAGGCAGAACATCCTCCAAGGTGTCCAAAAGGTCTATAATGGAACAAGCACAAAGATGGTTCGACAAATATTGATGTGCAAAATAATAAATAAAATGCACATTAAAAAACATTTTGTGAGACTGAAAGTTGGATTATCATATTTATACAGTAAGATCACAGAAACATTTCAATTAAACAGTGAAAACAAAAAGTAGTTTCCTGACATACTTGTAATGAAGGATTGAAATTCTAAAAACATGTTTATAAAATATAACTATAACATAGAAATCAAAAGTGACTACAGTAAATTCATACATAAAAAAACAAAAAAAAAACCCAACAACAATACATATATTTTTACCACGATATGACCATGTTTTCATTCTGTCTCCAGTGTTAAATTCAAATGTTCTCAATACTGAGGTCTGCACATTTTGATTTTCCAACAGAATTTATTTTAAACATGACTTCCTTGTCAGAGGGAATGTTTTACCTGCAGTTTACGTGTCTGTTCACATGATTACACGAACATTATGTGCGGATTTTCGTATAATTTCTACCAGAGGTGGAGCTTGGAAAAAATTTGGAGGCGATCTGGATCCAGATTTTTTTAACATTCTGAGATATGATTTTTGTTCTCCAGTATTGGGGATTTCTGAGGGGCAGAGGTGGCTGAGTGGTTTAGGTGTTGGATCACTGATGCTGAGGGTTGGGGGTTCAAATCAAATTCACCACAGGTTGTCACTGCACCCCCACCCCTCCAGTGCAGCTAACTGGGTTATCAAAGCCCGGCCATGTCTCTCACTGTCTATGGTGAGAGGTTCATGTAAAAGAACCGTTGCTAACTTTCGACAGGAGGAGCTGCATCGCCGTCAGCGTGTTTCCACCCTGCGATGGCCTGGCGAGCTATCCAGGGTGTACTCTGCCCTCGCCCACAGTCAGCTGGGATGGGTGCCAACTTCCCTGCGACCCTAATTAGGATTAAGCGGTTACAGAAAATGAACAGAAATGGGGATTTCTAGACTTGGTGGAGGTTTACGGTCACTGGGTGCACTGATTCAACTATACTAGTTTAAGATGCAGATTATTCATTCATCAACTTTTATTTAGTGAAGCACTATGGGTCACCTGCCTTGAAAGCCATTATATAAATAAAGTTAGACTACATTTGGGAATGAAGTGATTGACAGTCTTTTTAGTTTAATATTGATCCCCTTTGGAGAAAATTACACTGGCACAGCAACACAGATTGAAAGAGAGATTCATTCATTCATTTTCTAAGAAGCTTAACTACTAATCAGGGTCACGGGAAGGCTGGCGCCCATCTCAGCCAACACTGCACGAGTGCAGGGTACATCCTGGACAGCTCGCCAGCACATCTCAGGGCCAATACTTACATAACCATTCACACTCGCACCTAGTGGTGATTTGGAATAGCCAATTAGACTACTGTGCAGGTTTCTGGACTGTGGAAGGAAACCGGAACATGTGGAGGAAACCCACACAACCAGGAAGAACATGCAAATTCCTGACAGAAATATCCAAGCTGGGAGTCGAACACAGGCCTTCTTGCTGTGAGGCAGACGTGCTAACCACTACGCCACTGTGCCGCCCTATTGTAATCAAATGTACTAAAAATACCTTCATTAATAGACAATAAAATAGAAATAAAAAAATTTAAATCACTATGTACAGTAAGATCTAGGATCTAAGTACATATTATGACTCCAATATAACAAGAATAAGTGAAATGCATAGTGTTGCAAAGATAAATGAAGATTATTTGAAAAGTGGTTTAAGTCCTTGACAAGTCACTGACACTGCTGGGAGCTGAGGTGTTGGTGTCTGATAGTATGACAGAGTCTCTGTCAGCAGTTTAAATTCCAGTTCCGTGGAAAACCTGCAGGCCTCACGATACTGATAAGAGGTTTAATTTTAAAGAAGGCAGCACAGTTAATACTTTCATTTCATTTTCAAACCATTTTATCCTTTATTAGGGTCATGGGGAGGCTGGAGTCCATCCCAGTCAACTTTAGGCAGTAAGGTGGTATACACCCTGAATAGCTTGACAGACCATTGTAGGGCCAACACAAATACAACCATTTATAATTCACCCTCACACCTCGGGACAACTGAGACTATCCAATTGGACTAATGTATATGTCTTAACTGTTGGAGGAAACTGGAGCACCTGGAGTCCCTGTGCTTGTTTAGGTTTACAGCAACCCAAAAAAAAAAAAAAAAAAAAAAAAAAAAATCACACAGCCATGACTTAGCCAGGCACAGGGCTTCAACCCGGGGACCTTCTTGCTGTGAGGCAGACAGTGGTAACCAGAACACCACCATGCCACTTTACGGTTAATATATGACTATTTACTGTAGGGTAGTGGTGGCCTGGTGATAAAAGGTTGGGGGTTCGAGTCCCACTCTCCACAAGGCTGTCACTGTGTCGTCGTCGTCGTCCCCCGTGTATCTAACTGGGTTATCAAAGGCCGGCCATGTCTGTCACTGTCCATGGTGAGAGGTTCATGTAAAAGAACCATCGCTGACTTTCGTAAAGAGGAGCTGCAAAGTCGTCTGTGCGTTTCCATCCCTTGCTAAAGGGTTGTGTCAGGAAGGGCGTTCGACGTAAAAACCCATGTCAAATCAAACATGCGAATCATTCGCTGTTGCGACTCCTGGGGGAGGAAAAAAAAAAAAAAAAAAAAAAAGGGGAAAAAGCTGAAAGGAAATCTCTCAATTTAAATCGTGGGTGGTCTTGGCTCTCATAGGTGTGACTTCCAGAAACAATACCTTTTATGAACAGTTACAGCATTTGGCAGATGTGGTTATCCAGAGCGACTTCTTATGCAATTTGAGCAATTGAGAGTTAGGGGCCTTGCTCAAGGGCCCAACAGGAGTGACAGCTGGGATTGAACAGCTGACCTTTGGATTAGTTACCCATTGCATTAACCACTAAGCCACCACTGCCCTTAAACAGCTCTTTAAATCTTGTTTTGTAGTGAGGAAAGCAGCTTAATTCCAGTCAGTGAAGCTGAGTCAGTGCATGTGTACCCCTGATTTCTGAACCTTTTAAAAAGGTTGGCAGCTATAGAAACAATTCAGAAGTTCAATTTCTAGAACTTGACTAGTAATGGCCTGCCTGCTGCGCGCACACACACACACACACACACGGGAAAGAAACAGGCAGCTCCACCTTCTCTTTGACGTCATCAACTGCTGTCAAGTATCAGCCCAACACTAAATCTCAGCCACAGGCTTTTAAGAACATTTTCAAAAAGTGCTTAAAAAGTGTACTTGGGTAGATGTGTACCTGGAGGTAAATCCAAAGTGCTTCAAAAGATGAAAAGCGCTTATGGATTTATTTAGGTTTGCCCTTAAACATGACGTTACAGATGGGCGGGGTCTATTCTTGACTCGATTGTGTAACCACATCTGATTTGGATCGTTTTGACTGGTTTAAAAAATAAAAAATAAAAATAAAAAGTTGACAAAAATGTTCCGAGTTTAGAAGCATAGTACACCTTCACATGGTACCAAACAAGCTTTAAGATTTAAGCCCTGGAGATTTATTTATTTTTTGGCTTGCCCCGCCCCCTCCCCGTGCAGGGACACGCCTACTCGTTTGGGTGTTTTTGCTGTAACCTACCCGCTCCAACCACCAGCAGTTTGGCCCCACAGGAGTTGAAACAGTGCAGCAGGGACCTGGACTTTATGTTGGTGTTGAGAAAAGCCACAGCACAGCCCAGTTTGCTCAACCCGAACCACACACACAGAAAGTCGGGCTCGTTGTTCATGAGCAGCGCGACAGTGTCGCCCGTCTTCACGGCGCTGTCGCGCTGCAGCGCGCGCGCCACGCGGTTACTGCGCTCGTCGATCTCCTTGTACGTGTACGCGCAGCCTTCATAAATCAAGAAGGTCTTGTCAGGGATCTGCTGCGCCTGCTGCACGAACCGGTCCATCACGGTCACGACTTTGGATTTGATCTTGTAAAGTTCCAGGCGAACTCCAAATCGCACAATGTTCAGTAAGAAGAAGAGATCTTTCCAGAAGTACGGGAAACACAGGCGCTGCGCGACGTGCGCCGAGAAGATCCCCGCGAGCACCGCGGCCAGCCACGTGACCGAGAAAACCATCATCACCGCGAACACTTCTTAACTGCAAAACTTGACTCCGGCTGAAAACATGCTGCTCTGGGGATGCTGGTTCCGTCCTCGAGTCTCACGCGTTTATGAAACGCACGCTGCGTCACGTGACCGCGCGCTCATTCACTCTCCGAAGTATGGGCGTGTCACTCACGGGGTGGATTCAGATTCAGATTCGTCAGTGTTGTTGTGAAGGCGAGGGAGTGTGCAACAGGAGAAAATGGGGGATAAACAACTCTCTGTGGGAAAACAAGAAAAAAAAAAGAAAAGTGAATTAAAAAAACCTCCACTTAGGTCTGTAGACTCTAAAACATCTCTACAAGCGATCAGGTTCGTGAGATGTTGTTTTCCTTGCACAGTCGTGGAGGAGCACCGTGACCTTCCTGCTCCAGACTCCCTGATTGATGTTGAGAGCCATTGCACAGTCTGTGTGAGTTCGTGTGGACTTCCTCTGGGCTCCCTGATTTCCTTACACGGTCCAAAAGCACGTACGAGCGTCTGTGGTGCTGAACAGCAGAGTACCATCCCATCCAGAGTGAATTCTGCCACCTCTCACCCTGTGCCCAAGTCGACTCCCACACAGTAGGGTCTACCAGTGCCCTTACTTCTACTTTTTCTTTCAGATTTTCACCTTTTTATACAATATAAATATCTTCTTCTTTTCCTTTTGGCAGTACCCTTTTTCTCAGTATATATATACTATATACTCAGTATATATATACTATATACAGTATAGCAGAGATGAAAATGTTGAGGTTCTCTTTGGGAGTAACGAGGATGGATAGGATCAGGAATGAGTCCATCAGAGGGACAGCACATGTAAGATGTTTTGGAGACAAAGTCAGAGAGGAGAGATTGAGATGGTTTGGACATGTACAGAGGAGGGATAGTGAGTATATTGGTAGTAGGATGCTGAGGTTGGAACTACCAGGCAGAAGGCCTAGAGGAAGACCAAAGAGAAGATTTATGGATGTGGTGAAGGAAGACATGAAGGTCGCTGGAGTAAGAGTAGAAGATGCAGAGGACAGGGTGAAATGGAGGCGGATGATTTGTGAGGCTTTGCTGGCCCTGTCTGCTGGCCCAAATAAACTCATCAATGCTTCCAGTCTTGGATGTGAATCTTAGATTCTTATTTTTTTTTTTTTGGCCAATCAGATTTCAGCTTCTATGTGCTACCATGTCATTCTAATCTGCCCATGACCTCAGAATTAGCAGTGCTGGTTGATGTCAATTAAAATGGATTTTAACAATTGGGCTGTTTCTTTAACCAATCAAATTTTAGGTTCGCTGCACAGTGACAGCTAGCTGGCCTACAATAGTCAGCATTTTACCGTCCTCTGATTGGTTGATGAGAGTAAACCTGGGGGTGCACACAATACTTTTATTTAAGATAGAATTTTTACACACACAATGGCTGATGGAGGAGGAGAAATTGATTGATTTTCAATGCAGACTTAATTCATAAAAGATAGACATCACAAGGAGAGGTTGAGGAAGTGGAGATAAGGTTACACTTGTTTACATTTGGCTTATTGCCAATTTACTGGCAGCTTCCACTGGTTAATGCTCAGAGTTCAGAAGGGAAATTATTTCCTCTACATTTAACACATCCAAAGTGAACACACACACACACCAGGGCGTCCAGAGAGCAGCTGTTATTAGGTGCCTTGCTCAAGGGCACTTCAGCCATTGATGTGGAGCTCAATTTCCTACTGCAAAACATTTTTCGTGCTGGTACCAGTGACCTTTTGGCCCCAAAGCCTGCTTCTCTAACCAAAAATCTATGGCCAGCCACTGATATGTGTGTGTGTGTGTGTGTGTGTGTGTGTGTGTGTGTGTGTGCCACCGGAAAAGTCGGTGTTTGCTTCAAGAGTCATTCAGTGCCGTGAAGAGAATTTATTTACAATAAATTTAATTATGGACAGGAAGGGATTTGATGCAAATACATGAAATAAAAATTATGACAGCTGAGTAGTTATCCAATCACAGAAATCCATATTCAACCAATTAACTATTGATCCCATTCACTCACTTACTGCTTAATCCTACTGTTGTATTATTGGTACCATAATTATAAACTATGTATATATTCTAGTAAACTCTCAAAATTATATACATACTGTACTTCGTTTCTATTAAAAAAAAATCTGGCCTCATATGACGTTCAGAAAAGTTTCTAAACATTGGACCACATCACCATCTGGTGGCCAGGCTGAGCCAGTATCCCATATCCCGGTGCAGCGCCAACGTTCAAGGGAAATACAGTACAATAATCTTCTTCTTTCGGCTTTTTCCCTTTTCAAGGGTCACCACAGTGAATCATCTGATTTATAGGTTTGATTTGCCCTTCCTATCACAATCCTTTAGCCAGGGACAGAAACACGCTGCTGGCTATGCAGCTCCTCTTGGCGAAAGTCAGCAACGGTTCTTTTACATGAACTTCACACCATAGAAAGTGAGACACATGACCAGCCTTTGATAACCCAGTTAGCTGCACTGGGGGGACAGTAACAACCCTATGGAGAGTGGGACTCGAACCCCCAACCTCATTTCTACACCATCCTGCATTATTGATATTATATATATAATAGTTAATATCAATATTAATAGTTAATATTGATATTATTTATATAATAGTTAAGTTCAATGCAGCCATGAGGGGGACACAAGCTAGTGCTCTCTATCATGCATGCCGGTCCCAAGTCCGGATAAATGCAGAGGGTTGTGTCAGGAAGGGCATCCGACGTAAAACCTGAGCCAGATCAAACATGCAAATCATAAATATTACCTCCATACTAGATCGGTCGAGGACCAGGTTAACAACGACCACCATCAGTGCTGTTAACCAACAGGGTACTGGTGGAAATTGGACAACTGTTGGTCAAAGAAGGAGAGGCGGGAGGCGGGTCCATAGGCAGAGAGAGAAGAGGAAAGGCATGAGTCTAGGACTGAGAGTAGGGACTTTGAGTGTTGGAAATATGACATGAAAAGGTAGAGAGCTGGCTGACGTGATGTAGAGGAGGAAGGTGGACATGCTGTGTGTTCAGGAGACCAGGTGGAATGGTAGCAAGGCCAGAAGCTTAGGAGCAGGGTTTAAGCTGTTTTATCATGGTGTGGATGAGAAGATAAATTAAGTAGGAGTCATCTTGAAGGAGGAGTTGTCAGGAATGTTCTAGAAGTGAAAAGAGTGTGAGACAGAGTGATGAGTCTCAAGTTATAAATTGAAGACGTGATGTTGAATGTTGTTAGTGCTTATGCCCCACAAGCAGGATGTGAGCTAGAAGAGAAGGAGAGACTCTGGAGTGAGTTAGATGAAGTGATGCAGCGTACCCCCAGAGATGAAAGAGTGGTCATCAGTGCAGACTTCAATGGACATGTTGATGCAGGCAACAGAGGGGATGAGGAAGTGATGGGCAGGTTTAGTATCCAGGGCAGGAACACAGAAGGACAGATGTTGATAAATTTGGCAAAAAGGATGGAAATGGCTGTGGTGAATACTTTCTTCCAGAAGAGACAGGAGCATAGGGAGAATAATAAAAGCGGAGTAGGAGCACACAGGTAGACTACATCTTGTGAAGATGATGCAATTTGAAGGAAGTCACTGACTGCAAAGTAGTAGTGGGTGAGAGTGTTACCAAACAGCATAGGATGGTGGTGTGCAGGATGACGCTGATGGTGAAAAAGATGAAGAAGGCAAAGGCAGAACTGAAGACAAAGTGGTGGAAGCTGAAAAGGGAAGAGTGTTGTGTTGTCTTCAAGGAGGAGTAGAAACAGGCTTTGGGTGGTCAGGAAGTACTTCCAGATGATTGGACAACCACAGCAAATGTGATCAGGGAGACAGGTAGGAGAGTACTTGGTGTGTCCTCTGGAAGGAAAGTAGATAAGGAGACTTGGTGGTGGAATGAGGAAGTGCAGGAGTGTGTACAAAGGAAGAGGTTAGCTAAGAAGATGTGGGACACCGAGAGGACCGAAGAGAGTAAACAGGAGTACAGGGAGACACAGCGTAAGGCGAAGTTCGTGGTGTCAAAGGTCAAACAGAGGGCGTATGATGTCTTGTATGATAGGTTGGACAGTAAGAAGGAAGAAAATGATTTATACAGGTTGGAACGGCAGAGAATTAGAGATGGGAAGGACATCAGCAAGTTAGAGTGATAAAGGACACAGGGAAATATATTTACCAGGGGTTGGCAACCCGTGGCTTCGGAGCCACATGTTCACCTCTCTGGTGCGGCTCCGTGGCTTTTCAAAATAATGTTGTACTTTATGGTGGCTGACGGGTGCACCACAAACATCAATTGCAAAAAGAAAATACCGCTTATTTACTCACATCGGAAGCACATCGGGCTTCCAGAGAGTTAAACTAGCTTTCACCTGAATAATGAGAGAATCTGCCTAAGGCAGAGTCCTGCAAGCATCGGGTACCTCAGGTACCCAGTGGGTACCCTTTCAAAAATGCTCTTTTAGGGTTGAAAAGTACATACGTAGATGAAAATTAACGGATATTTATTGGGTGTGGGCAGGGTGATTTTGTGTGAGTGTTGTTGTGGACATGCATATATGTTAATCAGCTACATTGAGAGTCTGAGTGTTTTTGATCTGCTGTGTTGGCGGATTTCCAAATTCTTGTGCTCATAGCAAGGAGTGTTCTCACCATCAGCAGCACGGCGAGAGAGAGATTTTTTCTGTCACTGGGGTTTGTAATTCAGGAATGGAAATCACAGCTGAAGAGACGGGGAATGAGATTTGTTTGTACATAGTAATCTCCGAATTAAATAACTCTCCTCTAAATGTTTTTATTGCAAGCAGAATTTTTATTTAATTGTCTCTACAGTCATTTAAATCAATGCAACACATTTTTGTTTTATATTAACATGAAGGAAAAAGGGGGAAAACATTATATACAGTATTATTTGATTTTAAATGTCAACGAAGGATTTGTGGCTTCCAGTGTTTTCTTTAATGTGGAAAACGGGTCCAAATGGCTCTTTTAATGGCAAAGGTTGCCGACCCCTGACATTGACTGATGACATAAGTGTGCTGGGAAGTTGGAAAGAGTACTTTGAAGAGCTGATGAATGTGGAAAATGAGAGAGAAAAAAGAGTAGGAGAGGTGACCGTTGAGGACCAGTAAGTAGCAAAGATTAGTAAGGGTGATGTGAGGAGGGCATTGAAGAGGATGAAGAGTGGAAAGGCAGTTGGTCCTGATGACATACCTATGGAGGTATGGAAGTGTCTCGGAGAGGTAGCAGTAGATTTTCTGACAAAAACATTCAACAAGGTCTTAGGGAATGAGCAAATGCCGGAGGAATGGAGGAGAAGTGTGCTGGTGCAAAAAGTGTACAAGACGGTGATGAGGCCAGCGATGTTGTATGGTTTAGAAACAGTGGCACTGAGGAAAAGACAGGAGGAGGCAGAGCTGGAGGATGGATAGGATCAGGAATGAGTACATCAGGGGGACAGCACATGTTAGAGGTTTTGGAGACAAAGTCAGAGAGGCTAGATTGAGATGGTTTGGACCTGTACAGAGGAGGGATAGTGAGTATATTGGTAGTAGGATGCTGAGGTTGGCACTACCAGGCAGAAGGCCTAGAGGAAGACCAAAGAGAAGATTTATGGATGTGGTGAAGGAGGACATGACGGTGGTTGGTATAAGAGAAGAAGATGCAGAGGATAGGGTGAGCTGGAGGCAGATGATTTGCTGTGGCGACCCCTGAAGGGAGCAGCAGAAAGGAAAAGATGAAGATTTATAATACAGGAGTTAAGTTCAGGAATTATTCTGCATTGATTGATTGGTACTTCACTTCTGTTATCATCTTCAAATTTATCCTGGACCACTGCCACTGCTCAGTGTCTGTATTGTTTTTATTTTTTTCACTTCTTACCGATATATTTATATCGATCCTGTATGCATATATATGTGGGGGGGTATAAAATGCTTTTTGTTGCTATGACAATCAAATTTCTCTCAGAAGTCTGACAAAGTCATGGGGGGCATCCCCAACTGTTTTTAAATGTCCGTGTTTAATTGTTTCAGAATGTCTGAGGTGAATTAAAATTGTTGTTTTGTTGTTTTTTTTTTTTGTTGCATTTTTTTGTAAGAATATTTTGTTGTTCCAGCTGTTTAAAGAGTAGAAGAGCAGCCAGATGTGAATGTTTGCTTTTCAGAGTCGACAGGTTATACAGTGGAATGGTGTCGTGGAGCGCGCTCGGTTGTGCGCATGCGCCGTCGCGCGAGCTGGTATTTAAATACAGGAATATTCCACCTCAGGACTGCGGACTCTCCGACACGCTTCTCCGACACAGCCGTGCTGGCTCTCTGAAGAAAGATGATTTCTTGGTCGTTGGCGGTTTGGACCGTGTTTGCTGGGCTTGTCGCGGTGGTGCTGTACCGGAGGCCGGCTCTTCTCTACCTCTGGGAGGATCTGAGGTATTATTTCAAGGTCCGAGAGGTCGGGAAGGCGACGATGGCGAGGATTAAGCGCGGGGTTGTTACCTATCTCGACCGTTTCGTTGACCGGGCAAAGCAGAGTCCCGAGAAGCCCTTCATCGTTTTCGAACAGGAGGTTTTGACCTACGGCGATGTGCACGTCAGGAGCAACAGGTTCGGGAATGTTTTCCTGAATGAGGTCGGTGTGAAGCGCGGTGATCCGGTGGCGCTGTGGATGAGGAACGAGCCCGACTTCGTGTGCGCGTGGTTCGGACTGTCTCAACTGGGCTGCGAAGTGGCATTCATCAACTCCAACATCAAGTCCAAATCCCTTCAACACTGCCTGCAAAGTTGTGGGGCCAAAGTTCTGATCGTGGGCTCTGGTAGCTATCAGATCACACTGAACATGTACATTTTATAATAATAATAATAATAATAATAATAATAACAAAAACAAACAAAAAACAAAAACAAACAAACTTCACACTGTGCTCAGATCTTCACAACCTAACATCCATCCTGCACCTAACCAAGCTCCCACCCGAACCCGTCCTGCTTTACTGCACTAACCCAGCTCCTGTCACCTACAGCACTTTTAGACTGGGATTCGGGCTTCATATGGGTGTGACTTACAAATTGCACATTTTTCCTTCCCCCCCCCCCCCCTCCCCACTCAGAACAGGTCTGTACTGCAGTCTGTGTTATTTGGGTGTCCCGGGTGTCCTGTTGCATCTTGTAGAAACACCATAATGCCAAGCTGTGTAGCACGTTGTTGGCACACATCCATCTAGAACTTGAGAGATATTTCATGGTTCTGCTGTTATGGATCACTTCGGACCGAGTTTCCACCCAGATCTTTCCCCACTATGATAAATCTAAGAATTAAGCCCTTCATTCTGGACCCCCATAATTATACTAATACTAAATATGCATATTTGGGAGGCGCTTGTCCGTGTGGAGTGACATTTCAGTTTTGTTTTTTATTTCTGCAGATTTAATCCCATTGTTAGATGATGCCCTGCCGGCTTTGTTCGAGAATGGCATTAATGTGTGGGTCACTGGAAAGAGCTGCTCACGTCAGAACATCGGGACACTGCTGGACAAAGTGGAGCTGGCTTCAGAGGAGAGGCCACAACTCGACTTCGCCCCACCAAATCTCACATCCAACTTCCTGTTCATCTTCACTTCAGGCACCACAGGTACTACAAAGCAACTGTTTTATGTTCATGGGTGGAGAAAGTGGTTTGTGGTGGTTTGGGTTTGTAGATTTTTGCTGGCGTGTTCAAAAATAGCCGTTTAGTCAAACCCACCCTAATCCAAAAAAAAAAAAAAAAAAAAAAAAAAGCCTGTTAACCTCCCTGCTTTTGTGCAGTCTGTTTATATGGTGTGTTGACTTGTAATGTAGTTATGTTTTTGTGTTTTATTCTTTATAAATGTTTATCAAAACATCAGCTTGCATGAGAGTAAGAAATGTGTGTATTTTGGGTTAATCATCACATAGAAACCAAAACCACATTTATTTATTTATTCATTATTCGTTTTCTGAACTGTTGAATCCTACTAGGCTAGCAGGGAGGCTGATGCCCATCTCAGCTGACACTGAGCAAAGGAGAAGTAAACCCTGAACAGTTTGTCAGTCAGTCACAGAGCAACACAGACGCAACCATTCAGTCACGTACAGGGCCCATTTGGAACAGCCAGTTATCGTAATGTGCATGTTTTTGGACTGTGGGAGGAAACCGGAGTAGCCGGTGTAAACACATGCATGCGTTCAATACAGAAGTGCCCTTACCAAGCCTGGGACTCAAACCCAGGACTCTCTTGTCTCTATGAGACAGATAATCGCTCGGTCAACATGCTGCCTCCAACCACTTTTATGTGAGCAGTAATTTGCTCAGTAATGGGTTTGGTATCAAGAAGTTACAGAACTAGGATTTATTTTAGTGTTCCAAATGGTCAACTACCTTGTGTGTGTGTGTGTGTGTGTGTGTGTGTGTGTGTATGTATATATAATATATATTTCATTCACTTTCTGAACTGCTTAATTCTAATTAGGGTCATAGGGAGGCTGGTGCCCATCTCTGCCGGCTATGCAGCTACTCTTGACGAAAATCAGCAATGGTTCTTTTCCATGAACCTCACACCATAGACAGTGAGAGACATGACCGACCTTTGATAACCCAGTTTGCTGCACTTGGGGGACAGTGACAACCTGTTGAGAAATGGGTTTGAACCCCCAAACTTAGGATCAGTGATCCAGCACCTTTACCGCTAGGCCATCACTGCCCCACATTTATTAAAAAAAAAAACAAAAACAAAAACAATGCACCAGGGTATTGTTCGGTCAGGTCAATTCTCAGCAACGATGTTTGCCCCAAAACATTAGGACTGCTGATAACCTCAATGTGTTGATTTGAATGAATTTAATGAGCAAGTTATCCCAGCAATGGACTTTTTTTAAATTATCGGTATTTCCCAATGGCACAGATATAAAATTGGGGCTCAAATAGTGAGACGGTAGTTCAGCAAGCCTGAGGGATTATTTTCACGCATGAACTGACCTTAGCCCTATTGACAGTGTTAGGGATGTTTTGGAGAAGATTTTATAGAGTAGCTCAATTTTTACATCGGTTCACACCATCAGAGAAAATTTACCCAAGTCTGACTGGATGTAAATATTGTGGTGATGCTTAAGTTTGTAGAAACAAAGTCATGGTGGTCACACAACTAATTAAGGTTAAAGGTGGCCTAGTAAGATACTAGACTGCACAATGTTTTAGCCAGGCAGTGTATTTATATGTATCTCGAAGATCTGAAGAGGTGTGGTGTGGTGTGGGGTGTGTGTGTGTGTGTGTGTGTGTGGGGGGGGCATATTTTTTTTTTTTTTTTTTTAATACATACAAGTCAACACAGGAAAAACCTGGGGAGAGAATGCATAAACTGTCAGCATGGTGTGTGAATTCTAGCTTTGAGAGTTTGTTAATTTAATTTCAGCTGTATTACTTGAGCAATTGAACTCAACTATATATTACAGGATTTTTGTTTTGTTTTGCTTTGTTTGTCTGTGGTCGGCACAGTGACGTAGTAGTTGTGCCATCTGCTTCAAAGCAAGAAGGTCCTGGGTTCAACTACCAGCTCGGGTGTTTCTCTGTGGAGTTTGCATGTTCTCCCTGTGTTTATGTAGGTTTCCTTCGGGTACTCCGGTTTCCTGCAACAGTCCAAAAACATGCACAGTAGATTCATTGGCTGTTCCAAATCACCCCTCGGTGTGAGTGTGAGTGTTGGCCCTGCGATAGCCTGGCGAGCTGTCCGGGGTATACCCCGCCCTCGCCCAGAATCGGCTGAAATGGGCACCAGTCTTCCCGCGACCATAATTAGGATTAAGCGGTTCAGAGAATGAATGCATGTGTTTGTGTGAGGTTACATTCCCACCTGTAGTCTCAGCCACGCTCCCGGGACGCTTTCTGGCGAGCTTTGTTTAAAACAAACAAACATGCAGAATGACTATGCATGTTTAGCTCTTTTTAGATCACATTACCCATTTGAAATGAATAATGTATTTATATTTCATCCCCAGAGTATACAATGAGATCATTTGTCCTTCATTTAACCTAGTTTTGTAGTATTTGAATGATAATTTTGACTACCATTTAAATGTAACTGTTGGATGTCAGCAATATATCCCTTTGTGCTCTTTAATGCAGGGCTTCCAAAAGCTGCTCGGGTCAGTCACATCAAGGCTGTGATGTGCATGGCATTCTTCCGCCTGTGTGGGGCCAATCAAAATGATACCATCTATCTCACCTTGCCACTTTACCATATGGCTGCCTCTCTGCTGGGTATTGGTGGATGCATTGATCTAGGTGTGCCATTTCACATCATAATGTGAATGACTCGTACATGACATGGATTTAGAAGTGCATTTACTTAAAAAAACAAACAAACAAACAAAAAAACTAAATACAGTACTGTATTTGTTTTAAAAACAAAGCCAGATATTTCATGCAAGATAAAATTCTGTGTATAATGATAAACACATTTTGTTGCATGACTGTGTGGAACGTTAGTAAAGAACAATTTATAAGACTTTGTGTAATCTGGAGTAGATTTGCTGATTTGTTGGACGATATCTAGGTTGTATATGAATAAGCTAAATAATAGTTGTCCAACAATGTGTGCAGTTTATGGGGTGTCTCTTTAGAAGCCTACAGGAAATAGCTAGCTACATTGCCCTCAGGAAATGCATGTATTTATAACGCACACAATTCCTGGAAGTGTTTATGTTAAATTTGGGAAAGGCTGTGAAAATAATTTAAACCGGACGGCACTGATTTATATTGAAGTATTGTGATTAATGGGGATTTTCTAAAAAGTTGTTACCATGGAATTGCATTGCTTCTATTGTTGAGCTTCCAAAAGCATAAATCACAAAGCATGTTTGCCGGAAAACAGTATTCAATCAGCATTCTATGTACGAAACCTCGAGGTGAAATGAATTCAGCTTGATAAATGTACCCAAGTGTGTAGCTTAAATCCCAACAGACCAATTTAACACTGCGCTTCCCTGTGTTGACGGCGCCAATGAGTTTATTAGTACTTGAAGTAGTCAGTAGTGAAGCTCCCAAGCAGAACTCCATAGTCATTGAATGTCGATTAGAGGTGACCATGGCAGCAATTAAAATAAATAATGAAACTACCCCCCCTCCCCAAAAAAAAAAAAAAAAAAAAAAAAAAAGTCTCTTGCATCACTATTCAGACTTGCATCGGAAAAAAAAAACCCACACACATTCTACATCAGGTAGAACTTGCAAATACACAAATGCTTGTGGAGCAAACATCAGGAGCTTGACCGAACACAAACTTATTAAACAGATAAATAAAGTAATAAAAACTGTGATAATGGAAGCAATGAAAAGCAACCCCAGGCTCTATCGAGGTGAAACATGTGGATAGTGGTTAAGTTTCTGAGCATCCACATTTCATCTGACCTGTCCGGGTCAGTCACCACCTCACACCTGGTGAAGAAGGCCCAACAAAGGCTTTTCTTCCTCAGGAAGTTGAAACGTGCTGGACTTCTCCTCTTAGCTGCTCAAGAACTTCTACAGACTTCTGCATTTGAAAGTATTCTGTCTCAGCGCAATGGTGTCGTGTGAGAGCTGCACTGCTAAGGACAGAAAGGACTGCTTGTAGCACTTCCTTCAGGAAAGCGGTACAGAAACGTCAAGACCAGCACAACCAGACTCAAAAAGCACCTTTTACCCCAGAGCAATGAAAGCCATCAGCCCTGCACCCCCACCCCCCTCACAATCACACACACACACACACACACACACAAGTGCAATCCTACTCCACTGACACATACTCAAACTCACACACACAATCTCTATCTTACACAGACATCAGTTCATTGTAAAAGGACATTGAATCCACAAACTCTTGACTGTATTGCACTGCCACACTTTACCTGATTTACATTCTAGTTGATCAACCTTGCTGCTACTATTTATTCGTTTATTCCATTTCACAACACCTCAATGTATATACTGTATACCTCCAGTGCTCAATTCTCATTCATAGGTATTGAGTTTGCATTTATATTTTATGTCTGTCTGTCTGTCTGTCTGTCTTCCTTTCGGCTTTTTCCCTTTTACTCGGGAGTCGCCACAGCGAATCATCTGATTCGCACGTTTGATTTGGCAGAGGTTTTTACGTCGGATGCCCTTCCATTGCATTTATATTTTATGTTTTTACTTAAACTTTACAGAATTACCAGTACTCGTGTTTATATTCTGCTGTTGACAGCGTTAATTGCAGTTTATTATCTTGTTTGCACCTTTTTAACTTGTTTGCATCTTTTAATGCTGAGAGCCCAGTACGGAATTTCATTGTGTGTGAACATAATGACAGTAAAACTCTTAAATCTTAAAAATGCAGTGAAATCTACACGTTTTATACACAATTTAAAGGATGAGCTCTGCAGACATTAGGCTACAATCAAATACCCACTCATGACCAATTACAGCATTATTAATTTATTCCCTTTGGCTATAAATCTTCACTGGCGTTCAGTCAGCTTAGCTCATACTGCTCTATTTATTTATTTATTCATTTATTTATTTATTTTTAAATAACTTGCAAGGCGTGACATGACAATAAGATTTTATCTTAATTACTCGAAGGTTGCAGACAGTATTCTTCAGAGACCACAAACGAAGCAGTGCTGACTGTTTAATTTTCCTTATAGGTCACCACAAGTAAAAGAATAGATTAGATAAAATTAAAAAAAAAAAAAAAAAAATTAATAAATCCTTTTTTTTTCTTTCTTTCCAGATGTTTATATGATCATTAAATGATTTTGTGGGTAATTTTTCAGCAATGTGAAAATAGACCAACATGTTAAAAAGTTCATTTTTTTTTTTAAAGGAAATTATTCATTAATTTTCTGAACTGCTTAATCTTAATTAGGGTCACGGGACGGCAATTATAAATGAAGTAATTATTGGTTGCTTTTGAAGTTCACAACTTGATCCCGAAGTATTAGCGGCATGTTTTTCAGGTTGGATAGTTGCTTTAATATTACAAAACCTCTTCATTTTACTTTCTTGGACACAGGGGCGACATGTGTTCTGAAAAGGAAATTTTCCGCCAGCCAGTTCTGGAAGGACTGCATCAAGTATGAGGTTACTGTGTTTCAGTATATTGGAGAGCTCTGTAGATACTTAGTTAATCAACCCAAGGTAGGTGCATTGTTTTCTTTTTTCCCCATTTATCAATTTTATTTTCTTTATACTAGGACAGCAAAAGATATTCAAACGTGCATTATGATTGTACTTACCTGTTCGTCTTTGCTAATGTGGTTCAATTGGACACAGAGTCCTGAGGAGCTTGCACATAAAGTACGCATTGCTGCAGGGAGTGGTCTCAGAGCAGACGTCTGGAAGGAGTTTTCTAGACGCTTTGGAAAAATCCGGATTTGCGAGTCATATGGTTTGACCGAGGCCAGCATTGGCTTTGTTAACTACACCAATGAAATTGGAGCCATTGGGCGAGCCGGTTATTTCAACAAGGTTAATTTTGATTTTCAGTCTTTGAGGTTGACCATACAGTTCTTTCCTGGAAAATGTTGTCTTGGATATAGCTAGTATATGTCTCTTACAAATTATAGCATTGGTTTTTATTTCCTGGATTCATTATCAGTTGCAAAATCTGAAATAATAAGCCATACCTTTTGGCTGTTCATTGGTATCAGTTGTTAAATGTGTTATATTTATCATGACTTCTGCAATAACATCTTGTCTTACTTTTAATGATTTCTCTTTTGTAGCGTAGTCTACACTTCGAAATTTTGAAATGTGACCCAGTGACGTATGAACCTCTACGAACAGATAAAGGGCGCTGTATGAAAGTGAACAGGGGTAAGATGTGTAATGTTATGTAAGGAATAACACCGCAAACTATACAATTATATTAGAAATAATGCACACGCAGTGTCTGATGTGGCATTCCATGACCCCTTACCCTGAACTGCATTATTTTCATATAACGGCACTTTCTGTAGTTAGTGCTGGGGTGAAATTTCACTTCTACCACAGAGATCTGGCAATGATTACTACGTTTAATTTATTACTGAATGTTCATTAATGCTTTCATTTGTCAACCCCCCCCTTATCCTTTGTTAGGGTCACGGGTAGGCTGGATCCTAAAGCCAGCGTACACACTGAACAGCTCGCCGTTTTGTCTCAAGTCAACCCACACTCACACCTATTACCAATTTGAAGCAGCTATTGTGCATGTGTTTGGATTGTGGGAAGAAACTGGAGAGCCTAGAAGAAAACCCTGGCATGCATGGGGAGAACATGCAGGCAGACGTGCTAACATTGACAAAAAAACTGTATCTCGACTTCTCATCCAAACGACAAGTTATTTCATGTTCTCACGGCTGTAATAAAGACTAATTTCCGTACCCCCCACCCCCACCTTTATTTATTTACTTTTTTTTAAATGTTGCTGGAAGGTGTGAAGTGCTCTGTCCTGAGGACTGCTGACGTTCACTTTGCATGGTCTCTGTTTCAGAGGGCTTAGGACTGAGACTCTGTCTATAAATAGCCCAATCTGCGAATTATTAGACTTCGATGTAGAATGCCCCCCCCCCCGGGTCATCCCCGTATATGAGCTGTATATATATAAAACCAATAATGTGTTTGAAAGAGTGCACTCGTATAATATACTTATCATTGGTACAGCTGGAACTACTTTCTAAGCCTTTCTGCTATTGTGAAAATAATAAATCATAATAGCGTGGTAACTGTTTTCTCCAATGGTTATTGCAAATAATCGCTCACGTGCCAAACCATTCATATTTTCATTTTCTGTAACCGCTTAATCTTAATTAGGGTCACGGGAAGGCTGGTGCCCATCCCAGCCGACTCCAGGCGAGGGTAGAGTACATCCTGGACAGCTCGCCAGGCCATCACAGGGCGGAAGCACGCTGACGGATACGTAGCCTACACTTGATGAAAGTCAGCGATGATTCTTTTACATGAACCTCTCGACACAGACAGTGAAAGAAATGGCTGGCCTTTGATAACCCAGTTAGCTGCGCTGGGGGAGAAGTGACAACCCGTTGAGAGTGGGGCTTGAACCCCCAACTTTAGGATCAGTGATCCAGAACCTTTACCACTAGGCCACCACTGCCCCGTGCCAAGCCAGTTAGGGTCACAAGGAAGCTGCAGCCTGTTTTGGTGGACCCAGTATACACCTGAACAGTTCTCCAGTCCATTGCAGGGCAATACATTTACACCTACACGCAATATGAAAAGACAATTAGCCTAATGTGCATGTATTTGGACTGTGGGAAGAAACTGGAGTACCTGGAGGAAACCCATGCGAACACCGGGAGAACATGGAAGCTTCATACCAAAACAAGGTCTCGACATGAGGACTGTCTTGGTGCGAGGCGGACGTGCCAACCGCTACACCACTGTGCCGCCCTATTTAACTAAAAGGTCTTTAATTCGCAATGCATTTAGACTTAAATGTACCATACAAGTCCCTGTGAAGGAGCTGTCCCTGTAGCTGTTCTAGAGCTATCAGAGCTGCCGTTTTATAAAATTTATTCATGACATCATCAATAAATTGTTTTAAAAATTCCAGAGTTGTAGTATAGTACGCTGTAGTGTTATTGCTTGTTAATCTGTAATCATTCGCTTTTGTAATAAGACAACGTTGTGTCTTGTCGTTTGAATTTTATTTCAGGTGAAGTTGGTTTATTGGTGGCCCCACTGTCTTTCACCAACCCTTTTCTTGGCTACGCGGGCAACAAAACCATGTCTGAAAAGAAGCTGCTGAGAAATGTGTTGAAAGAGGGGGATGTATATTTCAACACGGGAGATTTGATGCTTCTGGATCACCGAGACTTCGTTTACTTCAAAGACAGGATTGGAGACACATTCAGGTATTCTGTTGCTGGGCGGTTATTTGCATTAGCCCTCAGTTGTGTAACCTTCTGCCTGATTAAAATCTCTCAAGGCAGTCAGGTCTTGGCCCTGACTTTTTTGCACCTGGATAGAAAAGGTTTTAAGAAAAAGAGAATGCAAAAACCAAACATCAATAAATCTGAAGTTGTTGAGACTTACTTTCTCAGCGCACCAAAAAAATACTTTCTCTCCCTCACATTTGCAGTATCATTTAATCTTACTGGGGTCACAGACAGGCTGGAGCCCATCCCAGCCGACACTGGGTGACAGCAGGGTACATCCTGAACGGCTCACCACATCACGGTGCAACACGCACAACCATTCAGACACACTCTTTTGAGCTTTGGGCAATTTGGAACAGGCATTTAGCCTAATGTGCATGTCTTGGACTGGGAGGAAAACCGAACACCCAGAAGAAACTCATGCAAGCACACTGAGAACATCCAAACTGCACACAGATATGCTGAGCCTGGGAATCAGGTCTCGAATCCAGAACAGTGAGGCAAATACTGCTAACCACAAATGCCAAAGTGCTGCCCTAAAAATATACCGTTCACAGGTGAAGTCATGTTTCTAAGCTGTTAGAGAAGTACTGTACTGTACTTGGACAATACATTTTTGGATTTTTGCTGGTTTTGCTTAAACTATTCCCTTCCTTGAATAGTTTCTTTATAAGTTCTATGTGCACAATATTATGTCTCATTTACTTTTTAACTTTCAAACGAGTTCCTGAATTTAAGATTAATGTGCAACCATTTATCAAAACGGACATCAGTGTCAATGGGAAAACCCTGCTGACATTATAAGGCTATTGGTTGTTGTGTTCACTATTTCTGCTTCTTGTCTTCGTGTGAATGAAATCACCCTGCTGAGAATGCTTGAGAATGAGCACCTCCCAGCCCTTCTGCTCGAGTGGAAACCATGGCCGAGACTAATAAACACTGGCAGTGTTTCTAAAGAGTCGGGCCAAAAACTAGGCAGCGTTCATTCATGAAAACGCCAGAAGTGACGCAAGAGTCTTCTTACAAAGCCAGTTTTGGAGATGGCTTATCAATAGAGAGCAGTGTATTTTGGAGTAGTGTAAATGAGTTCAAGCCCAACGCTGGCTGTGGCTGGGAGAACCATGACTATGGCGTGTTCATGGAGAAAGTGCTAGAAAACATACTGATGGGAGAATAATAGTCACATTAGTAAGCATGCCATCAGGTCAAATGCTTGGGCCCTTCGCTGAGGAAACCACAAAGGAGCCATCTGCCTCGTTGATATTTGGCAGGTCATGACAAAACAGTGTTAATCTATAAAGTCTTGGTCTAAATTATTTAATGTGATTCAGCTGGTCCTAAGGAAGAAGTATTTAAAATTTCCCCCATGAAAAGCTATATTTAATTCGTAGTAGTTGTCTATTCACGTCCACCGTCCCACACCACCACTTTTATTTATTAATTTGCTGTACTGTATTAATCCTGCAAGGGGAATTATTGCCTCTGTATTTAACCCATCCAAAATGAACACACACTGAGGTGTGAGCGAGACTGAGAGACTGATGCCTTGTTCAAGGGCACTTCAACCATGAATCTCAAGCCCACCACCACATTTTTCCTACCGGTTCAGGATTCGAACCAGTGACCTTTTGGTCTCAAAGCTTAACCGTGTCTGCCCCATTTTCTCAGGGAAGGAGGCTGTCATTGAAAATGTTACTGTCCTCGGAGGTTTGCTGGGGTTTTGTTTTGTTCAGATCCTTCTCAGTCTTCCTCTTCTTTTCCTTTCGGCTTTTTTCCTTTTACTCGGGAGTCGCCACAGTGAATCATCTGATTCGCACATTTGATTTGGCAGAGGTTTTTACGTCGGATGCCCTTCCTGTCACAAACCTTCAGCAAGGGACAGAAACACGCTGACGGCTTTGCAGCTACTCTTTACGAAAGTCAGCAATGGTTCTTTTACATGAACCTCTCACCATAGACAGTGTGAGACATGGCCCGCCTTTGATAACCCAGTTAGCTGCACTGGGGGGGTTCAGATCCTTTTCAGTCTTCTTTTTTTTTTTTTTTTTTGTTTCCCACCCCTAAGATTTGTTGTATCTCGGGTCCCAACCATTTATTACCTTTCCCTGTTCCACGACCATCACCAACCTGGGAGGGGCTTAAGCATATACTGTACATGGCCCGCGGTGACATGCGCTTGTGTATTTGAAGAAGGAAAAGAAGAGCTATGTTCCCCTCGTACAAATAAACTTCTGACTGGTTGGTGATTGCTGTGATTAACAGTGAAGTGACTGTTTGCCTCGTCTCCCTCCTCTGAGGGAGGGACCAGTTAGGTCCCTATGGACTCCAAGTTATGAATGGCTGTAACCTCAACTTGTATTTGAACCAGTGATCCCCAGGTTGATAGACACATACCTTGTTCATGCGTCACTTGGAACAACTCTAACTTTTTGGTACCACTGCAAACAGAGATATCTGACCAAAGAACCGCATTTATAGTAAGTAGGGAAATAAAATTGGTGATTCTTTTGTTTACTTTTGCTAATAATGTCAATCCATACTTATGGTTGTAATGTTTGTTATTATTATTATTATTATTATTATTATTATTATTATGGAATTTGTCTGCATAAAGTTCACAGATATTCTCTATATGTAGTGATTTTGTTTCCCTGGAGTTGGTTTGCAACACTTCTGAGAAACACTAGATGGCAACATACATTAGTATGGATACTGGCCCATAGATAATATGAATACTGGCCCAAGGACTGACTGCAGTGGTTTAAAACACAAAAGTCAACTGTGTACAACACGTTGTAAAACCACAAACCCAAATTTATCACTTTTGTGCCCAAACAGACAACCCAAGGAGGGTGTGTGCCACCGTCTTGGTCAGCGCTGGGTGCACTTGCACTTCGCTGAAAAGTTTATTTATTTATTTTTTTCTTGATGAGAAATATTTTTGAATAGTATTGAATACCGTGCAAACACTTTCAGAGCTCCATTTTAAGACTATGAATACATAATTATATTACGTCCCTTATGCGTAAAATGTGGTCCTTTACCACTGAACCAGTCACAAGTCAGAGTGGTGTATTTTTAGATACAGTAGAATATCTATACTTATCAGAAAGTGCATGCAAGTGGAGGTGAACCAATTAATCAGAAGCCACCTTCATGGTGTTGCCTCAGATAGACAAGTTTGTTTCCATTCACGAAGGCTTCAAAAGGAATTTTCATTGGTTGGTTAAATGAATGTACTTTTATATCAAAGGGGGCAGTGGTGGCCTAGTGGTATAGGGCGTAGGATCGCTGATCCAAAGGTTGGGGGTTCGATTCCCACTCTCCACAAGGTTGTTACTGTCCTCCCCAGTGCACCTAACTGGGTTATCAAAGGCCGGCCATGTCTCTCACTGTCGATGGTGTGAGGCATGTAAAAGAACCATTGCTGACTTTCGACAAGAGTAGGCTGCAAAGCCGTCGGCGTGTTTCCGCCCCGCGATGGCCTGGCGAGCTGTTCAGGGTGTACTCTGCCCTCGCCCGAAGTTGGCTGGGATGGGCGCCAGCCTCCCCGCGACCCTAATTAGGATTAAGCGGTTACAGAAAATGAACTGAACTGAACTTTTATATCACATGATTTTACAGCAGAAATTCCAAGTGAAGTACTGTACTGTATATACTACACCAGACCTGGAGGACAAACCCCGTACAACATGCAGTGTGGAAGTGGTTTAGCAAAAGAGTGCACAAGTGAGCCACTGTCTGGAGAACAAAATTCTTTCAAAGTGCACCATCACACCAGCTCATGTCACACTGCTGCTGTGTTTGATGTCATTTTTATTAGACTCATTGGGATCTAACAAGACTAATACAGTACACATGTACACAGTTGACTTTTGTGTTTTAAACCACTGCAGTCAGTCCTTGGGCCAGTATTCATATTATCTATGGGCCAGTATCCATACTAATGTATGTTGCCATCTAGTGTTTCTCAGAAGTGTTGCAACCAACTCCAGGGAAACAAAATCACTACATATAGAGAATATCTGTGAACTTTATGCAGACAAATTCCACAATAATAACAATAATAATATATGTATTTTTAAAAATGGCCATCCTTTTTTTTTTTTAAAAAAAACAATTTCTTCACGTGCATATTTTATTATTTGGTTCTCAGATGGAAAGGAGAGAATGTGGCCACCACTGAGGTTTCTGATGTATTAGGATGTTTGGACTTCCTGCAGGATGTAAATGTCTATGGTGTGACCGTGCCAGGTTTAAAATCATCCTTTACTTCATAATTATAAGTAGTGTCAGGTTTCTCTAAAGCCTGGACAGATTTTCAGACAATTTAATCATTCTCTTATATACACTATAATGTGTTTTATTATAATTGAGCTTTCTATGTATAACACAGTACTTAGAATGCTGGAGAGATCATATTGTGTATGTAGTCCTTGGATATTTACAGAAGATGCTCTTAATAACATATCAAGAAATAAAAAAAAATTATCCACTCAAGGTGGATTACATGTATTAAGCATATAGGTACAGTTTTTTTTCCCAGTTCAGTTCATTTTCTGTAACCGCTTAATCCTAATTAGGGTCGCGGGGAGGCTGGTGCCCATCCCAGCCGACTCAGGGCGAGGGCAGACTACACCCTGGACAGCTCGCCAGGCCATCAGAGGGCAGAAACACACTGACTGCTTTGCAGCCTACTCTTGTCGAAAGTCAGCAATGGTTCTTTTACATGAATCTCTCACCACAGACAGTGAGAGACATGGCCGGCCTTTGAGAACCCAGTTAGCTGCACTTGGGGGACAGTTACAACCTTGTGGAGAGTGGGACTCCAACTTTTTTTTTAATGGCTGGGAGCAAATAATTGTGGTTTTCTTGTGGGAACATCCACATGAGAATTTTATAGCTCGTTAGGGAGGTGAGGTTTAAAAAAGCAACACATCAATGATGTGGCATCCCGAGGCATACAGTAAAAAAAGTTTATAAAGGCTTGATCAAAGACTCCGCAGTGGCAGCTAGGTGATCCTGAACCTCTGACCTACTGACCGGTAACCCAGTATGATCACCATTGAGCCATCATTACTGATGCATAGACTGACAAGACCAGATAGGAAGACGGCGTTTATTACATCCATAGTGACACAGAATTATTATTATATAGTTATTGTCCGATAATAGTGTATGTATATATAATAGTGTATAATAGTATATAGTACTGTATATAGTTATTGTCCTCAAATAATCTGGAGGAGAAAACTCGGTTTTACTTTGTTTGAGTATCAGTTAAAAATACGAAAAATGTGCTATATATTTTAATAACCAAGATGAATAGTCTATGTGCATACTCAGGTTACGAGGGAAGAGCAGGGATGGCAGCTGTGGTCTTAAAGGAGGGCCATGATCTGGATGGAGAAAGCATTTACAGCCATTTGTTACAAAACCTTCCAGCTTATGCCTGGCCCTGGTTTTTAAGAGTCCAGGTAAGAGAATGAAAAATATTTATGCTTAAATAGATCAATAATATAAGTATATCAATCAATTGCTTTTGCTAAATGTGGATGTCATACTGTACCTTATGTCCCAAACATCTATTCTGCATTTGCCATGTTTCTACACACGTTGATAGCTGTAGTTAGTTGAATTTATGATGTCAGGGCTTCAAATACAGAGAAGACATCTGGTTCAGGACTTGTGCATTCCTTTTCATCCACAGACTTTCATGGATGTGACCGAGACCTTTAAGCAGCAAAAGAAAAAGCTAGTGGAGGATGGCTTCTGTCCTCAGGTCGTCCAAGCGCCGCTCTACTTCTTGGATAGTTCGATGAAGACCTATGTGCCTCTCTCTCAGAGTGTGTATGATGACATTGTGTCAGGCAA
Organism: Plotosus lineatus; assembly: GCA_024760905.1. NCBI lineage: Eukaryota > Metazoa > Chordata > Actinopteri > Siluriformes > Plotosidae > Plotosus > Plotosus lineatus. The sequence goes on along the minus strand of CM045750.1, from coordinate 2,963,587 downwards.
CATACGACTCTGAGTCTGACATTTCCTCATGATTGAAGGAATGTGTATCCAAGTGTGGACTGATAAACAACACAGCATATTAATCACTGCATTATTATTATTATTATTTTTATTATTATTATCAGTGTTATTATTTTACAGGATGTACTGTGCAGGGTTTGTATTTGCAATCTGACGTATTTTATTAGATTAACTATTATAACTTTAATTGAATTTGATCTTGAAGAGAAACACTGGATATTTCTGAAAAGCATTGTCACTTTTCAAGTGTTCTTAAAGTCGGAGGGTTTTTTTTTCATTTTCTGTGACATGTTGGAGGGCGTGGCGTTATACTGAGAATATTTTATGTGGGAGCCATGGAAGACATTTCTGCAGCAGGGCTTGTATTTTTTCCGTTGATCTTCTGAGAAAATTATGTAAATGATTCATAAATCCTATGAAAATTGTGGATGTGCAGGTAATTAAGGGAAAAGTTGGCTCTATTATGTGCTTCATATTGTTGTGTATTATGCATTTTAGATGATTACTACTTTTTTAAAATTTTACTTTAGTAAATTACATAAATATGTGACATACTGGAGTTTTAACTCACTTTATAACACAGTAAACACCAATCAGCAATTAAAAACATTCTGATCACCGAGAGCTGAAGTCCATAACATTTGATTATTGTGTCTCAGTGGCACCTGCCAAACACAGGGCTGTAGTCGGAGGAAAAGGAACATTCATTTGTTGAAATCCAAAAAAAATGAGCAAGCATATGGACCTGAGTGCGCTGCATATTCATAACTGAGTCGATTAATCTCTCTTGTGGAGTTTTCTGGTATATAGTGGTGAATACTGTACCTTCCAAAGTGGGCCAAGGAAGGACTGCCAGTGAACCGATGAGTATTATGGTGGTCCTAGGCTCAGTAATGCACACGGGAAGCGAAGTATGTAGTACGTCTGATCAGATCCCACAGAAAAGTGGCAGAGACTTCTGCTGAAATGGAAGTTCTGTGTGTGGAGTAGTTCCATAGCCATTGAATAGTGTGGTGGCGTTAATGTTATGGCTGATTGATGTATGTTTTTAATGTAACAAGATATGCTGGGGCTGGTGGTGTAGTGATTAGGGTGAGGTGATCGGGAGGTGGTGTGTTCAAATCTCAGTTTGACTCCCACTGTGCTAAGACCCCTGGGCAAGGTCTTAACCACAAGTGTGCCTCTGTTCACCCAGAAGTATAAATGGGTACCAGTAAAATATACTGGGAAGGTAACCTGCGATGGACGAGCGTCCCATCCAGGAGGAGTTCAACTCCTGGTCACTTCATGCTACAGAAACCGGGGATAAGCACCGGCCTGATGAGCCACCATGGCTGGGGTGTAAAAAACAAACTATTTAAAAAAAATACTAATAAAATAAATAAATAAACACCATCTCATTATTACTAAGGTAAAGTAAAGTCTGTTGGGGTTTTTACACCCTAACATCAACAAGTTACACACAATGACTACTCTGCCACTAACATGTGTTTGGTTCGTGGCAGAGTAGTCATTGTGTGTAACTGTTGATTCAGGGTGTTATGCTCGGTGGTGATTATGACTGTAATTACATTTACTGTTGCGTAAGCTGTAGAGCAGAAGGATAGAAATTAAACCCTAACCAGACTGATAGGAATACAGTACTGTACTGACTCAGTACTGCTCAGTACTACACTGGCAATACTTCACCACATTACATCATGTCAATATTCAGGCACTGCCTAAAGGTGGCGTTCCAAAAAATGTCTGCATTTATTTTCAGAAAAAAAATCTGTCTTTTGTGGTGGTGGTGGTGTGTGTGTGTGTGTGTGTGTGTGTGTGTGTGTGTGTGTGTGATACTGTACATATACACACAGATCTCAATCTCCATTAGTACAGCTTCACTAATGGAATCCTATTTTTGTGAGTTTTGATGCCTGTACAAAAACCCCCCTGTAAATCTTAAATTTTTAAGCACACTGAAGCCTCCAATTTTAATGTCCACGAAGTTCGGCCATAAAACCTGTGTATCATGTTGAGAGATGTTTTGACTATCTCATGGTATGATTTAGATCCTATTTCATTTAACTCTGTTAATTAGATGTCCCATTTTGTGGTGAGATTAGCCATGCACACATTTATCATTTATTCATTCTTTTTTTTGAAACGCTTAATCCTAATTAGTGTCATGGGGAGGCTGGCGGCCATCACAGCCGACTCGAGGCAAGGGCAGAGTACATCCTGGACAGCTCACCAGGCCATCGCAGGGCAAAAGAAACACAATAACGGCTATGCAGTTACTCTTTATGAAAATCAGCAATGGTTTTACATGAACCTCACACCACAGACAGTGGGAGACATGGCTGGCCTTTGATAACCGAGTTAGCTACACGGGGGTCACACACATTTAAGGAATATATAATGTATGTATGCTGCATAGCCATCAGCGTGTTTCTACCCTTTGCTAAAGTGTTATGTCAGGAAGGGAAAGTTGTAAAAACCTATGACAAATCAATCATGCCAATCAGATGATTCACTGTGGTAACCCCCGAAAAAGCAGAAAGAAGAAGAAAGAACATAATGTGTGTGTGTGTGTGTGTGTGTATATATATATATATATATATATATATATATATATATATATATATATATATATATATATATATACTGTGTATATATATATATATATACTGTGTATATATATATATATATATATATATATATATATATATATATATATATATATATATATATATATATATATTAGTGTGTGTGTGTGTGTGTGTGTATCGAACAATGAGATATAATGCAAATTATTAGCCAGATGAGGACAGCAGTCCTGAAGCATTTGAGAGTCAAAATGTGATCAAAATCATGACATAAATTTTAAATATACTATCAAATTTTTTTACAAACTTAAGTTCAAATGGTGGGGCAGTGGTGGTCTAGTGGTACAGGGTGCTGGATCGCTGATCCTAAGGTTGGGGGTTCGAGTCCCACTCTCTCCAAGGTTGTCACTGCCCCCCCCCCCCCACTGTGCAGCTAACTGGGTTATCAAAGGCCGGCCATGTCTCTCACTGTCTATGGTGAGAGGTTCATGTAAAAGAACCATTGCTGACTTTTGACAAAAGTAGCTGCAAAGCCGTCTGCGTGTTTCCGCCCTACGATGGCCTGGCAAGCTGTCCAGGGTGTATTCTACCCTCGCCCGGAGTCAGCTGGGATGGGCGCCAGCCTCCTCAAGACCTGAATTAGGATTAAGCGGTTACAGAAAATAATGATGATGAGTTCAAATGGTTATAAAAATATTTTTGGTATTACTACTGTTATGATTAGCCTAAATTAATAAGAATAAATGTCATTCGGAATTATTGGCACTTCTTACTTCTTGCCTACTTTTTTTCTGCTGGACGTCCCCTGCATGTCAGAGCCCTTTGATGGGCAGAAGGTTCTATATGTTTGAAACCTTTGGACAGAAGATTCTTTTTAAGCTCAGCTGTTGTGTCCTGTGTATAAACACTTAAAATACCAGTGAAAATAATAACGTTCCCCCACTAGAGGTCAGCAGAGATGTACCGGTTTTTTTTTATCTTCTGGCAGATTTGAGCATTAAAACTATGGAGTGTGTTTGTTATGGTTTAATTGTATTTTGGCCTCTGAACAAAGCCCTGTCTTGACAAACAGGATGAGTCAAAACTATTATAAACATACAAATGATGCTGCAGGGTATCAGAGAGAGCAATGACAGATGAGGAAATTACAGATGAGCCTCTGCAACACAAAACACCACTTACAGGCCTCGTCCTCTGTGTAGTACATCATGAGAAGATATTATAAAGTGGGCAGTGGTGGCCTAGTGGTAAAGGTGCTGGATCACTGATCCTAAGGTTAGGGGTTCAAGCCCCGCTCTCCACGGGTTGTCACTGCAGTCCTCCCAGTGCACGTCGAAATCAAAGATCAAAGGCCAGCTGTGTCCCTCACTGTCCGTGGTGAGAGGGAGGTAAGTCTGTTGGGTTTTTACACCCGAGCCTCGTGGCTCATCCCCGTTTTCTTATCGGTGCTTATCCCCGGTTTCCATAGCGTGAAGCGACCAGGAGTTCAACTCCCCCTGGATGGGACGCTAGTCCATTGCAGGTTACCTTCCCAGTATATTTTACTGGTACCCATTTATACTGCTGGGTGAACAGACGCACACTTGTGGTTGAGACCTTGCCCAGGCGTCTTAGCACAGTGAGGGTCTCAGTGGGATTCAAACTCACAACCTCCTGATCATGAGCACAGGACACTAACCACTACGCCACCGGCCCCACTGTCTATGGTGAGAGGTTCATGTAAAAGAACCATTGCTGACTTTCGACAAGAGTAGCTGCAAAGCTATCAGCATGTTTCTGCCCTATGGTGCCCTGACCAGCCATCCAGGGTGTACTCTGCCCTCACCCAGAGTTGGCTGAGATAGGCACCAGCCTCCTCGTGACACTAATTAGGATTAAGCGGTTCAGAAAATATTGTTGTGTGTGTGTGTGTGTGTGTGTGTGTGTGTGTGTGTTAGCCCTGTGATGGTCTGGCGAGCTGCTAAGGGCATACCCTGCCTTTTCCCTGTGTCTGCAGAGATAGGCTCCTGCCTCTGTGTAATTCTAGCGGTAAAAGTACTGTAATTCAACAAATGAGTACGTTAGTGTCCTACTTTATAGAACACAGCAAGAAGTTCCTGGCCTCCGGTGGAGCTTGCATGGGTTTCCTCCGGGTACTTCAGTGTCCTCCTTCAGGCCAGACACAGTACATCAGGCTGATTGACTGTTATAATTGCCCCTAAGCGTGAGTGTGAATGGTTGTGGCTGTGCGTTGGTTCTGCAATGGACTACACCCAGTGTTTGTCGAGATAGGCTCCAGCCTCCCTGCGACCTTAATTGGATTAATTAATGGTAGAGTTAGCACACTTTAGTCTGGGGTGTGTTACATGTTACTGTGGGGCGGTGACGGGTCTGCGCAACGCCCCCCCCCCCCCCCCACCTGCACGCACGGGCCTGAGGACTGCACACGGATACCGCGCTCGCGCCACAATTCCCAGAGGAGGAGCGCGAGAGACTGAGCTCAGTGCTAATGACAAACAACCTTCAGCCGTGAATCACTTCAGACGATTACAACGAAATACATCTGACGAGATGTTGTTGTTTTATTCTGGAAGTTTTTTTTAATTTTTATTTTAATGGAACCACTGAAGAGGAGAGTGAACTTTTTATAGCTGCCATGACTGAGGATTAGCCTCTCTCTCTCTCTCTCTCTCTCTGTCTGTGTTTTATTCAGGATTGGCTGTTTTTACCTCAGTGAAGGTGCACCGAGGCTCGGTAAAGGTTTTTATTGTTATTATTACGATGTGGTTTAAGATGAATTCGAGATATTTGACCGGGTGGCTGGCTCTATTGGCTGTTCTGGTGGGAACCTCCGCCGGAGAGATGCCCGGGAGAAGCCAGTTCCAGGTGGAGCGCAGCTCACAAGCCGCTGAGAGCCGAGTGAGGAGACGCGGGAAGCAGGAGTCCCTCAGAGGGTGAGTGACTGACCTCTATCCGTTAAACTAAGTGATCACGTGCCAAACTGCAACCGTTGATTTACGGTTACTAGAGTAATGCCAGGTATTGATATTATTAATGTATATTCAGAGAAAGATTCTCTCTCTCTCTCTCTCTCTCTCTCTCTCTCTCTATCTCTCCCCCTCTCCCCCCCCCCATACACTTACAGTACCATTAAAATGATTAAGGTTTCCAGTTTTTAAATGGGAAATTATTCAGTTTAATATTTCCTTGCACTGTGAAACGAGAGCATAGTACATATATAAGCAATTGGACTAATAAAAAATAAATAAATGATGGAATCTATTTATAGACCAAATGTATTCTAAAATTTTTATTCATTAAATCCTTTTGAGTTTGATCTGACCAGTCTCATGGCTTTCTTTCTACAATAGAAATCAAATAAAAAAGTTCTGCCCAAGTCTGGGGCAGAAATTCCCATCAATGTGAGGCTCTTGTGGGTTGCTTGCTTACACTCTTGTGTCATGTTCATCCCAAACCAACTAGATTGGATTTAAGTTTGGAGATTGTGCTGTGGCCACCCCATGTTTCCATAATGACTCTTGTTTTTTTGTTCCCTTGAGGTAGTTCTGGCAGAGCTTGGACTTATGTTTTGGGTCATTATCTTGATGTAGGCTGAACCTCTCACCAAGTAGTGTACACACACGCACACACACACACACACACAAATAGATAGATGGATATATTCTGACCTTGTTCTCAGTCCATAGGTTGCACAGTGATTTACTTTGGTTTAGGATGGAGCTGTATTTCTTAAGGTTGGCGTGATATCATAGTGGTAAAGATGTATGTTTCACAGCAAAATGGTACTGGGTTCAATTCCTGGGCCCACTGAGGTCATTTCTATGTAGAGTTTTCATGCCCTCCTTGTGACTGTGTGAGTTTTCTCTCGCTATATTAATGTCATGTACATTAGGCTAATTGGCTGTTCCTTATTGCTCCTAGGTTTGGCCGTAAGTGTGAATATATGTTGGTCTTGCTATAGTTGTTCAGGGTGTACCCCTCCGTCGTTCAGTGTTGACTGAGATAGGCTTCAGCCTCCCTATACCCTAGTAGGATTAAGTGGTTCAGAAATTGAGTTCATGCAAAGTGAGAGCGTTTCATAAATTGCTATATGTTTGGATAAACTTGATTATACAGTACTGTGTACAGTATATATCCACTTTAATCTAAGCTTTATGACTGCAGTAGCTGATTGACTCCTTAAAAGTTTAGAATGAAGAATAAAGCATGGCAGAACATGTAAGAAAATAATCCACAGCTGGGTGGTGTGGTGTGATCCAACACAAAGTGGGTTATTTTCCTTAACACCTTAAAGAAATCTGTGAGCAGCTGTATTTATTGAGTGAAATTGAATGATCAATTATTTATGGATACAGTTAAAGCCTGGGGAGGTCATTTAGTAGAAACAAGCATGAGCAAGATAGATTTTTGAAGGTATCCAAAAATCCCACCCTCTTGCATTCAGCTCTCCCTCCACAATCACTGTACAGAACATAGGAATGTGCATTGCCTGACTACTGCTGGAGGATGAGTCCATAAAAGAGGGTTGAGTGGCAGATTGTGGTGCATTTAAAAGTATGAAAACATCAAGCATTGATCATGAATGAATTTTTAATGATATAATTCTTTTTATTAAGCTAATTTATTCAAGCCCATTGAAATGCTTGGATTAAATAAAAAGACAGGTGACTTTTTTGTATTGTCAGGCCATTTGATTTTTTTTTTTAATTTCTGTCAGGATGTAAAAATAATAATCTTCTTCTTTTCCTTTCGGCGATTCCCTTCAGGGGTCGCCACAGCAAATGATCTGCTTCCATCTCACCCTATCCTCTGCATCTTCTACTTTTACTCCAACTACCTTTATGTCCTCCTTCACAACATCCATAAATCTTCTCTTTGGTCTTCCTCTAGGCCTTCTGCCTGGTGGTTCCAACCTCAGCATCCTACTGCCAATATACTCACTATCCCTCCTCTGTACATGTCCAAACCATCTCAATCTAGCCACTCTCAATTTGTCTCCAAAACCTGTAACATGTGCTGTCCCTCTGATGTACTCATTCCTGATCCTATCCATCATTGTTACTCCCAAAGAGAACCTCAACATTTTCATTTCTGCTACCTCCAACTCTGCCTCCTGTATTTTCCTCAGTGTCACTGTTTCTAAACCATACAACATCGCTGGCCTTAACACCGTCTTGTACACTTTTGCTTTCATTCTTGCCGATACCTTCCTATCACACATCACACCGGACACTTTTCTCCAACCATTCCAACCTGCCTGCACACGCTTCTTCACCTCTTTTCCACACTCTCCATTGCTCTGGATTGTCGAGTCTAAATACTTAAAATCGTCCACCTTCTTTGTCTCTGCTCCCTGTAACCTCACCGTTCCTCTTAGGTCCTAGTCGTTCACACACATGTATTCTGTCTTACTGAGGCTAACCTTCATTCCTCTCCTTTCCAGGGCATATCTCCACCTCTCTAGATTTTCCTGCACTTGTTCTCTGCTCTCACTACGGATCACAATGTCATCTGCCAACGACATAATCCATGTTTCACTTCATCTGTCAGCCTGTCCATCACCATAGCAAACAAGAAGGGGCACACCGACAGCACACCTCACCACTGTCTTACATACATGTCCTGCACCACTCTAACATACTTTTCTGCCACTACAGACTTCATCATGCAGTACCTCAGTTCCTCTCTCGGCACCCTGTCATATGCTTTCTCCAGATCCACAAAGGCACAATGCAACTCCGTCTGACCTTCTCTGTACTTCTCTATTAACATCCTCAAAGCAAACACTGCATCTGTGGTGCTCTTTCTTGGCATGAAACCAAACTGTTGTTCACAAATGCTGACCTCTGCCCTTAGTCTAGCTTCCACTATTCTTTCCAATAACTTCATCGTGTGGCTCATCAACTTTATCCCTCTGTAGATGCCGCAACTCTGCACGTCTCCCTTGTTCTTAAAAATGGGCACCAGCACACTTCTCCTCCAGCCTCTCACTCTCTAAGACCTTGTTGAATGTTCTTGTCAGAAAATCTACTGCTACCTCCCCTAGACACTTCCATACCTCCACCAGTATGTCATCAGGACCAACTGCCTTTCCACGCTTCATCCTCTTCAATGCCCCCCTTGCTAATTTTTGCTATTACCTGGTCCTCAACAGTCACCTCTTCTACTCCTTTTTTCTCTCTCATTTTGCTCATTCGTCAGCTCTTCAAAGTACTCCTTCCATCTTCCCAGAACACTTCTGTCATCAGTCAGTACATTTCCTTCTCTGTCCTTTATCACTCTAACTTGCTGCACATCCTTCTCATCTCTATTTCTCTGCTGTGCCAACCTGTATACATCATTTTCTCCCTGCTTACTGTCCAACCTATCATAAAAGTCATCATACGCCCTCTGTTTGGCCTTTTGACACTGCTACCTTTGCTTTACGCGGTGTCTCCCTGTACTCCTGTTTTGTCTCTTCGGTCCTCTCAATGTCCCACTTCAACTCCTGTTTCAACTCCTACTTGAAGACAACATGACTTTCCATTACTTTGTCTTCTGCTCTGCCTTTTGACTTTTTCATGTTCTTCATCCTGCGTCATCCTGCACACCACCATCCTATGCTGTTTGGCAACACTCTCACCCACTACTACTTTGCAGTCACTGACTTCCTTCAAATTACATCGCCTATACAAGATGTACAGTAGTCTATCTGTGTGCATCTACCTCCGCTTTTATAAGTCACCCTATGCTCCGGTCTCTTATGGAAGAAAGTATTCACCACAGCCATTTCCATGCCTTTTGCAAAATCGATCAACATCTGTCCTTCTGTGTTCCTGTCCTGGATACCAAACCTGCCCATCACTTCTTCATCCCCTCTGTTGCCTGCACCAACATGTCCATTGAAGTCTGCACCAATGACCACTCTTTCACCTCTGGGGGTACTCTGCATCACTTCATCTAACTCACTCCAGAGTCTGTCCTTCTCTTCTAGCTCACATCCTGCCTGTGTGGCATAAGCACTAACAACGTCTAACATCACACCTTCAATTTCTAACTTGAGCCTCATCACTCTGTCTGACACTCTTCACTTCTAGAACATTCCTGACAAACCCCTCCATCAAGATGACTCCTACACCATTTCTCTTCCCATCCACACCATAAAAAAACAGCTTAAACCCTGCTCCTAAACTTCTGACTTTGCTACCTTTCCACCTGATCTCCTGAACACACAGTAAGTCCACCTTCCTCCTCTGCATCACGTCAGCCAGCTCTCTACCTTTTCCTGTCATAGTTCCAACATTCAAAGTCCCCACTCTCAATCCTCGACTCATGCCTTTCCTCTCCTCTCTCCACCTACGGACACGACTCCTGCCTCTCCTTCTTCAACCAACAGTAGTCCAATTTCCACCAGCACCCTGTTGGTTAACAGCACTGATGGTGGTCATTGTTAACCCGGGCCTCGACTGATCTGGTATGAAATTCCTTTTGATCATTTGAATAACAATTTTGGCAGAAGTTTTACGCCGGATGCCCTTCCTGTCGCAACCCTCTGCATTTATTTGGGCTTGGGACCGGCATTAGGGTGAACACTAGCTTGTGCCCCCCCCTCATGGCTGCATTGATGTAAAAATAATAATAATAAAAAAAATCAAGGAATTCAGGGCACTGGTGGTCTGGTGGTAAAGGTGTTAGCGTGTTCAAGCCCCACTGTCAACGGTTGTCGCCGCTGTCCCCCCAGTGCAGCTTATCTGGTTATCACAGGGTGGCCATATCTCTCACGGTCTATGGTGAGACGTTCATGTAAAAGAACCATTGCTGACTTTCGTCATAAGTAGCTACATAGCCGTCAGCTTGTTTCTGCCCTGCGATGGCCTGGCAAGCTGTCCAGGGTGTACTCTGCTCTCACCCAGAGTCTGCTGAGATGGGCACCAGCCTCCCTGTGACCCTAATTAGGATTAAGTGGCTCAGAAAATGAATGAATGGATCAAGGAATGCAACAAAAATGATTCTGAAATAAATGACTGATCCAAGCTTTAAACCTCGAGGATCTATTCGGATGGAAAACCACTGACCTTCTCAAAGCAGTGCCACAGGAGACTCCCATAAATCTCAATAAATGTTTCAAATGGTCGGCCTCCGTCAGTCCCGAAGGACTATGGCTGCGCTCTGGCTGGTACCCCAGCTGGTGATACTCCCCAGTGCGCAGAGCCTGGGTAGGGAGTAATGAGGGACAGGCTGTTACCCAAGCAGCAAGTCCCCCCCTGTCTCGGCGCCACCGGAAGGATCCAATGGAAGGGCAAATGCCGATACGACTGGGTTCCAGTGTGTTTCAAATAACGCGCCACCAATGCTTTGCAAAAATGGTTTTTTTTGTTTGTAAATATTTTTACTAACACAATTAAAACTGTCTAATTCTGTATTAATTACAGTCACTACTCTGAACTGCCTTTATAAAAATTAATCATCACCCTCTAATTCTGCAGCATTGTAGAATAAGTGCTATACCACAATGTGAGAATTTAGGGCAAGAAAAACACAAAAATTAAGTGACTTCATGTTCACTTTTTCCAATAAAACCTCACTCAACACCTTTTATGAAGGCCTAAGTTAACCAAGATGGAAAGAGTGCAAAGGTGTTGTGCCATACTGTCCCAGCCTGGAGAGAAGTATTGCTGGTTCTTGATCCTGTGGGAAAAGCAGTGGGAGTTAAGAGAAGAAATCTGACTTGAATTTGAGAGTCACGATATTACCCTGATTAGTTCTCTTAACACATTTGGATTCAGTTTGCTTTATTTGTTACAGCAGCTGTGTGTAAAGAAAAATAAACACTGGTTGTTTTCGAGGCCTGTTTTCATCTTGGAGTAATGCCATGTTCATTTATATATATATATATATATATAAGCTTTTAGGTGACTCATTGATCTCCAGTAATTGAATACTTGCTGTTGCCTTTTGCTAGTAGATGATGAGACTTTGCAGAACATGGGCAGTTTTACAGTAATAAGGCCAAATGAGTCTCACAGGGAGTGGTTAGCACATTCGCCTTGCAGCTAGAATGTATGTTCTCCTCATGTTTGAGTGGGTTTCCTCCAGCACTCCAGTTTCTTCGACCAGTCCTAAACACATGTACAGTAGGCTAATTGGGCGTTCCAAATTGCACCAAGGTGTGAGTGTGAATTGTGTGTGTTGGCCCTGTGATGGCCTGGTGAAATGTCCGGAGTCAACTGACCAGGGATGTGAAATTTCCGCGGATAGCCGGAATTCCTCGCGGTTCACCTCGGATTCATATATTTTTTTAAATGTACAGTATGCCTTTGACTATTCACGGTTTTGCACCCACGGTTTGAGTATTCGCTGACTGCCGAGCAACTGGCACGTGATTCAAATTCAGCCAATGGCTGTCCTCCTTTCTCCTGATTGGTTGAGCTGATGTCCCGCCCCTTTTCCTCATTCGTGCACAAGTTGTCAATGAGGCTCTTTTTTTGTGTGTGTTTTAATTACCAGTTAAGCTCTGTACCACTCAAACGCTATTCGTCTTCTCTGGCTCAGTGATAGAAAACGCTGGATGTCTCTTCTGAAGAAATAAGACTCTCTCTTGAGAAACGATGGTTTTCTCTGAACTGTTGTATTAAAATATTTTTCAATTATTATTCCAGTACAGTACCTAAGTTCATGTTCATGCGTGAGATTTTATGTTCTGTAGCATGTTTAACAAACGATACCAACAGGATAAACTTTATTACAGTACTCATGTCCTTTTACATTGAAGTTGAAGTGACGTCTTGGAGTGACGTCTCCAAGATGGCGCTGCCCAGAGGGCGACGTCACAGAATTCTCAGAGTCAAATTGTTTCTTTGTTCATTTTAATTTGTTTTGTTTGTTCATGTTTTGCATGTCTACGACCGGTTGACTCTACTACAGCTATAAGATCGGAGTATCTTCGGGCGTGTATAACTGAACACGCTCAACTGGGCTTGTTAGCCGGGATGCGGCTAGCAGAGCTAATATGCTATTAACAGAGCTAATATGCTATGGTAACCAGCTCAATGCGAGCTGCACCCCAAAGAACAAGAAGCCCAGGCGGGAAGGGGCCGAACAACGACTCTGGCGCTTGGGATTGCAGGGGATGAAGGCCGTGTAGCCGGCTGGAGCAATCGCCTCATCGGGTGTACTCTCCTTGAGCCATGTTTCACAGAAACACAGTCCTGCAGATCCCTCTGCGCTGCAATCTGAGCATGAAGCTCGTCCATCTTGTTTCGCAGGAACTGAACATTTTCAAGTAGTATGGCCGGAAGTGCTAACCAAGCCTCTGAGAACTCCGCCTGGGCTTAGCCGGTAACTGCTAGCTGACCGCTATTGAGCTCATTGAGCTCAAGATAGAAGTTGTTGCGTGCTTAGTTGCCCGAAGCTGAACAAACAAATTAAAATGAACAAAGAAACAATTTGAGTCTGAGAACTCTGCGACGTTGCCCTCTAGGCAGCGCCATCTTGAAGACGTCACTCCAAGTTCAATGTAAAAGGACATGAAGCTTAATAAAGTTTATTCTTTTGTTATCATTTGTTAAACATGCTACAGAACATTAAATCTCATGCACAAACCTTCTCAGAATTAATTTAGGTACTGTACTGGAATAATAATTGAAAAATACTTTAAAACGAGTGCTTTACAACAGTATATGCTGTATAATGTTTATATTTCATCATCAATAAAAATAAGAGTAAAAATTGAAATGATTTTCTTAACCATTACTATATTTTACTACATTAATACTGTGTTAATGAGTAAGACTGTCAATAGAATGTGTTTTAGAAGCATATTTTAGCGCATGTAATAGATACATAGTATTTTACTTACGGCTGCTCATTCGTGCATGTGACGTGATACATGGGGTTTTAATTCCGGGTACAGAACTCGCGGATTATCTCGATTGGCGGGAGGGCTCGGAACCGAACCCCCGCAAATGTCAAAGGCCGACTGTATAAATTAATAAAAAATTAGGGTCGGAATGGTAGTTAGAGGTACTGCATCTTTGTACAGTTGTCAATTACGATTTCCGCGCTACCCGCGACACCTGGTGGACAATTTTGGAACTCTGCAACTGCCGGAAAAGCACATGTAATCGTTCGTTTCCGTCGAGTAACTACGGTATACTTTGATGTTACTTCCTGTGCATTCTGCTTCCTGTTCATGATTTTCACGCTCTAGCTTACTGGTAACTTTATTTAATCTTGTCGATCGTATTTTAAAACCGTTTGTTCAAATTAAAATGAAATGTGCCGATACATAATGTCATAAAATGTCTGTGTCAAGAGCGGATATCGTTGATTGAAACAATGAAAACGAGGATGTGAAGAAAATCGACAAGGACAATAAAATTAAAAATGCATGGAACTGGAGATGGTTAGAGGAGAAAATCAACGATGAATAGCTCCATAAACATATACAAAAAGTTAAAGCTCCTGGGAAAGTGTTTATTATCACTTATTTATTATCATTATATTCCTGCCATAGTTCCAACATTCAAAGTCCCTACTTTTAGTCCTAGACTCATGCCTCTCCTCTTCTCTCTCTGGCAACGGACACGCCTCCCACCTCTCCTTCTTCGACCAACAGTAGTCCAATTTCCATTAGCACCCTGTTAGTTGACGGCACTGATGGTGGTCGTTGTTAACCCAGGCCTCGACCGATCCGGTATGTCATTCTTTCTTGTGATTCGCATATTTTATTTGGCATTTGTTTTACGCCGGATGCCCTTCCTGACGCAACCCTCTGCATTTATCCCGGCTTGGGACCGGCGTGAGGGAGAGACACTGGTTTGTGCCCCCCCCCTCACGGCTGCATTATTTATATATATATATATATATATATATATATAATAAAAATAAAAGGACAGGACAAAGACTTTCTATTGAAACTCCATTTATCACTACAGATCTGTTTCGAGGGGTGGTGAAACCATCCTCTCTCTTCAGGTGATTATAGAAGAGATTATAGATTATAGACACCCCTCGAAACAGATCTGTAGTGATAAAGGGAGTTTCAATAGAAAGTCTTTGTCCTGTCCTTTTATTTTTATTGTTATTTGCTCTACCAAAAATTATTGAGCACTCTCTTACGGAAGGATCTACTCAGAAAATTCTCTCTCTCTCTCTCTCTCTCTCTCTATATATATATATATATATATATATATATATATATATATATATATACATACTGAATACAACTAAATTGAAAAAGAAGATTAACAATTTGAGAGAATAGTATGACTCTGAATTTATTTTAAATGACATTGTCATAACGAAGTTATTTATTAATAAGAAAAGTACAGTCGGCCCCCTACTTACGAAATCCTCTGGGTACGAAAACTCCGGGTTACGAGAAACGTTTTCGTAAGTTTTTGTCCTCTGTGTACAAAAACAAACCCCTCTTACGAAAAGTGCCAAACGCACCATTCAAAATTCAAAGGCGCCAATCAAAATTTCACACGATGCGCGAGTTGCTCTCTCATTGGCTGTTCCCAACAACCCGCCCCGCTGGCGTCCCACTGGCCAAGAGGCAGCTGCACGGTACCCATACTTCATGTTTGTCACACGCGTGAAGGAAGGTTGAACAGGACTATTGCCTTGTTTTGAGATCATTGCAGTGTTATATTTCTTTATCGTTGAAACCCCTCTACAATCAGGACGATATTGAAACAAAAGAAGACCTTAAAGCGGAAATGCAGTGATGGAGGCAATTATTTCGGCACGATATTGAAGCAGAAAAAGCATGAGCAGAGTGCTCCGTGGAACAAGACCTCCGATCTCGCAAGGATGCATGTTAATATTGAATCAGGACCTCTGATCTTTCAAGCAGGTACTGTAATTCTGCTTTAAACACAGCATCCCATCCATTTAAACATTTAAGTAGAATTGTTCCGTCAGCTTCGCGTTGGGTGTGGGCGGAGCCCACATTCGGCAAAACACACCATAGAGACAGAGTTTTGTGTGTGTGATAGAGAGAGACAGTGTGTGTGTGTGTGTGTGTGTGTGTGTGTGTGTGTGTGAGAGAGAGAGAGAGAGAGAGAGACTGCCTACAGTCAGTCAGAAATGAAAGGAGGCTTAACTCTCTTTCGAGAGAGCACATCGCAGCTTTGTTTAATTCAGTAAATGTTTAATAAATGTGGCGTGCTCCGCCAAATGTGAGGAAAATGGGGCTGGACCTCCGATCCCTCAAGGAATCAAGTTAAAGTTGAGTTTGGACCTCTGATCTGTCAAGCAGGGAATGCGCTTTGAATTCCCTGTCTTAAAATGCTCCGGCGTCCTGCGTGTGGGCGGAGCCCACATTCAGCGGAGCGTGCCACAATACACATTTGATATGTGTGTGTGTGTGTGTGTGTGTGTGTGTGAGAGAGAGAGAGAGAGAGAGAGAGACAGTGTTGTTGTTGTGTGTGTGTGTGTGTGTGTGTGTGTGTGTGTATGTGCGTTAATAAAAAATGTTTTATAATGGTTTAATTAATATGTTAATAAAATGTTTAAATGGTTTAATAAATAATTTTCTTTTACTTTTAACACATCTCATACATATTTCATGCAAAATTGTTGTACTTTTATCATTTTTAAAGGGTTTATGGAATAGTCTTGAGAGCCTTGGAACGAATCACGTGTTTTACATGTAAAATGTGCCTCTACTTACGAAAACTCCGCGTTACGAAAAAGGCGCTTGAACAGATTAATTTTGTAAGTAGGGGGCCGACTGTACTTCTCACTATTAATGCGACTTCTGGTGCTACATGGTGTTGCTGATAGCTTTATAGTCTGGTTGATACGTGGTGAGGTTCAGATACGACAGGACTCACGCTGTACTGTTTGTGACAGGAAGCGAGTCCCAAGTTTTGGCAATCAGCTGGTCTGCTGGTTGAAGTTTTTTTTTTCATGTCTGTCCATTTGTGTTTGTTGCCAGTTGTGCTTGGCTTCTTGCTTGGTAATTTAAATAAAAATTACAGTGAAATTATGTATTTGTTATTCTGTTCAGAAAGGTCACCTGATTTGTCTGAGAGCCAGATACAGTCGTCAAAAGAGCCACATCTGGCTCGTGAGCCATAGGTTCCCGGCCCCGTTTTACTTGATGGAAAATCACAACCATCTCAAAGCAGAATAAAACTAAATAAAGATAATACATAGTATCATGAATACAGAAGAGAGAGGATATTTTATTTCATTTACAAATCCCCTACAGAGCCCAGGATAAAGATATTTTCATTCCATTTCATATTTTTTGTCTCTCTGTGCATCGGACACTTTAACACACTGTAAAGTAACATGAAGTTTTACGTTAAATTATTGAGAGCTGTTATGATAAAAATTGCAATTGGCCCCATGACTATAAAACTACTGTTAAAGTGGTCTGGCTTTATGACTTATATTTACTAACCTGACGTTGGTATGCAGTAATTATTACTATTTATACTTCTGTTATTATAATACAGTTTGTAAAATCATGGTTATCATTGTCATTTTAATTAATTAAATTTAGTTGTGAGGTCACATTCCACCGTTTTGCTTAATGTTTCTATTGAAATTAGAATCTCCAGACTTTGAGAATTTGCAATTTTTAGTCCTTGCTTCTTTTTCTTTTTTCTTTTGTTTCCTAGTCTACTACCTTAAATGTTATAATTCAGAAAACCATTAACTGTGCTCTCGGCTTTATTTCTGTACCTGTTTTATTGTGGAGAGGTAGAGCAGGGAGCCCACACTTCCTTTCCACATCGTCCTGCTCACTAGCAGCCAAACACAACAAGATGATTCTTTACATACAAAAAGCATAAACAATGCCCTGAGTCATCTAATCATGTAGTATAAGAGGACTGCTCTATAGCACAATGATTAGCACATTTGCCCCACAAGACGTTCCTGTAGTATATTCCTGCACCCTGGAGTTTGCATGTTATTTCCAATGCTTGTGTTTCTTCTGTGTACTTCGGTTTCTTGCCAGAGTCCAAAGACATGCACTGTCGGTTCACATTGGCGGTTCTAAATTGACCCTAAGTATGAGTGTGTATGATTGCATGAGTTGCCCAGTGATGGCCTGGTGAGCTGCTTACGGTGTACCTTGCCTTTGCTAACTGCTGGCAGAGGTAGACTTCAGCTTACCTGCAACCCTAATAGGATTAAGAAGGAGTGACCGAGTGAATAGTATAGCAGACTACTAGTTATTAAAAATAATTCATTTCTTTATTCTCATTGAGGGGCAGTGGTGGCCTGTTGGTGTGGTACTGGATTACTGATCCCAAGGTTAAGCCTCACTATCAACGGATTGTCACTGCTGTCCCCTCAGTTTTGCTAACTGGCCATGTCTCTCACTGTCTGTGGTGAGAGGGAATGTAAAAGAACCATTGCTGATTGTCATCAAGAGTATGCAGCATAGCCATCAGTGTGTTTCTGTCCTGCGATGGCCTGGCGAACTGTCCAGCAATCCCTTGCCCAGAGTCGGCTGAGATGGGCACCAGCCTCCCCGTGACCCTAATTAGGATTAAGCGATTCAGAAAATGAATGAACGGATGAATGAAATTAACTTTTTCTGTGTATTAGCACAGAACTCCTTGCTGTGATACTCAGGGAAGGTATTAATGTTTTTCTACAGGCCAAACGTGTGTGGATCTCGTTTGCATTCCTATTGCTGTCCAGGCTGGAAAACTTTGCCCGGGGGCAACCAGTGTATAGTGCGTAAGTAATGCACCAGATGTTACAAGTAGTTAACTGTCTGCCGTCGGTCAGTCGGACCAAGAAAAGATTTTCACTAAAGTCTGTTATCTACTTCATGGAGGCTGCTCATTGGCTGTGGCGGGAGATTATCTAAACACATTTACCAAATTACATTTGAGGGCAATCAAGAGAAAATAGTACTTCATGTAAAATTAAAAACTATTTATTAATTTATACACTCATTAATGGCTTTCAACATTATTATTTATCAACATACTGGACCAGAATTGTATGGAAGTAAAGAAAGGAATATTTTATGGTTCACAAAATGAATGAAAAAAAATAGTCCGCTCATCAACTAGGTTCTACATTCTGAAATTAAATATACTGATAAACTTCCCCATATTTGTCCCATTTATTGCATCAGTATTTATTCATAATGTGACCTAAAATGACCAAAAACCTTAGCAAAAGTTAATTTAGAAACTGAAAGTTTGATTATAAAAACTTATTTCTTTTCATAAAACAGGATTCAGTGCATTAAGTGTAGGCGTACATCTATTAATTGAGAAATCATTTTACGGCAATTTCTCATACTTAATTTCTTTCTTCATAATTCTTCATAATTTCTTCATAATTCTTCAGAATTTCTTCATTATTTAGTTACGGGATGAGAGATTACTAATCATCATTAATCAGATGTCGTCAAAAGTGAATAGTCTAAGATTTCATATGTAAAAACTTTCTTGTCTTGTTAAAACCACTTGTCTGTTTATTTTATTACTATTTTTTCTTTCACTTACCTGATGGTTATTGTACTAACGCTGCCATTTCTATTTCTATCACAGCCATATGCCGTAACAGCTGTGGTGACGGCTACTGTTCCAGGCCCAACATGTGCACATGTGCCACTGGACAAATTGCTCCTTCCTGTGCTGCTAAATCATGTAAATCTTTCTAAAATCAATTCTTGTCCTGAGTAAACACATGACTTTAGCTTTAGGTCTGAGGTGGATTCATTTTGATGGGAGGTGATTTCTCAAACAGATTTAAAATATTTGCAGAAACAACATTTACTTAATGTAACCATGTCCCTTTGGGATCATAAACTCTCATTCAGTTTTAAGAGGGTGCAGACAGATTTGTGTCCAGTATCATCGTCATGAATTTTCCTGAATTAACACGGGTTCTTTATCTTTCTGTGCTACAGCTCAGCAATGTAGAATCAGATGTATGAATGGAGGTGTGTGTGAGGACGATCGCTGCCAATGTCAGAAAGGGTACACAGGAAATTACTGTGGGCAACGTGAGTATGTTTGAAGAGACATACTGTACTGTATATCCTGTTGTGTCTTTAATAAGCTATGGCTTTTCTGTTTTGCACCTCGTGGCCAGAAGCTTGTAGGAATTTGTTGTGTAAAACTCTATGAGCTGGCTCCTTTATGTGAATCTAATTCCCGAAATTCAATTCCTTGTCTTTATTTTTTTTTCTGTTTTAATTAGTACATGAGTAAATAACTGGATGATTTTTCTTTCTCCACACTGCTTGGCCATGTTCAAAGGCTGGCCATGTTTTACACTGTCTATGGTGCGAGGCATGTAAACGGACCATTGCTGACTTAGGTAAAGAGTACACTGCAAAGTATGTTTCTGCCCTGCGATGGCCTGGCGAGCTGTCCAGGGTGTACCCTGCTCTCTTCCGGTGTTGGTTGGGATGAGCGCCAGCCTCCCTGTGACCCTGTTTAGGATTAAGCGGTTCAGTAAATGAATGAATTCTTTGAAATGGTTTGTGTTTTGGATAGTTTAGTACAAAACAAGATCCACATGATTAGATATTCTCGGGTTGGTGTGGAATGGCTCTGACCTCAAGCCCATTGAACACTTTTGGGATGAATTGAAACACCACCTGTGCCCTCGTGCCTGACCTGGGATAAAAGAATGTAGATTTCTTTCTAACAGCAAAGGGGATGTGGAATGGGATAGTTAAAAAGCATGTATGGGTGTGATGGTCAGTTGTGTGCAGACCTCTGGCCATATAGCACATTCTAACATCTGCTATGCAGTTGTAATTTTCACCAGTTATAATTTACTTCCTCTAAACCAGCTAGTGCAATCATTTAGAAAATAGCTTCTGGCCCTTTTCTATTTTTGCGGCATCATGAATCATAGTTCACAACAAAGCTTTCAAGTACTTACTTGCAGACAGTCAAACCATGATCGTTGTCAACTGCAATTCTCTGAAGGTCACTAATGTAACGGATCCCGTAAACCATCAGGTCTAATTTAATTAGGTAAAATATAAAGATATGTTCAACGTTTGCATATTATCAGGCTTTTAATCTCTTTAAACTATTAAATTAGACTTTTATAAAAATTTTGTTTATAAAGTGTCTCTGTGGGATTTTAAAATACAGTCGGCCCCCAACTTACGAAGACCCCTGTGTACCAAATCCCCGGTTTACGAAAAACAATTTCCTGAGTTTCCGTCCCCAAATACGAAACAACCCCCTCTTACGAAAAGAAATTCAAAATTCAAGCTCGCCAGATCAAAATTTCACATGACGCACGAGTTGCTCTCTCATTGGCTGTCTCTCAACATCCCAGCCAGCTGGCCTCCCAGATAGAGACAGAAGGAAGCATCACTCTTTAGTTTTTAGTTTAGTTTTTTAAGTTGGTTTAATTCAGTAAATGGTCAAGCAGGGAATGCGCTTTGAATTCACTTCTTGTGGGCGTGGTCCGCAGCGCACAAGCGAGGGAGAGAGAATAACGCTTTAGTTTTTCGTTTTTTAAGTTGTTTAATTCAGTAAATGTTTCATAAATGTGGGCGCATTTGAGCTTGTCAGGAATTCCGATCCCTCAAAGAATCAAATTAAAGTTGAGTTTGTTAAGCAGGGAATGCGCTTTGAATTCCACGTCTTGTGGGCGTGGCCCGCAGCGCGCGCGTGAGATAGAGAGAGAGAAAGAGAGAGAGAGAGAGAGAGCGACGTGTGTGTTAATAAAAAATGTTTAATAATGCTTTAATTAATAAATATGTTCATAAAATGGTTTAATGTTAATAAAATATTTAAATGGTGTAATGGGTTTATCCAGTCCAAAGACTGGAGCCTTGGAACGAATTAGGCGTTTAACATGTAAATCGCGACCCCTACTTACGAAATCCTCGCTATATGAAAAGGGCTCTGGAACGGATTAATTTTGTAAGTTGGGGGCCGACTGTATATGTTTGGACCTGACATAAAAACTGAATACAGTAGCATGCTTAGGGCTCAA
Organism: Plotosus lineatus; assembly: GCA_024760905.1. Taxonomy (NCBI): domain Eukaryota; kingdom Metazoa; phylum Chordata; class Actinopteri; order Siluriformes; family Plotosidae; genus Plotosus; species Plotosus lineatus. The sequence goes on along the minus strand of CM045750.1, from coordinate 2,942,042 downwards.
TTCTCACATACATATTAAGTCAAAAGAAGCATGGAGTCTTTCATCCTTTACTGATTCACCCCTCGATGGATGAAGTAATGGGCGGAGTAAAGCCATAATCTGAGCATTTATATACATATACTCAAAAGTGCATTAGTGCATTTTGCCATGGACTGACGTGAGGTTTCGATTGTAAACCTCTGAGGGTGGAAATAAATCAAGTGTCACTACATGGGAAAACACCATATTGGAATTTAAGTCAGTAGTCAACAACTAATAACATTATATATGTATGAATAAATTAAGTTAAATTTGTCATTTGTTTTTGAGCTGCAGTAACGTTTCTTGTACCTCTATTTTAAACTAAGTAGATAGTGATGTTAAACAGAAAACGTCACTATCTACATCTATTTTGAATACATCATGCCATCATTTATGAGTCTGCCTTCATTTTTAAGTCAAGTCTAAGTAAACGTGAGTGTGACCAAAAAATAATGTGCCAAATCAAAAGTGCTTATTTTGATGATCTTGAAAATATATGTACAAATGGGAAATTTTTGCCCCTCGTTGTCAGAACACTATAAAATACAAAATGACACTATGAGAGGGGTGTATGTGTCTGAATAGATATTGATTCATTTTCTGAACCACTTAATCCTACTTGGGGTCATGGGGAGGCTGTTGACCACCTCAGCCAACTCTGGCTGAGGGCAGAGTACACCCTGGACATCTCACCAGGCCATCTCAGGGCAGAAACATGCAGATGGTTCTTTTACATGGCTCTCAGCACAGACAGGGAGAGACATGGCTGACCTATGATAACACAGTTAGCTACACCGGATGGACACACACACACCAAATGTAAAACACTTTTAGCACATATAAACCATTATAAGCGCTTATGAAGACTGAATAATGTTTGCTTTTAGTTATAAGACTTGTAAATGTTATAAATAAATGGACTATTGGGTGCAGCTGTTCTTAACATGACCATGACCAGCTATTATAACATTCCTAGGTTAACCTGATAAAGTCATGTAATAGTATTCATGCCTTTATTATAAGTTACCTCTGTGGGTTTTGTTTCAGCTGTTTGTGAAAAGAAGTGCCAGAATGGAGGCCGCTGCATCGGGCCCAACCGGTGTGCATGTGTGTATGGGTTCACAGGTCCACAGTGTGAAAGAGGTAAACACAAGCAAACATTTTCCTTATCTTTATTCTGCCTCATTTTCTGATCATTTTATTTCCTGCACTTTTTTGCTCCGAGTGTAATACAGTACTGCTGAACATGACTGATGTGGAGGGAGATACCGAGTGCACTACACATTATTCTGTTTGATTCCTTTGCCTTGTTTTTCTAAATATGCACTCTTTCACCATACATAGTTAAAATTACCCCACAGGTGTTGTATTGGAGGGTTTCTGGATTCTCAGTTCAAACTGTAAAATTGATGATTAGTAGTTTTTGATTGAAATTGTTGAAAATCTGACCTGAAAATAAAGCTTTGACACTTGGTTCAATAAAAACTCACCAGCAACCAATAATGTTGCACAACAAGACCTTTGAAAACCTATAAGAAATGTTTAGGGCTGAGTAGAAATTTTACATGGTAAAGAAATATGCCAGATTCAACTTAATGAAAGCCTTTTGCATTATGTTCCCTTGAAAATTTGTTTTTTTGCAATATTTTAATTATCTTAAAGTCTCTTGATCACCAACAGTTTACAACCATCCAAATGTTTCCCCTGATAAATTGGTTTATTTATGTTTAGATTGTGTTGGTAATTATCTGAAATTGGTGGAGTTCATTAATTCTCTAAATGCAAATTTGTCCCAAAAATGTTTCTGCAGTTGCCATCATGAGTAAAAAGAATGTTCTGCAAAGGTCTGGTGAGAGTCTAGGCATCAGATTGCCTGAGGGAAGAGGGAGGGAGAGAGAGAGAGAGAGAGAGAGAGAGAGAGAGATATTATAACACAACAACCTCTTTGCTTGATCACTATATTTTTAAATCATAAGCAGATCATTGATTCTTCACATACTGGCCTTTCCTTCACTGATCAGTGGGTTGCATCTAATAGTATGACCTCTATAATTGAATTCTTGAATATAGAACTTCCACTATAGAGGTTATTGTTGATGTCCCAGACTGTTGTTTGTGATGTTTCCCTTATTGCGCTCTCTCGCTCTCTCTCTCTCTCATTCATGCTTCATATGTGTCTCATATATATATATATATAATAAAAATAAAAGGACAGGACAAAGACTTTCTATTGAAACTCCATTTATCACTACAGATCTGTTTCGAGGGGTGGTGAAACCATCCTCTCTCTTCAGGTGATTATAGAAGAATATATATATATATATATATATATATATATATATATATATATATATATACACACACACATACACACACACACACACATGTACAGGGGGGGCCAATAAGTATTGGGCAGCATAAAAATGTGCAAGTTCACCCATTTAAAAAGATAAGAGAGGTTTGTAATTTTCATCATAGGTACACATCAAGCTTGAGAGACAGAATATTAAAAAAAAATCCAGGAAATCACATTGTATGACTTTTAAACAATTTATTTGTGAAAATGGGAGGCCAATAAGTATTGGGGAGCCAGCAAAAGTTATTTTTAATACTTTTTAATGAAAGCTTGGTTGGCAATGACAGAGGTCAAACGGTTCCTGTAGTTCTTGACCAGGTCTACACACACTTTAGTTGGTATTTTGGCCCACTCCTCTACACAGATCTTCTCTAGAGCTGTGATGTTTGAGGGCTGTTGCTTGGCAACTCGAAGTTTTAACTCCCTCCACAGGTTTCCGATTGGGTTGAGGTCTGGAGACTGGCTAGGCCACTCCAGAACCTTGATATGCTTTTTACGGAGCCACTCCTTGGTTTTCTTGGCTGTGTGCTTTGGATCGTTATCATGCTGGAAGACCCAGCCATGTTTTATCTTTAATGCTCTGACTGAGGGATGGAGGTTTTTAACCAAAATGTCACAATACATGGCCCCATTTATTTTGCCATTGATATGGTGCAGTCTTCCTGTCCCTTTTGCAGAAAAGCTTCCCCAAAGCATGATGTGTCCACCCCCCATGCTTCACAATAGGTATGGTGTTCTTGGGATGCAACTCAGCATTCTTCTTCCTCCAAACACGGCGAGTGCTGTTTAAACCAAAAAGTTCAATTTTGGTCTCATCTGACCACATCACATTTTCCCAATCCTCCTCTGGATCGTTCACATGGTCTTTAGCATATTTCAGACGGGCCTTTACATGGTTTTTGTTTACTAGGGGAACCTTTTGCAGGATTTCATCTCATGACGACGTAGTGTGTTAGTTATTGTCCTCTTTGTGACGGTGGTTCCTGCCGTCTTCAAATCATTGACCAGTTCCTGCCCTGTAGTTCTGGGCTGATTACTCACTGTTCTCAGGATCCTTTGAACCTCACGAGGTGAGATCTTGCATGGAGCGCCACTCCTAGGGAGGTTGTCAGTGATGTTATACTTCTTCCATTTCCTAATAATGTTTCCAACCGTTGATCTTTTCTCAGAAAGTTGTTTACCAATTGCAGTTTGACTCATCCCAGCTTTGTGCAGTTGTACAATTTTAGCTCTGGTGTCTTTGGGAAGCTCTCTGGTCTTGGTCATGGTGAAGACTTTAGTCTGACAGTTTGAAGGTGTGTGCAGGTGTGTCTTATGCATTTAATCAGTTCAAACAGGTGTCATTCATACTGTTAACGAGTGGGGGCCGAAATAATGTTTGTTTTCTAGCTGCCCAATACATATTGGCCTCCCACTTTCACAAATAAATTGTTTAAAAATCATACAATGTGATTTCCTGGATTTTTTTTTACATTCTGTCTCTTGAGCTTGATGTGTACCGATGATGAAAATTACAACCTTCTCTTATCTTTTTAAATGGATGAACTTGCACATTTTTATATTGCCTAATACTTATTGGCCCCACTGTATATATACACACATACACACATGGATCCCTCGCTACTCTGCGCTTCAATTCATGCGGCTTCAGTGCATCGCGCTTTTTTTTTTTTTTTTTAAATAAATAAATATTCATTAAATTAGAAATTAAAGAAGAATAGGAATAAGGAAAATGCCCCAAAAACAAGACCAATTATGCAAAAAAAAAACCCAACCCAAAATCTCCCATCAAAACGACTTGCATTGCATCTGGGTGTACACGCGCATCTGTGCGCGTGCGTGCGCGCATATGTATGTGTATAATCTTCTCATGCAATATCATATGTGTGTGTGTATGTATTTATATTTTATTTCCATCTTATGTATTTTTTTTAATGTTTAATTGTTATTAAATACTATAAATGCTTATAATATGTATTTATTGATATTATATACACATATAAATGTATGTATATGTCAGTTGGGGGGCTGGATTGGGGGTGATCTATATCAAACTTTTTTCTTATTGTGTCTGTTTTTTACTTGGCCGACCTTTGTGATGTCTGGTTGTTGGTATACAAATGTTTTTTGTAACATATACTAAGCTTTTTTTCTTCGGTCGCTCAATGCTTGGGCTCGAAAATGTTTTCTCTTTGCCCAAATTCAGAATGGCTCAGTTTTCTCCTATAGACAGCTCTCTGGTCTTCATGCTGGTTTATCCTTTTAAATACCAATTCATCTTTGCAGGCCAAGCCTAGGACTCAAAACAGCGATATTCAGAACTACTACAGTCATGCCCCCCCATTTACCCCTCCCCCCATTTTCTTCCCTCATTTTAATCGTATCCAGTTCCCACCTGGTGTTACCGTCCCTATCACAGGACTACTGACAACCAGGGAAGGGCATTAGCATGCACATGCCTCCATATGACTGGCGAGCTTTTCCCTTGTACGAATGAGCTCACGGACACCAATGATTGGCTGTAGGTGACAGAAGTGAGCGTCTGCCATCCTTCCCTTCCATGAGGGCTGGGCCAATTAGCTCCCATGGACTCATGGTTGTGGAGGGCTGTTGCATCAACCTGGATTTGAATCAGTGATTTGAAGATTGACAGTTGCACACCTTTTCGATGTACCACTCAGCAGGTTTATCATGCTTAAATGTTTTGAAACCCTTTTAACACTATAATTTTTTTTTTCATGCATTGGACCGTAAACATCATCTGATTTTCATCAAAGTTCTGAAAGTAGGTATTTGTTGCAGTGACGGGTATGTGACCCTTTCCTTTCAGATACACCTGTGTGGCAGTAACTGCAACTAAATGTTTCTGGGAACTGATGCTCAGTCAAATATGTTGAGAGACTTCCAAGCCCCACTGTAAATGTTTAAACAAATCAGTTTTACAGGGCACACCTGGACAACAAGAAAAACCTATTAGTCCCATCTGCAAATATTTTTGATCAACTTGAAAAAATTGTGAATTCAAAAAAGGTCCCATGCTCTGAGCACATCTAGATGTAAAGATCCTTGATCTGATGAAATGCTAGGAATTAAACTTGCTTCCTTCTGAGTGGAATGTCGACATTTCAAATCCTAGCATCTTCAAACTGTCACTGCTGAGCCCTTGAGTTGAGGGTCCTTCACCCTCAACTGCTCAGTTGTACAAATGAAGGTATTGTATAAGTTACTGTGGATGTGGGCATCTTTCCATCTCAGTTATATTTTTTATTTATATTTTGAACTTATCCCAGTGTTTCAGTGCAGAGCAAAATCAAAAATACTAACAGTACTTTCAGACAAGAGTGTTTTCCTTTAGGAAAAAATATATACTTTAATACCTATTTAAAAACAATATCAGTGATTTGTTTTAAACATATTTTATTCACTGATGAAATGGATTGGGAACAAGTTATCCAACTTAGAGAACCCTCTCCATGATATTTACAAATGACGATACATTACAAATTACAACACAAAGACTAATAAGAAGAATAGGAGAATATACATGACAGGAAACATAAATAAATAAATTAATTAATAAATAAAATAAAAAAAGTAAATAAAGATGGGCAGTTTAGGCAAATCTCTTTGATTGTCTTATATAAGATTGAACAGCTTTGAATACAAACTGGTTTTCAATCACAAATAAACGTTCATTGTTTCCGTTAGTAATAATTCTAAATCTATAGATATTTTATTTGTAACAATTTCTCGCACATTTCTAATTAATGTACATCTTTGTACTTTAAATAATGGACACTGAATAAAGTAATGATAAGCGTTTTCACGAGCATTACCACATTTACAGTTTGGGTTGGATTTAAGACCTCTTCTGAAAAGATCATAATTTAGTTGACTACACCTGTATCTCAAATGTGTATGATAGATATTTAACATTCTAGGTCCGTAAGAGAAATATGATGGGACGCCCGTAATTTTCCTGCAGAGTACTGATTTAAATTTAGTAATTGGTGTCAAATTTCGATATTCTGGTGGAATACTATTCCATAACCTCGTGGTCGATTGAATAAAAGATCTTGTCAAAGATTTTAGATGTGAAGATGGAAGCCAACAGTTGGGGGTAGTATATCCCTTAGATACCCCGGAACCAAATCGTGTTTCATTTTATAATATAAACCGAGTTTTCTTATTTTTCTCCTTTCAGATCAGGTTTCCCACCCTGTTTCAAGATACAAATATTCATGTTGAGTATATTTAGGAAGGCCAGTAACAATACGGGCTGCTTCAAGCTGTAATTGTTTTAATGCATTTGATTGCTCTAAGTTACATCCATCCCATAATTCACAGGCATATTCAAAGTGTGGCCTGATGAACACCTGATTATATTTTGTTCAAAGTATTTCTATTCAGCAGAAACTTTAATTTCCTCATAGTACATAACATCTTTGCAAATGTATTAGCTAATTTTTCAACATGACAAGACCATTTACCATTTGCAGAAAAAGTAACATCCAAATGTTTATGCGTTTCTACATTTTTAATTTCACATCCATCAAAATATAAATCTATATCTTTGGCATCTTTTTTAAATGAAAATATTACGGCTACCGTTTTGTGTGGATTATATTTAATGAGCCATGTTTTTGCCCACAAACTAAACTTATATAAATTAGAATTTAAAGTTGTTTCAATTAGTTTACTTTGTGATGATGAGTAGCCAAGAGATGTATCATCGGCAAAGAGTCTAGTTATGCAATCTTGTTCATCTGCTACATCGTTCATATAAACAATGAATAGAAATGGACCTAGGACTGACTCCTGAGGGACGCCAGCTGTGAGATTTCTGGGCTTGGATAAAGCTCCATTGATAAAGACTGATTGACTACGATTGCTTATGTAACTGGACAACCATTTCAAAATATTTCCATTGATACCATACTTTTGTAATTTGTACAATAAACCTTTATGCCAGACTCAATCAAATGCTTTGGATACATCACAAAATACAAGACAATATTGGTCATGATTATCTAAAAATAAACAAATCTGGTTATGAGTTCACTTAGTTGATGGTCAGTTGAGTGACCTTTTAGAAAGCCTGCTTGTTATTTGTACAGTAAGTCGCTACTATAGAAATAATTATATAAGTGCTTATACACTACTCTCTCAAATATTTTACCAACATAGCTTATTAGTGCTATAGGTCGATAATTCGATGCATTTTAGTGATCACCTTTCTTAAAAAATGGCATAACATACACTCATTTCCACTCTGCTGGATACGTGTGCATGTCTTTAGTGAATAGTTGAATATTATACTTAAAACATCACTAATAGAATCGCCTATGTTCTTGAGAATTTATGACTAATTCTGTCTGGCCCAGATACCTTATTATCAGTGAGACATTTAATAACATCAGATATTTCTTCTTTAGTAACAAATATATTTTCTAGAGAATTACTTGTCCGCTGTTCGAAATATGGCAAGGGATCATTATTGTCAGTTATAGTAGATATCGATTCAAAATATTTGTTTAATTTGTCAGCCTTATCTAAATCTGTAAAGAGTGTTGGCTGATTATCCGAATCATGCTTTTTAAGAGGGGGAATGCACGATGATGAGTCTGCCTATTTTATCACAGAATGTAAAAGTTTCCAATATGATGGTTTGTTTGCTGAATAAAGTCCAGACAAAAATGTGTCTGTTTGAATAGAAATGTTCGTTCACATAGTATTATTTATTATATTATATATATATTATATATATATTATACGTGTTATTTACTTTATTACGTTGTTTTTTATATATAGATAAGTCGCTTTCCCTTTTTGTATGTTTTGCTTTTTTGCACAGCCTATCTCTTTTCCTGCATTCCCTTCTTAATTTAGAATCAAACCACGGCTTATCATTGGGTCTGATAGTGACAACTCATTCGGGGATACATTCTTTGGTTAGTTGATTCATTTTATCGTTAATCACATCACAAATAGCATTTATATTCGAGCAATTATCAAATAGCTCTAGCCAATCGGTCATACTTATTAAATCATTTAACTTCTCAAATTCACCTTGATTATAACACCATACTTCTCTGGTGTAGGATATTTTTGTATTAATATGTGTACCTATGTAGATATACGTACATCTATGATCAGATATTGTACAATCAAACTCATTTATACCACTATCAAGTACACTCACATCATCACTAACAATTATTGGATCAAGTAGTGTACTGGTTTTAGATGTTACTCTTGTGGGCTGTGTTATGACGTTTCTGAGATGTTTTCTGTTTAAGAGCTCTGAAATATGATTTCGTTTATTAGAAAGTAAATTTTCGTTTAAATCTCCAACAAGGGTTACTTTGTTTGATATATCCAAAGCAGATTCCATACTATCATCTAGACGATTCCAAAATTGTATAGAATTGTATTCAGGTCTATAAGCAGCACAAACTAGTAAAGGTTTCTGAGGTAGAAATATTTTGATGCATATAGTTTCATCATACAGATTTTCAAGGTCATTAACTCTTTTGAAAGTTAATCTATTGGTCACATAAATCATGACTCCACCTCCGAAGCTTTTTCTGTCTTTACGGATTGGTTCATGAAAATTATCCCAATGTAAAGTATCACTATCTACTGAATCGTCTAAGTACGTCTCTGTGAAGCAGATTACATCATAATCTGACAAATATTCTTTTAAGTAATTAAGTTTGTTACGTATACTTCTAGTGTTATGATGGAAGATAGCGAAGTCATGATTACGTGAGGAGTCAACGAGCTTTGTCGGCCCAGGATTTAACTCAACATCGCCTGCAAGCTGTATTAACAATAAATACATTAGGATCACATCTAAATACGTTTGCAGATAACAAAGAAACATAACTACTGTACATGCTTTTAACTCAGTTTATAAACTGAAACTTTTAACTGACAGTTTTAATTCCTTTGCAAGAAAGGTCATAACATAACAAAACTGAAATTAATAACTTTTGGTTTTATATATTCTTTTGTGAGAACAAACAATGCAATGAAAAACACCAATCGTCACCTGATATTGAATTATGTCATTACCCATATGAAAAACTTGATTTATAAATGTTCATAGTCATGTGGATGCTCAATCGGGTTTTCATACTTTTAGCTATCACGGTTTTACCCAATAGTTTTATGTTTGCATTACAAGAGATTAATACGACAAATCAGGCTGGCTGCTGTTTACATAATAACAAAACATCATATTGCCCACAGATAACAAAGAAGACAGTTACAATTATCAACAAAATAAGAATACTTGAAGTAATTAAAAACATTGTTATGAACATATTGACAACAATAGGATAATATCACTGATTTATGCTAGTTAATTTTTTTAACAATTTAGTTATGTATTGAGTTGGATGATTCACAGGTGTTGTCATTTCCTCAGCAGTGGTATCAGGTCTACTTGTGAAAATTATATTTATGTTTGAGGGTTCTGTGTGTGTGTGTGTGTGTGTGTGTGTGTGTGTGTGTGTGTGTGTGTGTGTGTGTGTGTGTGTGTGTGTGTCTGTCTGGGAAAGACATCAGTGTGTGTGGTGAGTGGGAACAGATGTTGGTGAACTAAGTCGTGTTGAATTTTACAGTTCAGGGTGAAGAAGTTAAGAAAAAAATAATTCTGGTTCTTTGCAAGGTTCTTTCTGACAGGTAAAAATTTGTACAGCATCAAAACCATTCAGAACCTCTTGCTAGAGGATGAGTAACTGCCTATCTCACTCCTGTCCTAGCAAGTACCGTATATAACCAGATATATGGAGATGATGTCTGTTTTTGAGGTCGGATAATAAGTGTCTTTGGTTGGCAGGTTTCAGAGGAAGGGGAATCGCATCGTTGAACAGGGCTTGTGACCACTTCCAGTGTCTGCCATCAAAGCCCCTGTAATCAGAGAGGCGGGAATGCTTTTCAAGTCACTTGCTGATTTTGCACACCAGGCTACAATCACTGGTGTTTTTTCCTGTTAACCACATTCACCCATTCAGTGTGTGGGTGTTAGAAGGTTCGTGAGTGAAAAAGCAAAGAGAAGTTGTCTGTGTGAGGGTAAGAAAATCTGACAGATGCTCTGATAAGAGAGGAGCAGGCTGGTTTAAGGTGTGTTCTCTGATCTTGCACAAAGGTAAAATTTCCTTAAACAGTTGTTTTTTTTAATTCTTTATGTTCCATATTTTTAGTTCTGTTTGAAATTCTTCTTGCTCTCTAAACCATAGTATGCAACAAATGCACAAATTGTTTTATTATTTATATTAATAATAAAAAAAACTATATACTGTACACATGGTCCCCAACTTACGAACGAGTTGTGTTCCAGATGGCAGGTTCGTTAGATGAATTAGGTATTTGTTACAGGAATTAGTTACAGGGCATTATTATAGTGACAGTATGACACTGGTATGGAAGATTGTTTAAAGTGCGCCTTTGCCTACTCATTGTTTTTTGGTACCCATTCTTGTTGAATTTTCATTCAAATCATGCCATTCCCATGTATTCAATTCAATTTAGTTTTTAATTTGTGTATCACAACTGACATTATCACAAATCAGCTTTACATATGAACTCTTTACCAAAAGTGGTTTTACTATTATATGGTTTCACATTAAGTCTAGTTTGTTATTTTATAGCTGTAATGGTAATTGTAGTCCTATATCATTTTAAAGACTTTCTATCACCAGGGGTGGAAAGTCATCTTCACAGTTTGAGTTTATTTTGGTCTATATGGAACATCAGCAGGATGAGCGAGGGGCTTCTAAGATGAGAACTCCTCCCAACAAATTCAAAAAACAGAACAAAGTAAAACTCTGTTTTTGTCATTGTGGTAGTCCGTCGGTGGTTGACGAAGACATATACAGTAATTTGTTTATCAGTGATGGGAGCATCTATGACTTTGTAGTTCAAAGCTTGAAGTGCACAGCAAAAAATTAGCATGGGGTGAAGAGGATAAGGCCCTGTCTCTTCAACCTTGCTGTTCTAAATACCTGTATCTACTAACTACTGGGTTTTCTCCATCCTCATGTATGGGGTGTTGTGCTGCTACAGGTGTATTTAGTTGGGGAATCCTCCATAGAAGACCTCATCAATCCTCATTCATTCATTTTCTGAAACCCTTAATCCTAATTAGGGTCACAGGGAGGCTGGCGCCCATCTCAGCTGACAGAGTGAGGTACACTCTGGACAGCTCGCCAGGCCATCACAGGGCCAACACTCACACAACCATTCATACTCACACTCATACCTTGGGGTGATTTGGAACAGCTAATTAACATTAGCATGTTTTTGAACTTTGGGAAGAAACCGGAGTACCCGGCGGAAACCCACACAAGCACGGGGAGAACATGCAAACTTCACCCAGAAATGCTCAAACTGGGATTTGAACCCCGGACCTTCTTTCTGTGAGGCATATGTGCTAAATATTATCCCACCATGCTGTCTCATAGAAGACCTGTAAAATAACTTACGCAAACATTTTTAAGATGTAAAATGACATGAAAATCCTTAAAACGAATACTGTAGTTAAACTAAGTACATATCAATCACTGCCAGTGAAAATGCAACACTCTGAATAAATTGTATATGTTTAATATTTTATCTTGAAATTAACAATCAAATTATTAAAATCAACATCATTTGAACACTATTAATCAATCACAAGTCATGTCAAAGTATTAGAACTTTAACCTAAACGGAGGCAGCCCAACTTTCCATCTCAAAAACAGAGTTCAGTTTGGATGATGACCTCCATTTCACTTAATGCAGGCCATAATTCTTCTGAGCACGGACTTGATGAGACTCCATATGTTGTCCTGTGGGATGTTTCTCTGCTCCTCCTGCAATACCACCTGTTCTGTGGTGCTGTTACTTGGATGATACTCATCTTCCAAGCTGATCTCACAAGTGTTTGATGGGTGACAAATCAGGTGAATACACAGGCCAGGGAAGGACATTAAATGCCTGCTGCTGCAAATATTCGATCATTGATCACCATATGACAGTCGAGGCCTGGTCAAAATTCCACTGCAGAATGATATACATTTTTGCTGAGCTTTATATTGGCAAGATGACCATTTGTTAAACGCACCATTTCTGATTGTTGAGACCCCCCCAACAAATGTGGAGTTGTAAAAGAGTCTAGATCCAGAGCTCAAGCTCAGTGAAGTGTGACGGCAAGTGCGCTACTGGAAATTATATATATTTTGTTCTTTTTTGAGCTATTCAGAAATGGACCTGCTGGTGGGCTTCAGATCATTGTCTTACTGCGGAACCCAGGTGCGCTTTAGCTTGAGGTCTTGAACTGATGGACGAACATTCTTCGCCAGGATTTCTTGGTATCAAGAAGAATTCATGGTTCCATCAATCATGATAAGTTGCCCAGGACCTGAAGCAGCAAAGTAGGCCCAGATCATCACACTTCCACTACCATTTTTCACTGCTGGCAGAATGTTCTTTTTATCAAATGCAGTGTTGCTTTTGCGCCGGATGTAATGGGATTCATTTCTCCCAAAAAGTTCAACTTTAGTTTCATCAGTCCAGATGACATTTCCCCAAAAGCTTTGGGGATGATCAAGATAATTCTTGGCAAAAGGGAGTCATGCCTTGATACTTTTTTCTTTTCTTTTTTTGTCAGCAGTGGCTTTTGCCTCAGAACTCTTCCATGGATGCCATTTTTGCCTCATGTCTTTCTGATGGTGGAGTCATGAATGTTGACATTAACTGAGGCAAGTGAAGCTTGTAGTTGTTTAGAAGTGGTTTTTGGATCCTTTGTGACTTCTCCAGTTAGTCTGCGCTGTGCTCTTGGAGTAATTTTGGTAGGTTGGCCACTCCTGGAAAGGGTTACCACTGTGTCATGCTTTTTCCATTTATGGATAATGGCTCTGACAGTCGTCCGCTGGAGTCCCAAAGGTTTACCAATGAATTTGAATCCTTTCCCGGACTAAGACATCTCTATCATCTTCTTTCTTGTTTGCTCTTGCAGCTCACTGGATCGCGACATGATGTGTGTTCAGTATGGCCTACCTCACCTTGTCAGACTGGTTTTATGCTCGGGATCTCCTGATTGGAAATGTCTGGCAGCAATCAGGCATGGGTGTGGCCATGAAATTGAACTCAGTTTTCCTAAATTCTGTCTGTCTGTCTTCCTTTCGGCTTTTTCCCTTTTACTCGGGAGTCGCCACAGTGAATCATCTGATTCGCACGTTTGATTTGGCAGAGGTTTTTACGTCGGATGCCCTTCCTGTCACAACCCTTTTTAGCAAGGGACAGAAACATGCTGACGGCTTTGCAGCTACTCTTTACGAATGTCAGCAATGGTTCTTTTACATGCCTCTCACCATAGACAGTGAGAGACATGGCCCGCCTTTGATAACCCAGTTAGCTGCACTGGGGGGGGGGACCCGAACCCCCAACCTTTTGGATCAGCAATCCAGCGCCTTATACCACTAGACCACTACTGCCCCTAGTTTTCCTCAATACTGTAATAGGATTAATCACAATTACCTCACCTTTTAACAAGGGGGCAACTTTTTTTTCAGAGCTTCATGTAGGTTACTATAGGATTTTTCTCTTAACAAATAAAATCACAACAGGAAAAACTGTATTTTTGAATACTTGGGTTGTCATTGTGTAATGTTTAAATTTGTTTGATGATCTGAAAAAGTTAAGTGTGACAAAGGTGTAAAAAATCAGTGGGGGGGCAGAAACTTTTACACAGCACTGTACTGTATATAACTTCATGTTTTTCTCCATTTTCTTGATATTTAGTCATCAGTTCTTTTGAAATTGGTTTAAGTTTAAACTTAAATGGATAATTAAATGTGAACTAAGTGGTCTATAAGCAAGATGCAGAGAAGAAGGATTAGTAGAAAACTGATTTACCAGCTGTGGAAGAACTATAATGGTTAAACATTCAACATTTAATATGTTATCTATTTCAATAAAAATAAAATATCTGATTATGTCTGTGGTATAATTCTACTCCCCGTTAGAGAACCTCATGCAGCATGATCTACTAACCCACAATTTCTTATTACCGCAAGCAGTGAATACAGTCTTTCTGGCAGTTGTGGCTCATTCTGAGTGACTTCCCGTGTTGCTTTCCAATGTTCTTTGTAAATGTTTATAAAACAGTTGAAGAGTGGTCTTATAGTGACGGTGCCTGGACTGATTTTTCCCGCACAGCTGTATGTTCCCTGAGGTGTCATCTCTAAACGTAACAGCATACATAAAAGAAAAAGCTTGGAGATACAGGCTGCCTATGTCGGCCTTTAGAAATGGAACCCAGAGAGTAACAGTGAAGGAAGCACTGCAGCCAAAACAACTCATGTTATGTATCTGCTCAAGTGTAGGTAATACACTGTTTTTAGTGCTGAAATCCAGTAATTATGTTAGTTTTTACATTGAACCTCGTGACATATCTTGGTGATAATAAAAAAGGTCATTTTCTGTTCAATTTTTTCAACTGTTTGACACTAAACACTAGCTCCATGGACTACGACTTGTGACAACTTGCAGTCTACAACTTGTGTACTGATCACAAGTTTCAATTAAAAATTGTCTTCAGTAGTGTTTAATTATTGTTCATTATGAAGCTTTGCATACTCTTGGCATTTTGTAAGCCATCATGAGAGTTTCACCCTGCAGGCTTTTCTCAATGGGTCCATCTCATCTTTCCCGTAGTCTTCTGTGCCAAATAGTGAGTCGCCATTTTCAATGCTCAAAATCTGCAACTATCCGACCACATTCTTGTCCATAGATCTTTAAATTGTTACATTTAAATGGAAATAATTGAATCCAATCAATTCCATTTTTGAGTAGTTATCCTGTTGTAATGGGCCAAAATCAACCTCCAGCCACGAAGGAAGGGCATAATCCCTTAGATCACCAAGACTTGAGGTAGGTTTCAAGGGGGTCACCAACAGTCGTCTGTGAAGGTTTTGCTGCTCAGACTAGTGGTCATGTGCTTTTAAAATGCTGAGGAATGTAAACAAACAGAACAAATTGGTTTGTGTGAATGGTGAACAAGCCACTTTATAGTTTTCAAGTGTGACAACTGCTTGCTTGAGAAATATTTTTTAATAAAAATTCTTGAATTTAATTTCCCCCATGAACTGGAAAAACAACAGCAATCCACTCCTTTTCACAGATTACCGAACGGGTCCATGCTTCTCCCAGGTTGTCAACAAGATGTGCCAGAGCCAGGTGAGTGGCATCGTGTGCACTAAGGCTCTGTGCTGTGCCACAGTTGGCAGAGCCTGGGGTCACCCTTGTGAGGAGTGCCCTGGACAACCACAACCCTGCCGCAGAGGCTTCATCCCCAACATTCGCACAGGAGCCTGCCAAGGTCAGATCTTATCTCACTGTTATCATTTTCCATTCGGCTGTTATAGCATTCTCTACACACAAACATTTTTTTTACAGGATGGTTAACACATTTGAGAGCATGCGAAACTTCACCAGTGCTGTTTATTGAACCATTACTGCTTTTTGACCAAGAGAACAGGCTCTGGATCTGGTTTTGTTCAGAATTGTATGAACCATGGTGCCAGCTAATGAATAAACCCAATTCCTCTAATTTTTCTGATTGTTGCGCAATGGAAGTAAAGGTAGTAGCATTGAATTGGATTCATTACCTGCAAGATAAATTTATAACATTTTTATTTATTTATTTATTTATTTATTTTTCCAATTTTTTTTATTTGCACAGTATTGCAGTGCACTATTTTCTTTTCAATTTAAAGGTTCCAGCACTAATTTCATCATAGTGCTCACTGATAAAAGCAGGAACCAGAATTGGGTCCAATTTATTTGGAACCAGAACAGCTGGAAGGGTTGTGTGTGGAAAAGGAGTAGAAGAGTAATGGATCCAAGACTTTGGAGCTGTGAGATGTGATTGAAATTAATGTTGATATTATTTTATATATTTGATATTATTTTAGAATGTTATGTTTATAATAATTGATTTAGGGGTGTTTTATGAGATACGGTAATGGTATTTATGGATGTATAGTACAGTATGAGCGTCATACATCACTGTAACACCTTGCATTCACTTTCAACTTACGTTCGGCAGTCCGGAACCAATTAAAAACGTAAGTCGGGGAGCGTCTGTATAATAGTCATTTTCCACAGATCCTGTTTAAAGCCACCACGTAAACTCTAGTTTTTCTACAGAGCCTTAGTAGAACTCCTATCCATGTGTTGCAGTGGTGTGTCAGTGGTTAAAGCAATTGGTTGGTAATCTAAAGGTTGTGATTCAGTTCCCTGTACCAATATGCTGCCACTGTTGAGCTCTTGAGCTCCTTAATGCTCAGTTCTGCCAAAATTTTAAATGTAAGTCACTCTGGGTAAGACTGTCTGCCAAATGTCGTTTAATTTTTTGCGGATCTTCTGAAAACCTCATCTGAATCACTGACATATATAAATATATAAATGGGCCCAGAATATTTCTTTCAAATTCTAAAACTTCAGTTGATTCGAGAGAAGTGAAATTCATGTGTGGTAACCTGGTAACCTGAACCCAGAGCAGAAACACAGGCCAGGCTTTGTGTTCCTTCTCTGTGATTGTGTACAACTGGAGGAGGCAGCATGTTGGAGTGAAGTTTGAGCGTCTTTCTGACTCTCTATTGTGCTGCAATGTAGAGGGAGTATTCATTGCAGCAGCATCCCCCCCCAGCACCTGATACAGAACAATTACTCAATTTGTCTGATATCTGCCTTCAGTGTCTTTTATACAAGGGCCAGAAGGAAACACAGTGATATGCGGAGTTTTGCATCAGTGTCTGTCATATTTGTAATGATATCATCCAATGAAAAGTCTAGATCTTTCATACCCGCCATATACGTCTTGGCTTGGGTTTCAAAGTGGATGCGCTGCATACTGTAACAATTTGGCATATGCCTGAGATGCTTTTTTCCTTTGCCAAGTCTCAACACCAACACTGGCACCACAGGCCCATCTGGAATAACTTTGTTTGACCTGTGGTATATTCAGAAGGGTTAAAAAAAAAAAATCTATAAACTGCAAACGCATTTCAGGCTTACTTCATAATTTGCTTTTAATCTATTATCTGGGTGAATACTGAGAGAATTTAACTTAATTGGATTTCTTTACATTCTTTCTGTGTTGGATCCTCTTAAAGCTCCTGGACGTAGTAACGTCAATGATTGAATCTGATTTGTGAGATTACTCACTGTACTTCAGAATAACGTAACAGATGAATTATCTGTTGATCACACTACTTCATTCCCCTCTTGTTATTTTGCTATGATAAATTGATTCAAGTTTTATCGGTCTAGCATGTCTGGACAACTCATTTATGAACACTAACTCTGTGTGAAGGAAAGCAGCAGGGTAATACAAAATGAACTGACTTCTATTATTTATGTTTGATGTGTGTGGACTGTATGATGATAATCCAACTGTATGGTGATAATACAAACTGAATGATAGGTGCAAGTCAATAAACAAGCTACAAGTCAATACACTATACTGTTGTGGCAGCAGTCACACTGTGAAATGGTCTTCCGATATTTCTGACTCAGTTGTATGGTTGTGGCAGGGTATCTTGACCCTCTCTCATAGTGTAATGTAGAACCACCATTTTAGATCCGTGACCAAAGCAATGGCTACGTTTCTTTCCCCGGTTCTCATCTTTTGTTTGGAACAGAGAATACTAGTGTTTGGAAATAAAGGTACCAAGGGCATTGCCTTCCTAAACATATTTACTTCTTTGACATGCTTTCTGTCTGGATCTGTTTGTCTCTCTGATCTGCCCATCAACCCATCCCTGACTCTGTTTGTATGCTTGTCTCTGTCTGTCTTTAAATTGTGTTAAATGTTAAAAGGATCCAAGAATTGTATATTTGTATGAGACATGTCCTGGAATTTTCCTCTCAGTGTTAAAAATAGAAAATAATTTTATTGGCTGGAGCTTTAGCTCAAATCAGATGAAACATCCATTAGTGTTATGATTGCTGCAACTATTTTGGTTTAATTTAATCACCACGACAATCCTTAACATGACTTTCATATTATTGTTGCTTTTTAACTGTGAAACTATTTGCACTGTTTGATCAGAATGTTTTGTACAGATGTTGATGAATGCCAGGCTGTACCAGGTCTGTGTCAAGGAGGAAACTGCATTAACGCAGTGGGCTCATTTCAGTGCAAGTGTCCTGCTGGGCATCGCCTGAATGATGGCACAAATAAGTGTGAGGGTAAGCAAAATGGGATCTTTGGAAGGTTTCTTACTAAATTGTTGGCTTTGTGGTGATTCCTGTTAGAGTGATATCAAATAAATATGTTTGTATAAACATACTCTAGGAATTAGTATTCTTCGTTTAAGACACTGGAACATTAACATAAAATGTGTTTGCATATTCTAAACAAGCTGATATTTATTATTAGATTAAAATGCACCATTCATCTATTTTTTTCATCTAATCTCTACTGAGTAGGGTGTCCGGATCCAGGGGATATACAAGGTATAGTCTTAATAGGTTGCCAATCTATCTTGAACAACCTTCCACGCTCACATTCAAGCCTATGGACAATTTAGAGTAGACGTTGACTCAATATGCATGTCTTTTGATTGTGAAAGGAAAACGTAATCACAGAACAAGCCCACACAGTTATGAGGAGAACATGCAAACGTCTCACAAAAAGGCCCCAACTGACCATCAGGTTTGAATCCAGAACTTTCTTGCTGTGTGGCAACAGTGCTGACCACTACACCACCATACCGCTGAATAAATTACTTTTAGTATTATTATTTGGCTTGGGAGGTATCAGCCTGAGTAACGACACTATATTTACTGTTTAACATATTTTGCAAAATTCACCACTCACCAATTAATAAATTACTCAGTACAAACATTATTATTATTATTATTATTATTATTATTATTATTATTATTATATTTTTTACACATCATATCTTTCTTTGAGTAATGCTAGAGTTTGGTTCACTAATCATAGCAATGCCAATAGATTCGCTGCTGAGATGATTTATTTATTTATTTTTAGTTATTTCTCGTACTGAAAACAAATGAGGCAGAATGGTGCCATAGTGGTTAGAAAATTGTTCTCACAGCACGAATGTCCTGGGTTCAATTCCTGAGCTTGGCGAGGGTGTGTCTGTGAGTTTGCATGTTTTCCCCGTGCTTACATGGGGTTTCTCTCGGTACTCTGGTTTCTTCACATAATTCAGAAACATGCACTTCAGGCTAATTGGCTGTTCCAAATTGATCCTAGGTGTGAGTGTAAGTGTGAATTGCCTGTGTGTATGAGCTGTTCAGGGTGGGCCCTGCCTTTGCCATGTCAGCCGAGACAGGCTCCAGCTTTCCTTGAACCTTGCAGAATTAAGAGGTTCGGTCAGTGAGTGAGTAGAAAAACGATGATATTCTTTTTTGAATACTGAGTAATTACCACAGTATAATATTCTCCTTCCTAGCACTGTCAACAGTTCTATTTATGTTTTGGTAATTTCTACTAAATCACCATAAACGGAGAAAGTGAAATTAGGATTGTTTTTTATATTCATTAGGACTGTTTTGTATACATTATGAAAAATAAACTATTACTGTGGCTGCATTGTACCCTTATAATACCCAGTACACTAAAAGTGCTTTGAAAACAATTCTGAATGGACACGGTAAGTTGCCTCTGATCATCTCCAGACAAGACTGTTTAAACTCAGAATGGGGAGCTACTTTATTTTGTGTGAAGTGTTCTGCATGTGAGTGCTACTTGGCTATAGTTTACTCAGCTAACAGTTCAGTGCTGAGACCACAGTTCACAAGAGAAGTAAATTCGAGACTTCACTTCACTGCCAGTCTGCTGTGTGTTATTTCCCAAACTCTGAAACTGTCCTGACAAGAGGAGGTTTATTTTATTCTCACACTACCAGAACAGTGTTTAGTGCTCGCTTATCTTACATTAAAAATACTCATCAGTCCCATACAGGTAGCACAACATAATAAAGTAGAATAGTGTTCTGTATTGTTGATGTTCAGGAAAAAAACAGCTTTATTGGATAGTTCATGTTATCATCTTCATCCTCATTCAGAGGTATGTTTTTGTCAATATGTAGTTATTTAGTGTCTTGTATATACAGACTGTACATACATACATGTTTGGATTGTAGGAGTTTGGATTTTTTTTTCTCCCTTGATTTTTTGTTTACTTGTGTGGTCTTTGTCTTATATTTTAATGTGTTTGATGATCTGAAACATTTAGATGTTGAAAAACATGTAAAAACTTAATAAATCAGGAAGGGCCAAACACTTTTTTTCACACCACTGTATATTATAGCAAAGATCAGGTCCATTAATATCCAGTTAATAAAACTGTACGAGGGAGAGGTATGTTCGCATAATTCAGTTAAATCTCAAATGGGTGTTGATGTTTGTCGGTTTCTTTTTAATTTGAGAAGGATAAACAACATTTCTGGGAAAATTATTGAAGTTTCAATATTTATATTTTTCTCAGAATTTAGTCTATTAAAGTAATTTTGTCATTCGAAATGCAGATGAGTTGTAACTGACAAACATCTATGAAAATGTCACTCTCTTGGTACTGAAGTAAGAACTAATACATATAGTTAAATATACATATTCTTATTCCGGTTTTATCATGAATTGTACAGCCCACAATTTAGGAATTTCTTCTCTCAAATTCTTCCCAGATGTGGACGAATGCACCACCATTCCACATGTGTGTAAAGGAGGACAGTGCACTAACTCGGTCGGCAGTTTCTCCTGTGTGTGTCCATCTGGATACGGGTTGTCTACAGACAAGACTCGATGCCTAGGTGAGTGTAGACTGGTGGCAGAAGTTTACTATGACTGGACCCTACCTACTATCCTAATCCTTTCTAAATGAACCATAGTGTAGTACATGTGCACACACTCAATTTCAATGAGTGCGAGTTTATCGGGAGGGTAGTGGTAAGCATAGCCGTCTCACAGGAAGATGGTCCTGGGTTTGAGTCGCAGGTTCAGGCATGTCTGTGTGGAGTCTGCATGTCCTCTCCATGCTTGCTTGGGTTTCCTTCAGGTACTCCAGTTTCCTTCCACATTTCAAAGACCTGTACATCAGGCTAGTGTTCTAAATTGATTTTAGGTGTGGATGTTTTTGTGTTGCCTTACAGTGATCTGGCAAGTTCTTCACGGTGTGGCCTGTTTTCGTTCAGTTTTGCAGGATTAAGCGGTTCGACAGTGAGTGAGAGAAGTTGACCAGGATGCCCTCTTTGACAGTCTTATCCCTGGAGGGTCACCAAATCAAAGTCTCAAACATCACATCTATGTTCAAAGTACAGATTCACAGATCATCAATGGAAAATATAACTGTGGGATACTGGGTCAGGTGGACCTTTTATCTCTCTTGTGCGGCATCATTTCAGAGCATTTAAAACTTTCTTTGTGATGTTTTGTTTAAGTAATCATTATGGGGACCTTGTTGCAGCAAGTAGAGAATGCTCAGCTTTGACAGAATGCATTGAAGAAAATCATACAGTACCAGTGACTTCACCTCAACCTGCAATTACGACTCCAAACATCTTTACATTCCAGCCGAACAAAAAACATAAGAAATAAGGCTGGAGACATAATGAAAATTTCAAACCTAAAATAGTAATCATTGTCTTCTCAACTGTTTATTTACATATTTTACATTAATCCAGTTTAACAAAGTAAATATCATTCTCTGAAACTATCAAGTACATTTCATTCAGAAATATTTATTCATGTGATTAACTGAAAATGAGCAGAATTGAGCGCAGACCATGTCTTCTTAATCTGTAATGTATGAACGGTCTTAAGACTGAAGAAGTTGTTTTTTCAGAAGGCTATGAGGCACATGTGCAGGGGCTGACTGACCTAAATACTGCAGGAAGTGCAGTATCATCCTCACAGTGGCTTTTAGAGTCGGTTCTGTTCCTCAGCGCCGACTGAGAAATAGATGTGCACTGTGATGAAAAGCAAAATTAGATAAACATGGAGTTTGGTGGATAAAGAGTACAGGCCAAATGGAGGAATCATATATATAACCTAGAGTGGATATCCAGTCTGTCTTTGAAGAGATTCTGGAATTCTTCACACAGAGAATGTTGTCATGTATTTTTGTCATTTGCAGAATCCCCTTCCTTTCAGATTTCTCATTTTATTTTTAACTGCTTAATCCTACTACTAGCTAAGAGAAGAAGATGCAAAGGATAGGGTGAGATGGAGGCAGATTATTCGCTGTGGCGACCCCTGAAGGGAAAAGCCGAAAGGAAAAGAAGAAGAATCATCCTACTACTAGGGTCTTGAGGTGGTTGAAGCCTATCTCAGCCAACACAGAATGAAGAAAACATTCACCCTGAACAGCTTACCAGTCCATCGCTAGGCGAACACACACACACAACTATTTACAATTACATGTAGGGGCAATTTGGAACTACAAGTTATCTTAATGTGCATGTCTTTGGATTGTGAAAGGAAACCAGAGTACTTAGAGGAAACCCAGGCAAACACAGGGAGAACACACAGGACTTCAATCTAGGAATATTCTTGCTGTGAGGCGGATATTCTTGCTTGCAAGCTAACCACTACACCACTATGCCAACTGCCTTTCAGATTTATTAATCTAAATTATGTGTATAATAACAGCAACACAATAATTTTTTTCTTATGCCAGTGCAATCTGCTAATACGAACACTTTAGATTAAAGACTGGCACACTGTACTTTTAATCTGTTTATACGTAGTTATAATGTTGTGGAATGTCCACTTATCAAAGGTGCTATTGTTATATAAATTATATAGTAGCCCTTACTGTACTATAGTTTTTAGCTTATAGTCATTGATGCCTGACCTACCTTTTTCCTCTCTTTGAGTTAATAAAACAAAAACAACACCGCTTGCCTTGTTACTGAGAAACTTCAAAGCCCTGTGTACTGATGATTGTCTTGTGTCAGAAAAACTAAGGCTAAAGTGCTGACCCTGTAGGCCTCTTCCAGAAGAACTAAACAAATGTCACAATAAATGCATTACCGTACTTGGTTTTATGTAAAGCATCCACCATACATGACCCTATTTTCACTCTTTCATTCATTTACCAAACTTTATTCCTAGTAGGGTCATGGGCAGGCTGGAGTCTATCACGGCCGACTGGGAGAAGGTGGGGTACACTCTGAACAGCCTGCCAGTCCATCGCAGGGCCAACACATTTCAACACACCATTCATAATCACACCTTGGAAAAGCCAGTTAGACTAATGGGATGGAACCCACACAAGCATGGGGAGAACTCTTACACTCACTGAACGTGAGACTTGAACCCAGGACCTTGTTACTTTCAGGCAGATGTGCTAACCATTATGCCACCTATTATTACTAATTACAAAGACTAAGCTCATTAATATTTACCTGTGATTTACCTGTGGTGTAAATTATCATACTATCTTGTTGGGTTGTAATAATGTACAAGGGTAAATTAATCCAACCTTGAGCGGTCACTTGTGTCTGTTTCAGAGCAGCACACAGGCTCCTGTTTTACAGCTGTGTACAGTGGGCGCTGTGCTCAAGAACTGCTTGAGCGCAACACCAAAGAACAATGTTGCTGTGAAAAAGGCCGCTGCTGGGCACGAGGAACAGTGCCAGAGATATGTCCGAGTCGCAGAACTGGTACACTTTCCGTCACTTTTCTAGTATTTTGATTGTTTGATGGGAAATAGAAAATTTTGCATTCTTGTGGCCAAATGTAGTGTGTTTAATGAACTGGTTGGACAATTCAGGCTCTATCTTACTTTTGTTGTATTGTATAAATATTGTTAATATAAAACTACCATGGATTTCCTTTTACTGTATAAATTAATAAATTATAAAAAAAAAAAAACAAGGTAAGCATGGGCAGAAGATGGATACATTGAAGAAATACTCTATGTACTACATAAGAAAGGAGTGATTTAGATGCATGACAGGTGCATACCAGTGTTTGTGTTACAGTTAAAAAAAAAAACGTAAGGTCCGCATCTTTTTGTACATCTCAGACGAATACCACAGGATGTGTGTAGAGAGAGGATATCCTGATCCTGGCATTCGTGGGGATAGAGTTTCTCACCAGCCCTATGGGCATGATGGTCAACCTCATTATCCAACCAATGGAAATGGTCCTATATATCCAGAGCTTCCCCAGAGCCCTCAAATCCCTCAGATTCCTCAAATCCCTTATATTCCTATTAATGGACATAGCAATGGCAATGGACAAAGACCTCATGGACCTGTTGGTGAGCCAAAGAGTGTTTTTTTTTTTTTTTAAATAAATGAAAAAATATATATAATATAAAACCACTATGACCATTGACAAGTGAAGTGAAAAACATTAATTATCTTGCCTCAGTGTTACATTATATATTAACAGGAAAAATGACTAAGCATAAGAGACTGCATGTGGGGCCGGTGGTGTAGTGGTTAGGGTGCTGAGCTCATGATCGGGAGGTTGTGAGTTCAAATTCCACTGAGATCTTCACTGCGCTAAGACCCCTGGGAAAGGTCTCAACCACAACTGTGCCTCTGTTCACCCAGCAGTATAAATGGGTACCAGTAAAAATATATTGGGACGGTAACCTGCGATGGCCTAGTGTCCCATCCAGGAGGAGTTGAACTCCTGGTAGCTTCATGCTACAGAAACCAGGGATGAGCACTGGCCTGATGAACCACTAGGCTCGGGGGTAAAAACCCAACAGACTTTACCATAAGAGACTGCATAGCTGCAGATCAGACAGGTGGCGTTAATGTTAATCATTGTGTGCAATCTATAAACTTGAATGATTTGTATTAAAGTCAAAAGGTTGTTTGTTAGAACAATTTTCCGTGCAAGTATAGGGGTCACATGAATTTAAACTAACAGGCTTTGTGTTTATTTTCCAGTTAGTTTAAATCAGACAACAAACAAATGCCTGCTGATGCCCACCTTGTGTCTCAATGGCCGCTGTATCCCAGTGGGGTTCAGCCACCGCTGTGAGTGTTACATTGGCTATGAAGTTGACAGTCACATGGAGTGCTCAGGTAATTCAAGCTCAATTAAGATAATGGAGAATTTATTTATTTTTACATGATGACAGTAGATTTTCATTCATTCATTCATTTTCTGAACTGCTTAATCCTAATTAGGGTTGCCGGGATGCTGGCGCCCATCTCAGCCGACTCCGGGCAAGGACAGGGTACACCCTGGACAGCTATCCAGGCTATTGCAGGGCAAACACACACACACACACACACACACACACACACACACACACACACACACACACACACACACACACACAACCATTCAGATTCACACCTAAGGGACATTTGGAACAGCCAGTTTAACCTACTGTGCATTTTTTTTGGACTGTGGGAGGAAACCAGATTTCCTGGAGGAAATCCCCCCCCCAAAGCATGAGGAGAACACAGTAGATTTTACTTTAAAATACATAATAGCAAGTCTTCAAAGCTCAAATGCTTTGTATTGCAGACGTTTTTTTGTGGAGGAAAGGAAAGTGCTGAACTTTCTAAAGTTCTAAAGTTAGGTTCTAAACTGAACCTAAAGTACCCCCTCCCCCACCACACATTTGTCCTGCTGGTTCAGGAATTGAACCAGCAACCTTTTAGTCCCAACCCCCCTTTTTCTAACCATTAGGCTTCTTAGCCAGAGTGACTTACAGATGTGCTTTAAAGTCACTATCAGTGAATATATTCATAGTCAAGTATATCACCATGCAAACTCAGTGGGTCAGTGTGTGTGTGTGTGTGTGTGTGTGTGTGTGTGTGTGTGTGTGTGTTTAAAGCAGAGTGGTAATCTAAGTACTGCTGATAAAGTTAAGTTTCCATCCAGTGACTCAGCTGTCCGAACATCCAAAACAAGTTCATGCCATCATCTTGGAGCCAGAACAGAGAGGAGTTTATGCATTTCCCCTTTCTCTTTTGGTAGAAAGAGGGACCAGCTTAGCAGTGCTAGAGGAACTGGGAGAATGTATGTGTGGGGTGTGATACGGGCTTTGAGGTTGGCATTCTGACCAGATGCCCTAGCGACCTCAACTGGCCCCTCTCAATGCGGAGGAACAGTGGATCTACTCCGAGCTCTCCACGGATGGTAGAGCTTCTCACCTTATCTCTAAGGGACAACCCCGCCACCCGGCGAAGGAAGCTCATTTCAGCCGCTTGTATCCGTGATCTTGTTCTTTCGGTCACTACCCAAAGCCCGTGACCATAGGTGAGGGTTGGAACGTAGATTGACTGGTAAATTGAGAGCTTCACCTTGCGGCTCAGCTCCTCCTTCACCATGACGGACCGGTACAAGCACCGCTTAACAGCAGAGGCTGCAGCAATCAGTCTGTCAATCTCTCGCTCCATCCTTCCCTCAATCGTGAACAAGACCCCAAGATACTTAAACTCCTCCACTTGGGGCAGGACCTCATTCCCGACCCAGAGGGTGCATTCCACCCTCGTCCGACTGAGAACCATGGCCTCAGACTTGGAGGTACTGATCCTCATCCCGGCTGCTTCGCACTTGGCTACAAATCACTCCAATAAGAGCTGGAGGTCCCGACTTGATTAAGCCTTCTCCAAATCTACAAAGCACATGTGGACAGACTGGGCAAACTCCCATGCCCCTTCCAGAATCCTGTGGAATGTATAGAGTTGGTCAAGCGTGCTATGGCCTGGACGAAAACCACATTGTTCCTCCTGAATCCGAGGTTCGACTATCGGTCGGATCCTCCTCTCTAGTACCCCTGCATAGACTTTCCCAGGTAGGCTTCTTCTTCTTCTTGTCCTTTTGGCTTTTCCCTTCAGGGGTCGCCACAGCGAATCATCTGCCTCCATCTCACCCTATCCTCTGCATCTCTTTCTCTTACACCAACTGCCTTCATGTCCTTCTTCACCACATCCATGAATCGTCTCTTTGGTCTTCCTCGAGGCCTTCTGCCTGGTAGTTCCAACCTCAGCATCCTACTACCAATATACTCATTACCTCAGCATCCTACTACCGATATATTCACTAGACTTTCCCAGGTAGGCTGAGGAGTGTAATTCCCCGATAATTGGAACACACCCTTCGGTCCCCCTTCTTAAAAATTGGGACCACCACCCCAGTTTGCCAATCCAGAGGTACAGCCCCCGATGACCACGCGATGTTGTAGACACATATCAACCAAGACAGTCCTACAGCATCCAGAGCCCTGAGATATTCCGGGCGGATCTCATCCAACCCTGGAGCTCGACCACTGAGGAGCTTTTTGACAACCTCAGTGACCTCCACTCCAGTGATGGGCGGACCCCCACCCGAACCCCTAGGGTCTTACTCTTCCACGGAGGGCGTGTTGGTGGGATTGGGGAGGTCCTCAAAGTGTTCCCTCCACCTCTCGACGACATCCCCAGTCGAGGTAAGCAGCTCCCCACCTCCACTGTAAACAGTGTTTGTGGAGAACTGCTTCCCCCTCCTAAGGCGTCGGATGGCGGTCCAGAACCTTTTTGAGGCCAACCAACAATCACTTTCCAGGCCCTCACCGAACTCCTCCCATGCCCGAGATTTTGCATCTGCGACAGCCGCAGCTGCAGCACGTTTGGCCTGCCGGTACCTGTTTGCTGCCTCAGGAGTCTCACAGGCTAATAAAACTTGATAGGCCTCCTTCTTCAGCTGGACGGCCCCCCTTCACTGCATGTGTCCATCACCTTGTTTGGGGGTTACCGCCACGACAAGCACCGATGACCTTCCGACCACAGCTATGGGCTGCTGCCTCAGCAATGGAGGCACGAAACATGGCCCATTCAGATTGCATGTCCCCCGCCTCCTCCGGGACGTGGTTGTAGCTCTGCCGGAGGTGGGAGTTAAAGGTCTCTCGGACAGGGGACTCCGCCAAACGTTCCCAGCAGACCCTGATTATACACTTGGGCCTGCCAGGTCTGGAAGGCAACCTCCCCCACTACCGAAGCCAACTCATCACCAGGTAGTGATCGCTAGACAGCTCAGCTTCTCTCTTCACCCGAGTGTCCAGAACGTATGGTCGCAAGTCCGATGACACGACTACAAAGTCAATCATCGAATTGCGACCTAGAGTGTCCTGATGCCAAGTGCAATTATGGGCACAATTATGTTCGAACATGGAGTTCTTGAGAGACAAACTGTGACGAGCACAGAAGTCCAACGAAACACCATTCGGGTTCAGACTGGAGAGGCCGTACCTACCGATCACACCCTTCCAGGTCACACTATTGTTGCCCACATGGGCGTTGAAGTCTGCGAAGACAACGAGTGAGTCTCCCGAGGGAGCGTTCTCCAACATGCCCCCCAAAGACTCCAAAAAGGGTGGGTACTCTGAACTGTCATTTGGTGCATAAGCACAAATAACAGTCAGGACCCCCCGCCTGAAGACGGAGGGAAGCTACCCTTTCGTCAACCGGGGAGAACCCCAACATTTGGGCACCGAGACGTGGGGCAACAAGAATACCCACAGCGGCTTGCCACCTCTCCCTATGAGCAACTCCAGAATAGAATAAGGTCCAGCCTCTCTCAAGATGGCTGATTCCAGAGCCCAAGCTATGCGTTGAGGTGGGCCCGACTATATCTAGTCGGTATCTCTCCACCTCACGCACCAAATCAGGCTCTTTCCCCACCAGAGAAATGACATTCCATGTCCCGAGGGTCAGAGTAAGTAGCCTTGGATCGGTCCTACAGAACCCATGTCTTCGGCTGCCACCCAACTCACACTGCCACCCAACTCACACTCCCCCGGGCCTGGCTCCAGGAGGGAACCCCGGTGACCCGTGTCCGGGAAAGGGAGACTGCTTCCTTTGATCTCTCTGAGATGTCATAGGAGGTCTTCTGAATCGCAATTCGTCTGGACCTGTTTGCCTTGGGTGACCCTACCAGGGGCAGTATGCCCACGACAACACAGCTCCTAGGATCATTAGGTCACGCAAACCCCTCCACCACGATAAGGTGGCGATTCAGGGAGGGATATATATATATATATATATAATACAATATCAGTGCACAGCTACATTTATAGATTAATGAAATATTTTATTTAATTTATATCTTATGCTTTATAGATATAAATGAATGTGCTTCTGACCCGTGTACAAATGGAGACTGTGTGAACACCGCTGGCTCTTACTACTGCAAGTGTCATACAGGCTTTCACCGGCCTCCAGGCAAGCAGGCTTGCATTGGTGAGTCTTCAATAATAACACACACTTAAAATAC
Source organism: Plotosus lineatus (assembly GCA_024760905.1). Taxonomy (NCBI): domain Eukaryota; kingdom Metazoa; phylum Chordata; class Actinopteri; order Siluriformes; family Plotosidae; genus Plotosus; species Plotosus lineatus. The sequence goes on along the minus strand of CM045750.1, from coordinate 2,912,407 downwards.
TTTAGAAGTGTCCTCTTATCACTTTACTAATCGTGCATGTCTTGCTGAAGCTGTGGTGTCCTGTACTCCTTGACAGATATTGATGAATGCCTGCATAATGGAATTCTGTGTAAGAACGGACGCTGTGTGAACATGGCAGGTAGCTTTCGGTGCATTTGCAATGCAGGGTTCCAGCTGACACCCGATGCCAGGAACTGTATTGGTAAGACATATTGTCTGCATTGTTTTAGAAAATAGTTATGCAATTCAAGACTGATTTTATGATTAAAATTTACTTTGTGTCTCAGAGATTAATTAACCATACTTAAAAAATCTTCAGACATCCCTGGATGACAATTCATGCCATTTTCTTTTCAGACCATGATGAATGTTCCATAACAAACTTGTGTTTGAACGGCATGTGCATCAATGAAGACGGCAGCTTTAAATGTGTTTGCAAACCTGGTTTCATACTTGACTCGAGCGGTCTCTTCTGTTCAGGTGTGTTGTTATCAGCTATGCATCTTCAATGCACTTTTTTGAATCTCTGAACTCATTCTGGGTGTAATTTAATGATATTCTTGATGCAAAAGTTCTCGCATTAAATTTATAGCCAAAGCTGTTTAATGTTCAGACATTTTTAAGAGTACATATGCACTGTATTTATATGTGGGGCAGTGGTGGCCTGGGGGTATAGGGTGCTGGATCACTGATCCTAAGGTTGGGGGTTCAAGTACCACTCTCCTCAAGGTTGATACTGCCCAGCCCCAGTGCAGCTAACTGGGTTATCAAAGGCCTGCCATGTCTCTCACTGTCTGTGGTGAGAGGTTCATGTAAAAGAACCATTGCTGACTTTCGTAAAAAGTAGCTGCAAAGCCGTCAGCGTGTTTCTGTCCCTTGCTAAAAGGGTTATGTCAGGAAGGGCATCCGACGTAAAAACTATGCCAAATCAAATGTGTGAATCATTTGCTGTGGCGACCCCTGATAAAGGGAAACAGCCGGAAGGAAATCTCATATGCACGGTAGTTATATATGTGTTCTTATTTTAATAGATATTGATGAGTGCTTGACCCCTGGTATCTGCATGAATGGGAGGTGTATAAACACAGAGGGATCTTACAGTTGTAAGTGCTTGGCAGGACTGGCTGTTGGGCCTGATGGACGTTCATGTGTGGGTAAGGACATAAAAAACTTATGAACACCCCCATACCGCATAATGTAACAAACCATGCTATGATCTATGCTTGTCAGGGTGTTTAAATTAGTTTATGTCCTGTGGGTTTTGAGGCATAGAAAGTGTAAGAGCATCAGATATATAGGAAATAGTGTTTAGATATTAAATTTACCTTTAGATACAACCTTAACAAGAGAATTGTTAGGACTCACCATCATACAGCTGCTGGTTTCTATATAGAGGATGATGCTATTAATACACATACAGTACACTTAGTGACTCACAATCACTTAGCCGAACTCGTCCTTCACTCTTCACAGATATTTTGACATCTGGGATGTCAACATCCTGTTTGAAATTTAGACCAAAAACTGAGCCCAGACTTTTTATTGCCTAAGTGTTTAACTGTTTACAGCTGTTTACTGTATTAGTCACACGTCCTCTCTGCTTCACCGAATTCAGATTTTCAGGAAAGGGAAATGTTTTATGATAATTGCTCCATCAATAAATGAATTCATTTTTAATTAATTATTAAGTTCATTATCCCTAACTATGGGTATAATACCTTCAAGTCATCCATCCATTGTTGATTGTCCTTATCAATGTGGAAGCTGGAGCCAATCCCAGATGACTTTGTGTGAGGTCTGAGTACAGCCTGAGCAAACCAATCTATGGTAGAGATGACATTCACATCCACTGAACCTTGGAGGACACTTGTAGAATTTTGGGGAAAACATTAATGTTTTTTAATTTTTTTCTGTTGGATTACATTAGGTCAGAACGATAGCATAATGATTAGCACATCCACTTCACCACAAGAAGGTCCCGGATTCAAGTTCTTGGCTCAGGAGCTTCTGAGTGGAGTTTGCATGTTCTCCCTGTGCTTGCATGGGTTTTTCCTGGGTACTCCGGTGTTCTTCCACAGTCCAAAACAATCTACATAAGTCTAATTGGTTGTTCCAAATTGCATCTAGGTGTGAGTTAGTATTGGACCAGCAAATGTTTGGAAAACAGCTCAGGGCGTATACCGCCTTAATCCAGTGCCAGCTGAGATAGGCTCCAGCCTTCCTGGGACCTTAGTAGGAGATGAGTACATAGGAAAACATTGTAAAAAAAAAAAATCAGATGACATTTGCTGAAACATTGGAATATGATGACTCAAATCGTGATCATATCAGAATTGTATGTGCGCATCTCAAGTCTTAAGATGGACTGTGGAAGGAAACTTGAGGGCATGGAGGAAAGATATGCAGCGTAGTGGAAAATGCAAACTGCACAGAAGAGTCAGTACATTGTGAGATTTAAATCAAGAACACTTTTGCTGTGTGGTGATGGTTCTCCACTACACCAGTTTGTTTCTGTACAAGCCATCATTATTTCTTTAACCATGATATTTGTTTCAGTGTGTCACTGTGGGGAAGGAAATGCAGTGCTTAGTGTATAACTGCAGATTACATACACTAAAACCTCTAATGATTTCATTATGTCAGATTCTTGTAGTATTATTTTTGTACTGTATTGCCTAATTTCTTCCCATCCTTTCATAACTAGACACACACATGCGCAGCACCTGCTATGGAGCTATTAAAAAGGGGGTGTGTGTTAACCCTTTCCAGGGAGCAGTCACCAAATCGGTGTGTTGTTGTGCCAGCACAGACTACAGTTTCGGGGAACCCTGTCAAGCGTGCCCTGCCCTGAACTCAGGTATATCTGAAGTCATCGTGCTCCGCTCTTAGTGTCTGAAGCCCATCTGACCACCTCTTCATAAATAATATATATAAAACTACAATTTAAAAATTTGGATTTGGTGATATCCACCTGGCAAGGTTTGCTAATTGCATTTGCTCACAAGTGGGTATCTGTTCATGTCTTCATTTAATATGAAAAGCCGAGACTTGAGTTGAGAATTGTTTATGCTTCTCCTCTTCTTAGTGAAATAAAACACAATAATTTTAATAATCCTGTTTGCCAATTTCAAATGTATTTTTAAATTTAGTTTTTATTCTTGAATGTTATTCATTCATTTAGTTAATGTTTTACATTTTCTTGTCGTGCATTGTACTGACATCACTTTATGAGCATAGGCATTATTTTTGAATAACATTTTTTGTACTTCAACCCCTCAGCTCTCAATTACAGGATCATTTTGCCTCTGGCTTATTAGGATTTATGTTTATAAAATTGTTCTGTTAAAATTTTTGTTTAGAGTTTAGCAAATAATAATTTTGGTGACATAGTGGTTGGCATGTTTCCCTCTTGGGTTCTGGCCCTGCGTTTGATCCCCGTGCTCAGGAATTTCAGTGTGGAGCTTGCATGTTCTCCCCATTCTTGCATGGTCTCATGGTACTGTATTCCATTTTCCTCCCACAGTCCGTTGCACATTGGGCTGATTGGCTTTTCCAAATTGCCCCTATGTGTGAGCGTGGATGGTTTTGTGTACATTGCCCTGTGATGAACTGTTGAGTGTACCCTGCCTTTGCGCAGTGTTGGCAGTGACAGGCACCAGTCTATGTGTTACCTTAGTAGGATTAAGCCATTTGGCAAATGATTGAGCGAGTGAATAATTCATGTTAAGACAAACACCAGTGAGGGCAAAATAATATAATATGTACTATACCTGCCCCATATAAGAAGTTATTGTATCTGTACATTTGAGACATAGTGGTGAGCACGTCTGCCTCACATCAAGAAGGTCCTTGGTTCGATTCCCAGCTCGGGTGTTTATCTGTGGAGTTTACTTGTTCTCCCCGTGCTTGTGTGGGTTTCCTCTGGGTTCTCCAGTTTCCTTCCACAGTCCAAAAAGCATGCACAGTAGGTTAATTGGCTGTTCCAAATCACCCCTAGGTGTCAGTGTGTGTATGAATGGTGGTGTTGGCCCTGCAATGGCGTGGTGAGCTGTCCACGGTGTACCCTGCCCTTGCCCGGAGTTGGCTGCGAATATGCGCCATTTTCCCCGTGACCCTAATTAGGATTAAACATTTCTGTGTATTTTGTGTGTAAGAGTACTTGTGATTTTTTTTATTTTTTTATGTGTGTTTCCAGTTGAGTATACTGAACCTATTGTTATTCGCTATTTTTTTTAATCTGAGGAGTAGTCAGAATTCTTGATAAAATTACAAATGAAATCTTTCTTTGTTTCTTTTTTTTTAGCGGAATTCAATGCCTTGTGTCAAAGTGGAATTGGATTTTCAATTTACGGAACAGGTGTGTAGTTTTCACTGCTATAGTTTTACAGTTTTGGAGTATGAATTGGCTATTTCCAGTCGGTTCATATGCAGAGCTTTATGAAAGGCTGTGGAAGTGATTTTACAGCTGCACTTTCACCCACAGACATTAATGAGTGTGCACTGGATCCTGATATATGTTCTAATGGAGTATGTGAGAATCTGCGAGGACGCTACCGCTGTATCTGCAACACAGGCTATGAGACTGATCAGAGTGGCCAGGCCTGTCTTGGTGAGCAGGAGTATCCATCCATAAATTAAGGATATACTTTGACTATACTGCGTTAAATGTATCCTCGCAAAGTTTAGGTGATACTATTTTTTTTACAAATTCGAAATTAATAAACATCCATCCATTCATTCATTTCTTACAGGCTGTCCCCCGCCGTATCCACCACCATTTCCACCACATCCGATGCAGCCACTTGTTACCACTCAACCAGTGCCGATTCTTTGTGTTTATTTTATATTTTCATTTTATGTTGAATGGTCCCTACAAATTTCAGTCTCACAGGGGCCACATTAAGTATGCACATGGTCATGCAAAAAAATGATAGATAATTTATCACAGAATTGCTTGTTTAGACTTGTTTACTGTATGCCCACGGGCATCATTATTCTACCTGATTTCCATGTCACAAGAATCAAATGTTGAAGAAACATGATACTACATGCATTTCTAGTTTATTATACAGATCTCACACACATCCATCACGTAGTGTGTTTACTGTTTATGGATTATCTTCAAGGAATACAGTTCTTATTCATTTGTCCACATGAAACTTAGTGAGGCCGGAGAGGGGGTGTTAATATATCTTAGTAGCCCCACCCAAACTTGAACACCTTGAGTGTGTTCTCTGGCACCACTGGAAACACTCTGATTGAGTGCTTGGTGATGTTGGGTGATCTCACCTCTTGTCACTTTTTTCTGTTGGGTTGAGTGTATTCTCATCAAACCCCGAACTGTTGAAACTATTAAGGTTTCTATTCTACAGGAGATAACCACTATCTCACTCAACATGACCTCTGACCTATGGAAGTTTTCAGAATCATCTTCAAGCACGTATAGACAATAATGGACACCATTTATATCCTGTCTCTTTTTTGGGATAAGATAAATTTGGTTATAAGCATTTCTACTTCCACAGAGGTCCAGCTAGGACATTATTTCAATACTGAATAGGAAGAGAAATCAGAAGAGATGACCTGATACAATGTTTTTGTGATACTTACGTATGTGCTGATTAGAATTATATTGCGATTCTAAAGTATCGTGATTTCTACAAAACTCCTGATTCCATATGACAGTTTTCTTCTTTTTTTCTGCTTTTGTTACAATTTTAAAACATTGAACCATATAAAAGAAATTTGAGCCAAACCTTCAAAACTTTAAACCCTGAAAGATTTATTCAAGAGATATACAATACAACTGAATTGAACAGGACACGTTGCTACCTGTAGGACAATAGAGGAATGGCAGCATTTCACAACATAAAATTAAAATACAGTGGTACCTTGTCTAATGCATTTAGTCTGTTCCGAGGGCAAGCTCATAAGCCAAAAAGTTTGTTAGATGAAGCAATTATTCCCATAAGAAATAACAGAAACCCAATTAATCGTTCCAACTCCCTCCCAAACTCGTATAACCTGATCTAATATAGTAAAGATAAACATGTAAAAACAATAAATATTTCATAATAATTCTACATGTACATTAACATTAATAATTAATAATAAAACAAGAATAAACAATAAGTCAACTAACCCTTCCGATCATCGACTGCAGCAAAGATGTCAGCCAGAAGGTGGTGCGTAACGGGGGTGGAGGAGAATTTTGTGCGTGCGCATGCTACGAATGCCATCGAGGAAAGGCTTGTGGTGAGCTCCCACAAGTCCACTGCTTCTCAAATAATGGGGTGCACCCTGGTGTGAAGCTGGGGGGGTATGACCATGGAGAACATGCTTTTTTTGCCATACTGTACTAGAATTAAGTGTAAGTGCACATCCACTACAGTAGTTGGCAGTGGCGCTCCCATTGTCCCACTAGGGTGTAGGGGAGAAAGCATCGAGAAATCGATATGAAGTGCAGTAAACACTATTTATACTCATGTGCAGGGCACTGATGGGGCGTGAAATGTTTTTTTTTTTCCTAGAGGGGGCATCACATAAAATAATTGAGAAGCACTGCACAAGGCGTTCTCGGAGTGTGGAGGAACATGCGCAGAAGAATACGAGGCTAATCGGCCCGGAAAAGCCATTTCCCCAGCAGAGGTCGTAAAGTGAATTTTTGTTTGTTGGATGGACCAGATTTTTGGTGGGATAGAAGCTCGTATCATGGAAAATTCGTTATAAGGGACAATTGTTAGACAAGGTACCACTGTATATCATCCAATTAAAAACTGATTTAGGAGCCAGTGTAGCAATTCATGAATGACTGCAAAAACAATCATGATACACAAGTGAAATTATTATTTTCTCCCATCTCTAATACTAAGATCTGTTAATTTTATTTTTGCTTTTAGTTTCAGAATAATAATTTCCAGAATATAATTGTACTTCAGGGAATTTGGATAATTCTTCGGTAACTAGTTGATTTGGCTACTTCTTTGTCTTTCCCCAAAGTTTATCGTTTATTGCCAATTTTGTGTCGTATTACTGAAACTGTGTAATTTATTATCCAGCCTTTAGTATAATGTCTAAGCAGAGCGATGATACTGTGTTTTCTTTTTGCAGATGTTGATGAATGCATGGTGAACAGATTGCTCTGTGATAATGGACTGTGTAGGAATGTTCCAGGTAGCTACACCTGTACATGTCCCCTGGGTTATGCTTTCAAACATGAGACAGATACATGTGAAGGTAAGGACCCCTGTGGTTGGGCAGTTTCTGCCAAGTTTGGACATGAATCTGTAGGAGGGTCTTTTGGATACAGATTGATTTAACCAAGTTCCCAGTCAAAATTACAAAATGTATTTGCCATAATGTACGTTTATTAGCTGAAAACAATTACGTTTAGCTCTTAAGGTAATATTTATTTGGGCTGTACGATATACAAACCAGTTTTTACAATTAGTATTAATTCAATTTTTTGTCATTCATCGAATCATCTGCCGAGCTGCTTAATTTGACTACTGTAAGATGGAGGGGGGGGGGGGGGGGGGGAAGTCCTTTGGGCTTTTTTTATACCCGAGCCATAGCACCTCATCAGGCTGGTGCTTATCCCCAGTTTCCATATCGTGACTTGACTAGGAGGTCAACTCCTCCTGGATGGGACGCTAGTCCATCACAGGTTATCTTCCCAGTATATTTTTACTGCTACCCATTTATACTGCTGGGTCAACAGAGGCACACTTGTGGTTAAGACCTTGCCCAAGGGTCTTAGTACAATGGGGATCTAAATGAGATTTGAACACACAACCCCCCGATCATGAGCGCAACATCCAAACCACTATGCCACCGTGCCCTAAGATTGAGGCTATGTATTTCTCAGCTGACACTGGGTGAAGACTGGGCCAGACCTTCACTGGACCATCTCTCTCTGTTTCTCTCTCTCTCTCTCTCTCTCTCTCTCTCTCTCTCTCTCTCACACACACACACACACACACACACGTGCAAAAATACACTTACGTCTACACTCACATCCACACCTAGGGGCAATTTGAAATAGCTAATTTGCCTAATGTCTGAAGACTGTGGGAAGTAACCCACCAAAGCATGGAGAGAACATGCAAACTTTTAACAGTGAACACTATCACACAGCAGCTTTTGGGAAATACAATTGTAGATTTGGCCTCCTACTGAACAGTTTAGATGTGACCGAGAGAATGAAAAACTCCCAGTGGAGTCATAAAATGGAAACTATTCTATTCTCAGTGTCACTGGATAGATCATTACGTGTCTTAGCACTGTATTTTGTAGAGGAGTAAAATCAGACAGTATTAAATGTGATGAAAAGATTTCTAGTATGACGGTATTGTGGATGGCAATCCTTAAATGAGTGCAGGGCAGTTGTATGATGAAAAGGGTAAATCTTAAGTACATATCTACAGTCTATCAGTGAGATTATCCATTGAACAAAGTGAGTTCTGGGCTTCAACTGCATACATAGGGGACCAGCGGCAAAGGATGTTGACGACAAGAGAACTGACAGCAGTGTTGGTCTGTAGTGGCACATACCATAATCTTTCAATATGTTGATGAGCACTCTGATAAACCATAGTTTACAAATAATGTTATATGGCTATATGACCGTCTTTAAATTATGCAAATAAGTATTGAAGGATTTATGTCTGTAAGACTATCACTACTTTACCATTTACTGTACTTGAAAAGCACATCACACACATGATGGCTTTGTCCATATTATAAAACCCTGACACTGATTAAAACATTTAAAATTTTTAAGGTTATCTTGTCATTTTATTTGTGTTTTGCCATGAAAAAATAGCATGAGCTATCATCCTTGGCTCGAGCACTACATCCTGGTGTTTTATTGAGTAATAAATTAGTTGTGGAACTTTATGTGGCTGGCTGGTAAACACATTGGAGCTCAGGCTTTGTCTAACCATCACCAGCTGGAGGTAACCGGATGCTTGTATAGTGGCAGTAAGAGTGGGTTTTGGCAGGTATACTGGAGCCACGGCCAGAACAGCTGCATAGAGTTTCGAATGAGATGAGTAAGTGCTTGATAGCAACACAAATATGCAACTACACATGGTCTAGTGGCTGTAATAGGTTAAGCATTTCTTGCGAAACACCCACAGTACTGCAGCGCTTTAAAATTTACAGTAACATTTTATTTATTTATCACTAAAAACCACATTCATTCTGTCACCCTTATAGTTTTCCTGTAACTCTTCACAAATTTCTCTCCTGCTCCTCTTCTGTCTTCAGCTTTTCAATCAGGAACTGTTCACATACAGGAGATTTTAATATCAAACGGAAACCATAAAAAATATATATATTTTTGAATCACATCTACTTGAGTCACAGATGACTGGATGAATCAATGCTACATCACTTACCATATATATACAGTAAAACCTCCGCTGACGAACGCTTAAGCTCACGAACTTTTCGCCTCAAGAACATTAAATTTGCGAGCATATAGTCTCTGCTGACGAACTAGTTTTCGGCGGACGAATCAAACCACGCGGTCGAACAGCGCCACGGTGTCGGCCACGAGAAGCTGACGCACGCTCACGGCGTCACAGTTCGTCACCCCCTTTCTTTGAATGCGGAAGTGGTTTGTGTTTGATAGACATTTTGGACCATATTGAGTGTACTTTTGCTATTATGGGACCGAAAAAGACCCCACCACAGGCGGAGATCATTGAAAAACACGAACAAGGTGTGCGTTTGTGTGACTTAGCGTCCCAGTACCAGTACGCTAAGTCTACCATTGCTCCCATCCTTAAGAACAAGGAAGCTATTAAGGGTGCGTGTGTGGCTAAGGGTGTTTCCAAACAGTAGGCGTTTCCAAACACTCCTTCCAAACAGTAAGTCCCTCCCTCCCGCCTCCTCCCACTCCATTCCATCAAGCCATCAACTACCATCACAAAGGTAAATAAAACGACTTTATTATACAGTACAGTTTATTTCTTTAATTGCAATACAATAGCACATTTATTATACATAAAATAAGGTATATTTTTGTGTAGTTTTAAGGCTTATTTAGTAGAAAATTATGTTTTATGGGGACCTGGGAACGGATTATTCTCATTTTATTCATTTCATATTCTCATTTTATTCATTTCATATTCATTCATCTCACTTCATCATGAGTAATTATTCTCATATATTTTTTTTTTAAACACAGTAATTACCACAGCATTTGTGTACTTTGTACTGTGCTCCTTGTCCTTTTACTCTCAGAAAGAAAGAGAGAGGAATCACAGCAGATATTCTCTAGATAGTGATGCTGACCATTTCTTTTCTGGAATGTAATGACACAATATTTCCAGGAGTATTTTAGTGAAGCATTGTGATTGCTTTTAATGTCTGTCTTACTGTTTATACTTTCCTTGTGGAAAGTAAACGACACACACACACACACACACACACACACACACACACACACACACACACACACACACACACACACACACACACACACACACCTTATTAGGAACGCCTTATACTAATACTGGGTAGGATCTCCATTTGCTCTTAAAACAGCCTCAGTTCCTATGTTGTTCCTTCCAAAATACTTGGGAAACTTACCTTAAATATTCTGGTCCATGTTGATAGACATTTAATCCAACACATTTAATATAATTCCTGCTAAAATCTGTAGTGCAGTTTAATTCTATGAATTAAGATATAAGATACAGCTTTATTAATCTCACAATGGAGAAATTCACTGTTACAGGCTCTTGAGGTACCATCAGTAGGGGGTGCAAAAATAGATACATATACAAACATACACACATACATATATATTATATAAGTAAATAAATAAATAGATACATAAATACTATAAATTAATAAACAATAAAAGAAAAGAAGGGAACGACTTTGTAGACTGGCCTATATTCAAGTGTATATGTATCTGAGGGCAGAGTAGATGGGTTGATATGGTTCACAGTCAGTGGGGTAGATGTGGTTGATTAAAGTGCACGGGGTTTTTATTGCACATAACCGGTATTTTCACAGACAGTTACAAAGTGGCGTTGTACAGTCTGACAGCGGTGGGAATGAACGACCTGCGGTAGCGCTCCTTCCTGCACTGAGGATGTCTCAGTCGTCCACTGAAGGAGCTACTCAGCTTCTCTACAGTCTGGTGCAGTGGGTGAGAGCTGTTGACCAGGATGGATGTGAGCTTTGCTACCATCCTCCTCTCACTCACCTCCTCCACAGAGTCCAGTGGGCAGCCTAGGACAGAGCTGGCCCTCCTGACCAGCTTGTTCAGTCTCTTTCTGTCCCGCTCTGTGCTGCCCGGGGCCCAGCAGATGGCAGCGTAGAGGATTGCAGAGGCTACCACAGAGTCATAAAAAGTCCTGAGCAGAGGTCTGCATACTCCGAAAGACCTAAGTCTCCTCAGAAGGTGGAGGCGACAAGTCGACCACCATCTCCTTCGTCTTCCTATTGTTCAAGCACAGGTGGTTGCGCTCACACCAGTCCACGAAGTCAACAATGACCGACCAGAATTATCCCCTATGAATCCACCACATCCAAAAGGTGTTCAGTTGGTTTAAGACCCAGTGAATGGGAAGACCAAAGATCTTTTTGTCATGTTCATGAAGCTAGTTTTGACTTCGGGCTTGTGACATGGTGCTCCTTTCTAACTTGACATGGTCTTCTGCCATTGTACAAACCGGTTTCCAAAAAAGTTGGGACACTATACAAATTGTGAATAAAAACTGAATGCAATGATGTGGAAGTGCCAAATTTCAGTATTTTATTCCAAACAGAACATAGATGACGGGGTCAAAAGTTTAAACTGAAAATGCATCATTTTAAGGGAAAATATGTTGATTTTAAATTTCATGGTGTTAACAAATCTTAAAGTTGTGACAAGGCCATTTTCACTACTGTGAGGCATCCCCTCTTCTTACATCAGTCTGCAATGGTCTGGAGACCGAGGAGACAAGTTTCTCAAGTTTAGAAATAGGCATGCTGTTCCATTCTTGTCTAATACAGACCTCTAACTGTTCAACTTTGTTGCACCTTCCTCTTTATAATGCGCCAAGTACTCTCTGTAGGTGAATGATCTGGACTGCAGGCTGGCTATTTCTATACCCGGTTCCTTTTCCGACGCCGCCCTGATGTTGTAATTAATGCTGCATGTAGTCTGGCATTATCATGTTGAAAAATGCAAGGTCTTTTCTGAAAGACACAACGTCTGGATGGGAGCATATGTTGTTCTAGAACCTGAATATACCTTTATACATTGACGGTGCATTTCCAGATGTGCAAGCTGCCCATGCCACACGCACTCATGCGACTCCATACTATCACAGATGCAGGCTTCTGAACCGAGTGCTGATAACAACTTGGGTTGTCCTTGTCCTCTTTAGTCTGAATGACCTGGCGTCCCAGTTTTCCATAAAGAACTTCGGATCGTGATTCGTCTGACCACAGAACAGTTTCCCACTTTGCCACACTCCACTTTAAATGGCCCCTGGCTCAGAGAAAACGCCTGCACTTCTGGGTGCTGTTCAGAAATGGCTTCTTCTTTGTACTGGACAGTTTCAGCAGTCAATGGCGGATGGAACAGTGGATTGTGTTCACCGACAATGGTTTCTGGAAGTATTGCTGAGCCCATTCTATGATTTCCCTTACAGTAGCAGTCCTGTTTGTGGTGCAGTGCCCGAAGGCCCGAAGATCACGGGCAAACATTATGGTTTTTTGGCCTTGACCCTTACGCACAGAGATTGTTCCAGATTCGCTGAATCTTTGGATGATGTTATGCACTGTAGATGATGATAACTTCAAACTCTGCAATTTTTTTGCTGGGAAACACCTTTCTGATATTTTTCCACGAGCTTTCTATGCAACATAGGGGTAATTGGTGATCCTGTACCCATCTTTGCTTCTGAGAGACACTGCCACTCTGAGAAGCTCTTTTTATACTAAGTCATAGTGCCAATGGACCTCATTAGTGGTAATTTGTCTTCTAATTTGTTCTTTATGAGTGCAGTTGACTTTTGCAGCCTCTTATTGCTGCCTGTCCCAACTTTTTGAGATTTGTTGACACCATGAAATTTAATATCAACATACTTTTCTCTAAAATGATACATTTTCTCAGTTTAAACTTTTGACCTGTCATCTATGTTCTATTCGGAATAAAATGTTGAAATTTGGCACTTCCACATCATTGCATTCAGTTTTTTTTCAATATTTGTACAGTGTCCCAACTTTTTTGGGATCCGGTTTGTAGTTCATATACGTTCAGGTTTGATGTGTTGAACATTCTGAGATGCTTTTCTGCTCGTCATGATTGTTCAGAGTGGGTAATGTAGCCTACAGAATCATCGTTACCTTTCTGTCAGCTTGAACAGGTCTTGGTATTGTCCATTGACATCTCACATCCATAAAACTGATGCTAACTGATTGTTTTTTTTCACCATCCTGAGTAAATTCTTGAAATTCCTGTGTGTGAAAATTCCAGGAGATCATCTGGCACCAGCGATCATGCCATGGTGAAATGTTTAAAGATTTTTACAATGTTCATGTATGTCCCCTGATTCTTCTGGTTGATGGTAACGTTACCTGAAGATTCTGACCTGAATCTGTAGTTTTAACATTGCACTGATGCCATATGATTGACTGACTAGACATAAATGAGTAGATGTATCAGTGTTCCTAATCAAGTTCTCTGTGTATGTAAGATCTATATACGTTTTTAAAATATGATAACACATATTATTGATTTTAGACTTATAAATAATGAAGCTGAGCTGAACAGCTCACCGCTAATGTCTGTGTTCTGCTCTCGTTTTTGTTTCAGATCTGAATGAATGCGAGAGCAGTCCATGTATTAATGGAGTGTGTAAGAACAATGCAGGCTCTTTCTCTTGTGTATGCTCTCCTGGCAGTGTACTTGATCGGACTGCCCTAATTTGCATTGGTAATTATTTACAGATGTGTGCGCGCGCACACAGACACACACACAGAAAATACAGCACAATGAAACTTTTGTCACAAAACAATAATAGTTGTTATATGTAAAACTTTTGCTGTTTGTGATGGGGAGATTTATTTCAAACCCAGGACCTTTTTCCTGTTATGCAGACAGGCACCACTACATCAGTAATATGCCAGCAACTATTTTGTCAACCAAGAATTAACAAGGTCTATCTGCCATTTCATTCAAATGCCAGATAGATCATGATAATTCTTGGTTGACTGTTTGTATTTATTATACGAAAACATGTGCATTGTTTTTACAGAATCTCTGAAGGCGACATGCTGGATGAACATCCAAGAGAGCCGCTGTGAGATGAATATAAACGGTGCCACATTGAGATCTGAGTGCTGTGCCACACTGGGAGCTGCATGGGGAAGTCCCTGTGAGCCCTGTGAGAGGGGTATGTCAACCACCGTAACAATAACGTTACTTAAAACAATCTGCAATCCATCCTTGTTTCACACTCTCTTGATGTGTTTTAAATGCTTTGAGTTGTTGTGAATAGCAGATCTACCAACTACCAACTTGCCTTGTTAAAGTCTCAAAAGAACAATAGAAAATATTTTAAGACTTGATGCCCTATGGTACTGAGATTTTAATAGCTCAATAAAATACCTACTTCTATGTCATCCAGTGAGCCAGCATGAATCGAAACCAAACACAAAGTGCAACTTGGCCTGTTTTCAATCAGAAATGCTGGCACTGCTGTTTGTAACGGAAACGGATGCCATCATGGCCTGCTATTGTGAATAATTTTGATGTCATTTTATTCCTTCTTGTGTTACCGAATATTGTTCCACTGCATTTTTTTTTTATTCATTCATTAATTCAAGTGTCTGCCCTCACGCCAGTCCCAAGCCTGGATAAATGCAGAGGGTTGCGACAGGAAGGGCTTCTTCTTTTCCTTTCGCCTTTTCCCTTCAGGGGTCGCCACAGCAAACCATCCGCCTCCATCTCACCCTATCCTCGGTATCTTATACTCTTACTCCAACTACCTTCATGTCCTCCTTCACCACATCCATACATCTTCTCTTTGGTCTTCCTCTAGGCCTTCTGTCTGGTAGTTCCAACCTCAGCATCCTACTACCAATATACTCACTATCCCTCCTATGTACATGTCCAAACCATATTAAACTAGCCTCTCTGACTTTGTCTCCAAAACGTCTTACATGTGCTGTCCCTCTGATGTACTCATTCCTGATATTATCCATTCTCGTTACTCCCAAAGAGATCCTCAACGTTTTCAAATACAGAATGCGACAGGAAAGGCATCCGGCATAAAACTTTTGCTAGAATACAGAATGCAAACCGTAAATACAAATTTCATATCAGATCAGTCGAGGCCCGGGTTAACAACGACCGCCATCAGTGCTGTTAACCAACAGGGAGCTGGTGGAAATTGAACGACTGTTGATCAAAGAAGGGGAGGTCGAAGAAGGAGAGGTCGAAGAAGGAGAGGCGGGAGGCGTGTCCATAGGCAGAGACAAAGACGAGGAAAAGCATGAGTCTAGGACTGAGAGTAGGGACTTTGAATGTTGGAACTATGACAGGAAAAGGTAGAGAGCTGGTTGACATAATGTAGAGGAGGAAGGTGGACATAGTCTGTGTTCAGGAGACAAGGTGGAAAGGTATCCAGGCTAGAAGCTTAGGAGCAGGGTTTAAGCTGATTTATCATGGTGTGGATGGGAAGAGAAATGGAGTAGGAGTCATCTTGAAGGAGGAGTTTGTCGAGAATGTTCTAGAAGTGAAAAGAGTGTTAGACAGAGTGATGAGTCTCAAGTTAGAAATTGAAGGTGTGATGTTCAATGTTGTTAGTACTTATGCCTCACAGGCAGGATGTGAGCTAGAAAACAAGGAGAGATTCTGGAGTGAGTTTGATGAAGTGATGCAGAGTACCCCCTGAGGTGAAAGAGTGGTCATTGGTGCAGACTTCAATGGACATGTTGGTGCAGGCAACAGAGGGGACGAGGAAGTGATGGGCAGGTTTGGTATCCAGGACAGGAATACAGAAGGACAGATGTTGATAGATTTTGCAAAAAGGATGGAAATGGCTGTGGTGAATACTTTCTTCCAGAAGAGACAGGAGCATAGGGTGACTTATAAAAGCGGAGGTAGGAGCACACAGGTAGACTACATCTTGTGTAGGCGATGTAATTTGAAGGAAGTCAGTGACTGCAAAGTAGCAGTGGGTGGGAGTGTTGCCAAACAGCATAGGATGGTGGTGTGCAGGATGATGCTGATGGTAAGAAAGGTGAAGAAAGCAAAGGCAGAGCAGAAGACAAAGTGGTGGAAGCTGAAAAAGGAAGAGTGCCGTGTTGTCTTCAAGGAGGAGTTGAAACAGGCTTTGGGTGGTCAGGAAGTGCTTCCAGATGACTGGACAACTACAGCTAATGTGATCAGGGAGACAGTTAGGAGAGTACTTGGTGTGTCCTCTGGAAGGACAGTAGATAAGGAGCCTTGGTGGTGAAATGAAGAAGTGCAGGAGTGTGTACAAAAGAGGTTCGCTAAGAAGAAGTGGAACATAGAGAGGACCGAAGAGAGTAAACAGGAGTACAGGGAGACACAAAGTAAGGCGAAGGTAGCGGTGTCAAAGGCCAAACAGAGGGCGTATGATGACGTGTATACTCGGTTGGACAATAAGGAAGGAGATTTATACAGGTTGGTACAGTAGAGGAATAGAGATGGGAAGGACGTGCAACAAGTTAGAGTGATTAAGGACAGGGTGGGTAATGTATTGACTGATGACAGAAGTGTGCTAGGAAGATGGAAAGAGTACTTTGAAGAGCTGGTGAATGAGGAAAATGAGAGAGAAAAAAGAGTAGAAAAGGTGACTGTTGAGGAGCAGGAAATAGCAAAGATTAGTAAGTGTGAAGTGAGGAGGGCATTGAAGAGGATGACGAATGGAAAGGCAGTTGGTCCTGATGACATAGCGGAGGAGGTATGGAAGTATAGGAGAGGTAGCAGTAGATTTTCTGACAACAATATTCACCAAGGTCTTAGAAAGTGAGAGGATGCCAGAGGAATGGAGGGGAAGTGTGATAATGCCCATTTTTAAGAACAAGGGAGACATGCAGAGTTGTGGCAACTACAGAGGGATAAAGTTGATGAGCCATACGATGAAGTTAAGGGAAAGAATAATGGAAGCTAGAGCTAAGGGCAGAGGTCAGAATTTGTGAACAACAGTTTGATTTCATGGCAAGAAAGAACACCACAGATGCAGATTTTGCTTTGAGGATGTTAATAGAGAAGTACAGAGATCAGTAGGAGCTGCATTGTGCATTTGTGGATCTGGAGAAAGCATATGAAAGGGTGCCGAGAGAGGAACTGTGGTATTGCATGAGGACGTCTGGAGTGGCAGAGAAGTATATTACAGTGGTGCAGGACATGTATGTGAGATGTAAGACAGTGGTGAGGTGTGCTGTCAGTGTGACAGAAAAGTTCAAAGTGGAGGTGGGACTGCATCAGGGGTCAGCTCTGAGCCCCTTCTTGTTTGCTATGGTGATGGACAGGCTGACAGATGAGGTTAGACAAGAATCCCCATGGACTATGATGTTTGTAGATGATTCTGATGATACAGATCACCTTGTGATCTGAAGTGAGAGCAGAGAACAAGTGCAGGAAAATCTAGAGAGGTGGAGGTATGCCCTGGAAAGGAGAGGATTGAAGGATAACCTCAGTAAAACAGAATACATGTGTGTGAATGACAAGGACTCAAGAGGAACAATGAGGTTACAGGGAGCAGAGATAAAGAAGATGGAGGATTTTAAGTATTTAGGCTCAACGATCCAGAGCAATGGAGAGTGTGGAAAAGAGGTGAAGAAGCGTGTGCAGGCAGGTTGGAATGGTTGGAGAAAAGTGTCCGGTGTGATGTGTGATAGGAACGTATTGGCAAGAATGAAAGGAAAAGTGTACAAGACGGTGCACTGCGGAAAAGACAGGAGGCAGAGCTGGAGGTAGCAGAGATGAAAATGTTGAGGTTCTCTTTGGGAGTAATGAGGATGGATAGTATCAGGAATTAGTACATCAGAGGGACAGCACATGTTAGAGGTTTTGGAGACAAAGTCAGAGAGGCTAGATTGAGATGGTTTGGACATGTACAGAGGAGGGATAGTGAGTATATTGGTAGAAGGATGCTGAGGTTGGAACTACAAGGCAGAAGGACGAGAGGAAGACCAAAGAGACGATTTATGGATGTGGTGAAGGAGGACATGAAAGTAGTTGGAGTAAGAGTGGATGATGCAGAGGATAGGGTGAGATGGAGGCGGATTGTTTGCTGTGGCGACCCCTGAAGGGAAAAGCCGAAAGGAAAAGAAGAAGAATTTGAAGTCACTTTGTCTTAAACTCTCGGGATTTTGAGGTTTTTTTTTCTGTTGCTTTAAAATTTTGTCAGGAAGGAAAATGCAGTGATACCCAAACCTATGTGAGTCATCTCCTAGGTTAGAGTCGTGAAACCACCAGTGCAGTATCTGTCAGAACATTTTCGTTCTCGATCTCTGCACATCTGTGTCATCCATGCATTATGATCAAATATTTTCTTAGTTTAAAATCCCACTAAGAATGTGGTGTTAAAACTAGAATTAAACTGGCAATGGGAAAGAACATTAAAGGCAACCAGCTGTGTAGAGTTTCCATAATTAATGATGGATGTCTTTCTAATAATCTACATTCCCAGATATTGTCTGTCAAAAAGGCTTCATACGACCAAGAGGGACCATTTGTGAAGGTAAAAGCACAGAACTCACAATTTTGTGTCAGGTATCTATATTATCTGTTCAATTAAGTTTGCCTCTTAAACTTTTAAACATTTAATTACTTTTATTGATCAATTTCTAGTGATAACTCTAAAACAGTTCAGGATAGAAGTGAAACCACTTATAATGGACCTGAATATCATGGTAATATTATTTTTATAACCCATAGATCTGGAGCATATAGTTAGTTTTTGATTTACCAGTCACCTGCATTTTTAACGTTGTCTTTGTCATCACACTTACTTGTATGATCCTCAAGTGCTCCTCAAAACAGTTAACTTGGAAATCCTTAAAAGGCTAATATTGCCATGATACTCATGCTGGAATTCAGTTTACTAAACAGAATGGTTGTATAATTCTTATGGTTCTTTAGTAACTATGATGAAACTGGTGTGTTGTAAAATTTAATTTCTCTCCTTTAGATGTGAATGAATGTGAGGTGTTTCCTGGTGTGTGTCTAAATGGACGGTGTGTGAACACACAAGGTTCCTTTATGTGCCAGTGTCCTGCAGGACTGACACTGGATGGCACTGGACGCCTTTGTATTGGTGAGTCAGTTTTTTCCTTTTTCTTCTAACATGACATGCAACAGTAACATTGAACAAGAACTCTGCAGTGAGGTCCAATGTAAGTAGCATTTATGAAATAGTTCTCACCGCAAAGGTCAAGTTGTGTCAGAAGCAGGTGACTACACTGTGATGAATGTCAACATTCTGAATAAATAGGCCTCCTTGTTCGTCCATCGGAATGACGATGACCACGGAAATCAGCATGACGTCGAGGTTTGCCTGTGGCTACATCTTCTTCTTCTTCTTTTCCTTTCGGCTGTTCCCTTCAGGGGTCGCCACAGTGAATCATCTTCCTCCATCTCACTCTATCCTCTGCATCTTCTTCTCTTACACCAATTACCATCAAGTCTTCCGTCACCACATCCATAAATCTCTTTGGTCTTCCTCTAGGCCTTCTGCCTGGTAGTTCCAAGCTCAGCATCCTACTACCAATATACTCACTATCCCTCCTTTGTACATGTCCAAACCATCTCAATCTAGCCTCTCTGACTTTGTCTTCAAAACCTCTTACATGTGCTGTCCGTCTGATGTACTCATTCCTGATCTTGTCCATCCTCGTTACTCCCAAAGAGAACCTCAACATTTTCATTTCTGCTACCTCCAGCTCTGCCTCCTGTCTTTTCCCCAAGGCAACTTTTTCTAAACCATACAACATTGCTGGCCTCAACACCGTCTTGTACACTTTTCCTTTCATTCTTGCCAATACCTTCCTATCACACATCACACTGGATACTTTCCTCCAACCATTCCAACCTGCCTGCACACGCTTCTTCACCTCTCTTCCACTCTCCATTGCTCTGGATTGTTGAGCCTAAGTACTTAAAATCCTCCACCTTCATCTCTGCTCCCTGTAACCTCACTGTTCTTCATGGGTCCTTGTCATTCACACACATGTATTCTGTCTAACTGAGGCTAGCCTTCATTCCTCTCCTTTCCAGGGCATACCTCCACCTCTCTAGATTTTCCTACACTTGTTCTCTGATCTCATTACAGATCACAATGTCCTCTGCAAACATCATAGTCCATGGGGATTCTTGTCTAACCTCGTCTGTCAGCCATAGCAAACAAGAAGGGGCTCAGAGCTGACTTTTGATGGAGTCCCACCTCCACTTTGGACTCTTCTGTCACACTGACAGCACACCTCACCACTGTCTTACATCTCTCATACATGTCCTGCACCAGTGTAATATACTTCTCTGCCACTGCAGACTTCCTCATGCAATACCACAGTTCCTCTCTCGGCACCCTTTCATATGCTTTCTCCAGATCCACAAAGGCACAATGCAGCTCCCTCTGTACTTCTCTATTAACATCCTCAAAGCTAACACTGCATCTGTGGTGCTGCTCCTTGGCATGAAACCAAACTGTTGTTCACAAATTCTGACCTCTGCCCTTAGTCTAGCTTCCACTATTCTTTCCCTTAACTTCATCGTGTCATCAACTTTATCCCTCTGGAGTTGCCACAACTCTGCACGTCTCCCTTGTTTTTAAAAATGGGCACAAGCACACTTCTCCTCCATTCCTCCGGCATCCTCTCACTCTCTAAGACCTTGTTGAATGTTCTTGTCAGAAAATGTACTGCTACCTCTCCTAGACACTTCCATACCTCCACGGGTATATCAACAGGACCAACTGCCTTTCCACTCTTCATCGTCGTCAATGCCCCCTTACTAATCTTTGCTACTTCCTGGTCCTCAACAGTCAACTTTTCTACTCTTTTTTTTTTCTCTCTCTCATTTTCCTCATTCATCAGCTCTTCAAAGTACTCTTTCCATCTTCCCAGCACACTTCTGTCATCAGTCAATACATTACCCACCCTGTCCTTAATCACTCTAACTTGCTGCACGTCCTTCCCGTCTCTATTTCTCTGCCGTGCCAACCTGTATAAATCATTTTCTCCCTCCTTACTGTCTAACCTAGCATACGAGTCATCATCTGTTTGGCCTTTGACATCGCTACCTTCGCCTTACGTTGTGTCTCCCTGTACTCCTGTTTATTCTATTCGGGCCTCTCTATGTCCCACTTCTTCCTTTGTACACACTCCTGCACCTCCTCATTTCACCACCAAGTCTCCTTATCTACTGTCCTTCCAGAGGACACACCAAGTACTCTCCTAACTGTCTCCCTGATCACATTAGCTGTAGTTGTCCAGTCATCTGGAAGCACTTCCTGACCACCCAAAGCCTATTTCAACTCCTCCTTGAAGGCAATACGACCCTTTTCCTTTTTCAGCCTCCACCACTTTCTGCTCTGCCTTTGCTTCGTCACCTCCCTTATCCTGCACACCACCATCCCATGCTGTTTGGCAACACTCTTACCCACTACTACTTTGCAGTCACCGATTTCCTTCAAATTGCATCGTCTACACAAGATGTAGTCTACCTATGTGCTCCTACCTCCGCTTTTATAAGTCATCCCATGCTCCTGTCTCTTCTTGAAGAAAGTATTCACCACAGCCATTTGCATCCTTTTTGCAAAATCTATCATCTGTCCTTCTGTGTTCCTGTCCTGGATACCAAACTTGCCTATCACTTTCTCGTCCCCTCTGTTGCCTGAACCAAGATGTCCATTGAAGTCTGCACCAATGACCACTCTTTCACCTCTGGGGGTACTCTGCGTCACTTCATCAAACTCACTCCAGAATCTCTCCTCCTCTTCTAGCTCACATCCTGCCTGAGGGGCATAAGCTACATAACTGGCTGATGAGGCCGATCCGAGCATTGACACATCTTATGGCACACAGGACATGTGTGTCCTGTTGGATACTGACAGTGCGCTGGTTGCGTCTCTAGCACTTCTGCTCAGCGAGGGTGATGTGCCAGTCCTCTGCTAACTTTTCTTATTGCGTGGTGGCTATATGCAATGCAGGCCGGTCAGCAGTGCAGACTTCCCAAGACTGTATTGATTTTGAAGTTTTTCATTGAGACTTTCAGGCTGTCCTTGAAGCACTTTTTCTGACCGCTAGCAGTGCACTTTCCTTGGTTGAGCTCTCCATAGAGGAGCTGCTTGGGGATATGGCTTAGAAGTGAGATCCAGCGATGGTTGTTGCAAGACCAGCGGTTACCCTTGCGTTTGTAGAGATGGACAATAGTCACATTGCGGAACCCCTGCAGGAGGTGTTCACTCTCCCTCATGAACTGGGAGAGGTTTGTCAGTTCATTGAGCAGGGTCTGTCCACCGGCCTTGTAGATATCTGCCAGGATGGCATCAGAACTGGGGGCTTTTTCATTTGAAAGATTCTTCACAGCTTTTGAGACCTCTTCGGCGGAGGGGGCAGAGCCCAAATGGTTCCTCGTTGGCATCCTCGTTGATGTGCAGCTGGGTCGGTGTCATTGATGAAGGATGGCCTGTTGAGCACGATGTTGAAGTGCTCTGCCCTTCTGTCCAGGATCAGCTTCTTGTCGGTCAGCAGGGTAGAATCGTCTAAGCTGAGCAGAAGGGAAGAACCACAAGAACTGTGTACCGTACTTCGCTTGAGTGCGTCGTAGAGCTTCTTTGTGTCCTGCCTATCTGCATGCTCCTGGATCTTGTCTGCTTTGGCACTGAACCAAGGGTCCTGCATGGCGTGAAGCCTGGCCTCAACCTTGCTGTGGATGGAGGTGAAGACAGCTTTCTTAGCAGCACACTTGGGGTTGCTCTGGTGTGCGGAGGAGATGACTTTTTCTTCCAGGAAGAACTGGATTACATTGTCATTTTCATCGAACCAGTCCAGGAGTTTTTTTGCTTTTCAGGCTGATGACTTCCAAGGCAGTGGAGTAGGTGGTGTCTCTGAAGTGTGCCCATTGCTCCTCGACACCATCTAGGGTGGGCTGGTTGTGAGGTACCTTGGTCTCCAGAGCTCCTGAGGGTTCTTCAATTTCTCCATATCAAGCCGCTTGGTGACCTTCTGCCCCTGGGAATGTTTCCTTGGCTGGATCTGGAGGCTCATCTTGGATGCGATGAGTCAGTGGTCTGTCCAGCAGTTGGTTGCCGAGTTTCTCATAGAACTTGTCATTGGTTTCTTCAGGGTTGATCATGGTTGGTGCATAGGCACTGATCTTATATGCAAATCTTCCCTTCCTGAGCAGGAGCTGCGTCTTCATTTACTGGTGTTCATTATGCCTTCCAGAATCTTGCCAGTTTCCTCAAATGCTCAATCTTGATGGCAAAGGCCCACACCTGCCTCGCTGAACTCCTTGCTGCTGCGTCCACACCAGAAGAAGGTGTCGCCACCACCGGTCTCTGTCAGCTGACTCTCGTCGAGAGAGCAGGTCTCGCTGAGGGCTGCAATGTTCACCATGTAGCGTGCACCATGTAGTTCATGCCTCAAGGGCAGTCTTTCTCTCGGCCTATCTACTCTGACATTGTCAAGCAGGGTTTATTGATGCTAAAGTAAGCATTACCCCCTTATTTTTCTTGGGTCAACTGCTGTAGGGGAAACCCTGCCTGCTGGCCAGGGATGTAAGTGACGCAGCTATAGCTAGGGCTCCTTTTATTACCCTGTCCGCATGCTATGGAGGTGAGCCAGTTTCCTGCATCCCAACAGTGCTTCAGTCAGTGGAATACGACCAGTATCTGAGCCACCTGTGTCCTGGTTTGCAACTACAGCTCCCAGTGGGTTCCTCACCTGCTGCTTCGCTGCTTGCCCATTGCCACAGGACTTGACAATGCAATGGGTAGATATTGTGACTTGCACAGGACTTGGATTATAGTGAGGGGGACTTGCATCAGCCTCACTTTCTTATCCTGGTACGCCCGGTCCAGCGGCAGGACAAAGTTCAGACAGCTGGGGATGAGCAGGTGATAGCAGGGGCTGCCTGAAGGAGACAAATATGCCATCCAACTGCCTACAGGGTTCCATTCTGACGTCTTCTGATGGGTAGTCTACCCTAGCCTTTGACACTCCCGTGACGACCACAAGAGAGTGGTACTATTTACCCAGAGCCGGAGGTTGCTTTGTGGGCACCAGGGCATATCCACACACCAGTGTCCTGCATGCCACACATTTGGGAAGAACCCCAGGGGGACATGCCTCCTCCCTAACATGCGGCAGGAAGCACAGGGTTACATGATACCTGTTGCGGGCGAAAGCCTAACCGGACCCAACTGGCATAAATAAGCCTAGAGCCTTGCTAGCTGAGTGTGATTTCCTTAGTAATGGTCAATCTTTGATCACCGTTGTTAAATAAATGTGATAAATGTGGTCTGTAATGCCAGTGTCAAAACACATATTTTTATTTCATATGTACAAAATTACAGTATGTGTAATATTTTCCTAGGCTCCCACACATACACCAATCAGCCATAACATTAAAAACATTTTGATCCCTGACAGGTGAAGTAAATAAAAAATTACATCTTGGTACAGTAGCAACAGCTAAAGATTGGGATGTATTGGGTAGAAAGTGCACAGCCGGTTCTCAAAGTTTGTGATGGAAACTGGTCCTGGTATGTGTTCCTGGTGTCCCTGGTATGCAGCGGTAAGTAGGTACCGAAGGTTAGCAACCAGTGAACTGGAAAGAGTGTCATGGGTGTGCAAGAGTATTACGTTTATTCTGACACCAGAGAAGATATACTGTTGCAAAAGTGCCTAAAATGTTAATCCTGACTATGAGAAAACCACCCTGGCACTGGGTCGACCAACACAGTGCTTTTCAGATTACAGTGCATGCGGCTACACGGACTTAGATCAATAAGGTGGTGTTAATATTATGACTGATCAGTGTACATGTTTATTTGTATTTGTGTTTCTTATTAAGTTAACTTAATATATGGTTTCAGTGATTTAATTTTTTTTCTACATAGACATTCGCTCAGAACTTTGCTACCTGACCTATGATGAGGATATGTGTGGTCAGCCGGTGCCTGGAAGATTCAGGATGGATCTATGTTGCTGCACAGTTGGAACTGCCTGGGGGAAGGAGTGTGAGGCATGCCCTGAGCCTGGCACACGTGAATACGAAATGTTATGTCCCAGAGGACCTGGCTTTGTCAACCGTGCAGACATACTTGGAGGCAGACCGTTGTATAAAGGTAAAGAGCTCTCCCAAGGCATTATCGCTGTATGTACAGGGATCCCTCACTTTCCGTGGTTAATTGGGCCCGAGATTCCCACACGACCATCAAAATCCCCGAAGATCACCCACCCCACCCCCAACTGACATATATGTACATGTATATGTGAATATAATATCAATAAATACATATACAATGCTATAAATGCTTATAATAACAATGAAACATTGAAAAAAATAACAAGATGTAAATTAAATAGAAATACAGATGCTCTCCAACTCGCCAACATTCGTTTTGCAAACATCCAGAGATACCAACAAAGCTGTCCAAGGTCAAAAGTGAAATGAAATTGAAGAACAAGTAGAAAAATAGAAATGGAATAAAGAAAGATACATCATAAATATGATTAAACCTGATCCTGAGGTACACTTAATACACGGCTCCGGCAGAGGGGGGGGGCATGCCTGCGCAGACGTACGCACACACAGATGCAACAATGTTTAGATGGGAGTTTTGATGGGAGATTTTGGGTTGTTTTTTGTTTTGTGTTGGTTTAGGTTTTTTTTTTTTTTTTTTTTTTTTTTTGCATAATTGGCCTCGTTTTTGTGACATTTTCCTTAACTTTTCCACCTATGCTTCTTTAATTTCCTTATTTTTTAGTTCGATGAATATTTATTTATTAAAAAAACGTGATGCACTGAAGCCGCATTATTTGAAGTGCGAAGTAGCGAGGGATCCCTTTGTATGTATTTCAAAGGTTCAAGATCACGTCAAAAGCTTAAAGTTTTGTAATTTAGTTTAAAATACACAACAGTGCAGGTTGAAATAATGTGTGTAGCAGGATGGTTTTGATGGTGGTTATGTGCCGTTCCAAATCGTGTTAGACCACGGTGACATTGACTGGCACTGACTTCCAAGAATTTCAAGATTTTCAAAATTATTTTAAATCTTATGCCAGTCCGTGTATAACCTTCTTAGCTGCCTTTTAGATTCTTCCATATAGCTTCCATGTTGTCAACATTCACGCTTTTTTTCTGAATTGCATTCAGTACAACCTCTTTACGACCTATTAATACTATAAACTACTTTCAAATCTGTTCCAGTGTGAGGCTGTTTTGCCACACCGCCATCATACTATTTTGAAGGGTCAACACTCTTTGGAACCATACCCAACCACCATCTAACTCTCTGTGAAGTATTCTTACATAGACCCAATAATGTGTGCATGATGGCATCCAAATCCCTCTGATGATATAGTGTAAATTAAATTAATTTTTATACTCTGCTTGTTCTGTTGTTTTATTTTGCTCATAATTTAATCTTTGGCAGACATTAACGAATGTAAAGTGTTCTCCAGTATTTGTACACATGGAACATGCCGGAACACAGTCGGGAGTTTCAGATGTCGCTGTAATGGCGGATTTACTCTGGATATGGATGGACGTAACTGCACAGGTACCTACTGGGAGTGAAGAACACACTTAATGAGCAGAAATGAGCCTGTAAATTACCCTTCTCAAATAAGCTGCAATGAGTACAGTATTTTCAAAACTCATGACCGAACAGAACATCTCTCCTTTACACGTGTGACAAACAAGCTATGGGTACAGTACTATGGAGATTCAGCTCCCTCTTGGCCAATGGGAGGCTAGCGGGGCGAGATGTTGGGAGACCGCCAATGAGAGAGCAACTCGCACATCGTTTGAATTTTTGAATGGTGCATTTGAATTTTTGAATGGCGCGTTTGGAGCTTTTCGTAACAAGAGGTTGTTTCGTATACAGAGGGCGAACATTTAGGAAAATATTTTTCGTAACCTGGATTTTTCGTAAGTAGAGGGCCAACTGTAAATATATTGGAACCTATATCTATATGTGTATTTGGTGAAACTCTCCCTTTGTGAAAATAACAAGAGTATTTGACACTTTCTTTTTAATGAATAAAAAGGATTTTCCAAGTTGAAATGTTGTGAAACCTAAATCACCAAGGATGTTCATATTTTTCCCTTTCGGAGGAAAGGATGGCTGTATTTGTGGTGTTGGTAGTAAATCTGTTTATTAGTACAGATACCGTATTCGACGTGATAAAAGGTTGCTTAAAAAAATTGGAGTGGGTGGGCGCTTATTAAAATGATTACCAGCGGAGTGGAACGGTAAGTGCTTATTCCCAGCCAGGTGGAAAACATGCATAATAACAGAACAATAAGTGTTTTACTAGTATTTGTGTTATTCATTTTGTGATATTAACCAAACTACTTACATGAAAGCAGAAAATAAACAGAAAACAACATAATTAAAAAAAAACAAAAAGACCCCTTACTTTTCCCTCCCGGTGCTATTCCTTTAAACACCCCCCAATTGAGCCAGTCAACACGAATGTCAACTTTAGCACATGTCATGTTGAACCAATCAACACAAACAAAAACAAAAGCACATGGCCAGGAATGTGCTTAAATTTATGAAGTTAGTGAGCAGGAGAATCGGGTGAAAAATACTCATCACTTTCTGATAGGTCTATATCTGGCTCATCGCTCCATTCATTCAGAGCATCCAATAGTTTTGCTGTAGCAGTTTGTAATAGTTCATCGGTTGTTGGAGTTTTACCAAGAGAACACAGCAAAATATTTTCCTGTTTTTCAAAGCATGGCAGAACAATCAAATGTGTTGCTAGTGATGAACATTATAGACATTCCCCAGTGGCAGGCGGTCTTGAAATACTGTGTAAACTCACTTTTACAGGCAGTGAACGCCTCATTTTACGGTTGCAGGCACTGATCTAATCAAATTGGTTAGTTTGATGTACGATTTTGCTCCAGTACACATGGGCTGTTATTAGATTCAAGATAAAAAACACTGGGGGGTGCGCGGGGGGGGGGGGGGGTATTGGAACAGGGCACTTATATTTAAACTATAATTACCGTAGTCGACGTAATAAGCACGTAATTAAGTACTTTGACTGCTTCCCTTATTGTGTGTTTGTGTGTGTGGGTGTGCGCGTGCGTGTGTGAGAGAATAGACATTGAGGAGTGTCGGATCTCCCCTGATGTGTGTGGACAAGGGATATGCGTGAATACACCAGGCAGTTTTGAGTGTGAATGTTTGCCGGGTTACGAGAGCGGCATTATGATGATGAAGAACTGCATGGGTTAGTATCACTGCTGTCTTTACTATTACTGCAAGAGAAAATAACATCCGTGTATAAACTACTTTTACTCAGTAGGCTGTGGATAAAAAAAAGTTTGAGTCCCACTGTACCTCTGTGTGTGGATATATACTATTCTGCATGTAACAGATATTGACGAATGTGAACGGAATCCCGCACTGTGTCATGGAGGCTCCTGTAAGAACACAGAAGGTAGCTACCAATGTGAATGTCCACCTGGCCATCAGTTATCTGAGGATGGGGAAGCTTGTGAAGGTATGAACTCAACAAACGTTACACTACTCAGAAAATGTTGACGATAGTGGACCTATCTGGTTAAGAAAGATAAACTAATTGTTTTTTACTTAAGTTACTTATTATAAATGAAAGTACAGTGAGCTGCATTGATTCACAAAAGTGTCACGTTGTAATACATGTTGATGTGATCTACAGAGAAAGATCATTTAAAAAAAAATATATATATATATATATAGTTTTCCTTTGTTTTTCATGTAAAAACAGTGTTATGTAAAAAAAGATAATCATGCTTTTTCTACGTGTGTGTGTGTGTGTGTGTGTGTGGGGGGGGGTCTGTGGAATATCTTTCCCACTTTCTGATGCTGTGTGGGATATGTGATGTGTGTGCCTGTATTGTGTTTGATGTATGTTCCAGATGTTAATGAATGTGTATTAAGTGACACTCTGTGCCCCAATGGAGACTGTGTGAACGTGGCTGGCACTTACCACTGCTCTTGTTTTTCCGGATACCAGTCGATTCCAGACAGAAAAGGGTGCACAGGTAAAGATTCTGCAGTACTGAAATATTAACTTACTGGTTTCTGGTGTGTGAGATGAAGTGTATACACACACACACACACACACACACACACACACACACACACACACACACACACACACTTTATCTGCAGTACTGGTGACAAAGAGAAACACACATACATTAAGCACTGGAACCAGGAGCCAGAGAGAACACAGGGAAGCAGGGACGTGATGCAAGACAATCTTCTCACGCAGAGGTGAGCGTGCGGTTTGTGTTTATAGGGAATAGATGAGAGATGAGAATTCAGGTGTGAGCTACTGACATCCGAGCAGCTCAGCCACGGCCCTCAGCACGGGCGGGGAGAAAACAGAGAACACAGGGAAGTAGGGACGTGATGGGAGTTAATCCTCTGACGCAGAGGTGAGCGGTGAGAGATGAGTCTTTCACATCACTGTGGTGGGATTTTGGCCCACTCTTCTCTGCAGAATTGTTTAAGATCAACCACTTTGGATGCTTTTTGGGCATGAACAGTCTTTTTAAGGTCATGCCACAGCATCTCAATAGGGTTTAGGTCGGGACTTTGACTAGGCCACTCCAAAACCCTCACTTTGTTCTTTTTTAGCCATTCAGAAATGGACTTGCTGATGGGCTTCGGATCATTGTCTTACTGCAGACCCCCGGTGCTCTTTAGCTTGAGGTCTCGAACTGATGGACGAATATTTTTTGCCAGCATTTCTTTGTAGCGAGCAGAATTCATGGTTCCATCAATCATGACAAAGTTGCCCATGTCTTGACGCAGCAAAGCAGGCCCAGATCATCACACTTCCACCAACATGTTTCACTGTTGGCAGAATGTTATTTTTATCAAATGCAGTGTTGCTTTTGCGTCAGATGTAACGGGATTCATTTCCCCCAAAAAGTTCAACAAGAGTTTCATCAGTCCAGAGGACATTATCCCAAAAGCTTTGGGGATGATCAGGATGATTCTTGGTAAAGGTGAGTCGTGCCTTGACTAATTTTGGGAGGTCGGCCACTCATGTGAAGGGTCACTGCTGTGCCATGCCTTCTCCATTTATGGATAATGGCTCTGACAGTGGTCTGCTGATTTACCAATGATTTGTATCCTTTCCCAGACTGAGACATCTCTATAATTTTCTTTTTTGTTTTCTCTTGAAGCTCACTGGATCACGGCATGATGTGTGTTCAGTATGACTAACCTCACTTTGTCAGACAGGTTTTATGTTAGGGATCTCCTGATTGGAAATGTCTGGCAGCAGCCAGGCCTGGGTGTGGCCATGAAATTGAACTCCGTTTTTCCCAATGATGGGATTAATCACAATTACCTCACCTTTTAACAAGGGGGCAAATATTTTTTTCACAGATCTTCATGTAGGTTTGGATAGGATTTTTCTCTTAACAAATAAAATCACAACAGGAAAATTACATTTATTGAATACTTGAGTTATCTTTGTGCAATGTTTAAATTTGTTTGATGATCTGAAAAAGTTAAGTGTGACAAAGGTGCAAAAAGTAAAAAATCAGTTAAAAACTTTTGCACCGCTATGTATGTATGTTTATCTCAGTGCTTCTCAAATATTGGGGCACGGTATGATGCAGGGGAGGCGCGATATCATACTGCGGGGGTGTGGGGAGTGATGCCAGGGGGAGTGCTTATGACCCTGGGGAACATGCTTTTCTGAAATAGAGTCCGAAATTTAAGAGTATTTGCACCTCCACTCCAGTAGTTGGCAGTGGCGCTCTCATTGTCACGCTATGGTGTAGCGGTTTTTTGCACGAGCAAACGATATAAAGTGAAGTAAACAACCCCTCAAGAAACAACACTGAAAAATTTCTAACAGGAACGAAGAAAAAGGTGGAGTGAGACGGACATATGAAGACATAAGTTGAATGATTTCAAATAAGGATGTATTTTCCTCATCATCATCCTCACCATCTTCCGCTAAGTGCAGGGTCTGGTCGTGGGGCAGCAACCTAAGCAAAGAGGTTCAGACGTCCCTCTCCCCAGCCACTTCCTCCAACTCTTCTGGGGGGACACTGAGGCAGTCCTAGACAAGCCGAGAGACATAGGCCCTCCAGTGTGTTCTAGGTCGACCCCGGGGTCTCTTCCCGGTTGGACATGCCCGAAAGGCCACAACTTCCAGGACCAGATTCTGACCAGATGCCCAGGCCACCTCAACTAGCTCCTCTCAATGCGGAGGAGCACCGGATCTACTCCGAGCTGTCCACGGATGGTAGAACTTCTCAGCTTATCTATAATGGAGAACCCTGCTCATTTCAGCCGCTTGTATCCGCAATTTTGTTCTTTCGGTCACTACCGAAAGTTCGTGACCATAGGTGAGGATTGGAATGTAGATCGACTGGTAAATTGAGAACTTCGCCTTGCGAATGATGATGGACCGGTACAGGCTCCACTTAACAGCAGAGGCTGCAGCGATCCGTCTGTCGATCTACCACTCCGTCCTTCCCTCACTTGTGAACAAGACCCCAAGATACTTAAACTCCTCTACTTAGGACAGGACCTCCTTCCCGACCTAGGGGGTGCATTCCACCCTTGTCCGACTGAGAACCATGGCCTCGGACTTGGAGGTACTGATCCTCCAACTTGGCTACTTGCTACTTGCTACTTGGCTGCGAATCGCTCCAATGAGAGCTGGAGGTCCCGACTTGATGAAGCCAACAAGACAACATCGTCCGCATAAAGCAGAGACGAGATCCGATGGCCACCAAACCAGAACGCCTCGACTGCGCCTAGAAATTCCATCCATAAAAATTATGAACAGAATTCGACCTGTTATTGCCAATATGGACCAAACTCTGACTCCGGTGATACAGCGACCGAATGGCCCATAGCAACAGGTCCGGAACGCCATACTCCCGGAGCATGCCCCACAAGATTGTTCGAGGAACACGGTCGAAAGCCTTCTCCAAATCTACAAAGCACATGTGGACAGATTGGGCAAACTCCCATGCCCCCTCCAAAATCCTGTGGCGCGTCTATACGTTGGTCAAGAGTGCTATGGCCAGGACGAAAACCACATTGTTCCTCCTGAATCCGAGGTTCGACTATAGGTCGGGTCCTCCTCACCAGTACCCCTGCATAGACTTTCCCAGGTAGGCTGAGGAGTGTGATTCCCCGATAATTGGAACACACCCTCCAGTCCCCCTTCTTAAAAATCGGGACCACCACCCCAGTTTGCCAATCCAGAGGTACAGCCCCCGATGACCACGTGATGTTGCAGACATGTGTCAACCAAGACAGTCCTACAGCATCCAGAGCCCTGAGATATTCAGGGCAGATCTCGTCCAACCCCGGAGCTCGACCACCGAGGAGCTTTTTGACAAACTCAGTGACCTCCATTCCAGTGATGGGAAGACCCCCACCTGAACTTCCAGGGTGGTCTTCCTCCACAGAGGGTGTGTTGATGGATTGAGGAGGTCCTCAAAGTATTCCCTCCACCTCACGACGACATCCCCAGTCGAGGAAAGCAACTCCCCACCTCCACTGGAAACAGTGTTTGTGGAGAATTGCTTCCTCCTCCTGAGGCATTGGATGGCGGTCCAGAACCTTTTTGAGGGCAACCGATAATCACTCTCCACGCCCTCACCGAACTCCTCCTACGTCCGATTTTGCATCTGTGACAGCGTCGGCTGTAGCACGTTTGGCCTGCTAGTACCTGTCTGCTGCTTCGGGAATCCCACAGGCTGATAAAACCCGATAGGCCTCCTTCTTCAGCTGGATGGCCCCCTTCACCGCAGGTGTCCACCACCGGGTTCGGAGGTTACCGCCATGACGAGCACCGATGACCTTCCTGCCACAGGTATGGGCTGCCGCCTCAGCAATGGATGCACGAAACATGGTCCATTCGGATTCCATGTCTCCCCCCTCCTCCGGGACGTCGTTGTAGCTCTGCCGGAGGTGGGAGTTAAAGGTCTCTCGGACAGGGGACTCCACCAAACGTTCCCAGCAGACCCTGATTACACGCTTGGGCCTGCTAGGTCTGGAAGGCAACCTCCCCCACTACCGAAGCCAACTCATCACCAGGTAGTGATCGGTAGACAGCTCAGCTCCTCTCTTCACCCGCGTGTCCAGAACATATGGTCGCAAGTCCGATGACACGACTACAAAGTCAATCATCAAACTGCGACCTTGGGTGTCCTGGTGCCAACTGCACTTATGGGCACACTTATGTTCGAACATGGAGTTCGTGAGAGACAAACTGTGACGAGCACAAAAGTCCAACAACGAAACACCATTCGGGTTCAGACTGGAGAGGCCGTACCTACCAATCACACCCTTCCAGGTCACACTATTGTTGCCCACATGGGCATTGAAGTCTGCGAAGACAACGAGTCAGTCTCCCGAGGGAGTGTTCTCCAACACCCCCCCCCCCCAATGACTCCAAGAAGGGTGGGTACTCTGAGCTGTCATTTGGTGCACAAGCACAAATAACAGTCAGGACCCATCCCCCCATCTGAAGACGGAGGGAAGCTACCCTTTCGTCAACCGGGGAGAACCCGAACATTTGGGCCTCGAGACGGGGGCAACAAGAATGAGCAACTCCAGAATGGCATAAGGTCCAGCCTCTCTCGAGATGGGTGGTTCCAGAGCCCAAGCTATGCGTTGAGTTGAGCCAGACTATATCTAGTCAGTATCTCTCCACCTGATGCACCAGCTCAGGCTCCTTCCTTGCCAGAGAGGTGACATTCCATGTCCTGAGGGTCAGAGTGAGTAGCCGAGGATCGGTCCGACAGAACCCATGCCTTCGGCTGCCACCCAAGTCACATTGCACCCGACCCCTAAAACTTCTCCCACGGGTGTGGGTCCATGGGAGGGCGGACCCATGTCTCCTTTTCGGGCGAGGCCTGGCCAGAAGCCCAACCACCAGGCGCTCTCCTTCGAGCCCCTCCCCGGGCCTGGTTCTGGGGGGGGGGCCCGGTGACCCGCATCTGGGCAAGGGAGACTGCTTCATTGTATGTCTCTCAGTCATAAGGGTCTTCTGAATCACACTTTGTCTGGACCTTCACTCAGGACCTGTTTGCCTTGGGTGACCCTACCAGGGGCATTATCTCCCTGACAACATAGCTCCTAGGATCATTAGGTCACACAAACCCCTCCAGCACGATAAGCTGGTGATTCAGAGAGGGGAGGATGTATTTTTTTTATTTTTTATTTCAGGCACATTGGTGCACTTGAAGTCTTTTTCTGTTACAGATTAAAAATGTAAATGAAGTTTTTCTTTATTGTAAGTTGAACCATACAGACACTTCCCGCTTTACGTTCATTCGTTATACATATTTTTCGATTTTACGTTTAAAAAAAAAAAAAGTCAAATTTTGAGTTTAGTGTGCTCTCTGTAGTATGAGACATACCTATGTAGTACGCTGACGTAATATGCTACTTCCGCATGACGCTTGATTGATTGAAATCAATCTTCGTCCATTGTTTACAAACGACACACTGAACGTGCCCTCCTTCTTCCTAGTTCACTGCGTGTTACGCTTGTGTTAAGACGTCATCTGTGTTTTCTTTGCGTTTACACTGTTTTGCGGACTTTTGTAACCCTAAGCAAATATGGTTGGTCAGAAGCGTAAACCTACTTACTAGTGATCATGGTAATCAGAAAAGGCGGTAAGCCATCTCGTTGGAAATGAAGATGGCTATTATCAAGAAATTGATGCTGGTGGAAAACATGTGAATGTTGCACGTTTCTTCCAAATGGCGCCGTCGACCATCGGAACCATTTACAAGCAGAAAGATCGCATCATGGAGAATGTTAAAGGTTATAAATTAGCATATTGTGATAAAGTTCATTATTTTCTGTAATGTACTGATAAAAATTAAACTTTCATATATTTTAGATTCATTGCACACCAACTGAAATATTTCAGGTCTTTTATTGTTTTAATACTGATGATTTTGGCATACAGCTCATGAAAACCCAAAATTCCTATCTCAAAAAATTAGCATTTCATGAAAAGGAACTCTAAACAAGCTATTAACCTAATCATCTGAATCAACCAATTAACTCTAACCACCTGCAAAAGATTCCTGAGGCTTTTAAAAAAATCCCAGCCTGGTTCATTACTCAAAACCGCAATCATAGGTAAGACTGCCGACCTGACTGCTGTCCAGAAGGCCATCATTGACACCCTCAAGCAAGAGGGTAAGACACAGAAAGAAATCTCTGAGCGAATAGGCTGTTCCCAGAGTGCTGTATCAAGGCACCTCAGTGGGACGTCTTTGGAAAGGAAAAAGTGTGGCAGAAAACACTGCACAACCAGAAGAGGTGACCGAACCCTGAGGAAGATTGTGGAGAAGGGCTGATTCCAGACCTTGGGGGACCTGTGGAAACAGTGGACTGGGCTACAGGTGCCGCATTCCCCAGGTTAAGCCACTTTTGAACCGGAAACAGCGGCAGAAGCTCCTGACCTGGGCTACAGAGAAACAGCACTGGACTGTTGCTCAGTGGTCCAAAGTACTTTTTTGGATGAAAGCAAATTTTGCATGTCATTCGGAAATCAAGGTGCCAGAGTCTGGAGGAAGACTGGGGAGAAGGAAATGCCAAAATGCCTGAAGTCCAGTGTCTGGTCTGGGGTGCCATGTCAGCTGCTGGGGTTGGTCCACTGTGTTTTATCAAGGGCAGGGTCAATGCAGCTAGCTATCAGGAGATTTTGGAGCACTTCATGCTTCCATCTGCTGAAAAGCTTTATGGAGATGAAGATTTCATTTTTAAGCACGACCTGGCACCTGCTCACAGTGCCAAAACCACTGCTAAATG
Organism: Plotosus lineatus; assembly: GCA_024760905.1. Lineage (NCBI taxonomy): Eukaryota > Metazoa > Chordata > Actinopteri > Siluriformes > Plotosidae > Plotosus > Plotosus lineatus. The sequence continues at coordinate 2,876,368 of CM045750.1, read as the reverse complement.
GTTTACTGACCATGGTATTACTATGCTCAATTGGCCTGCCAACTCTCCTGACCTGAAGCCCATAGAGAATCTGTGGGATATTGTGAAGAGAAAGTTGAGACACACCAGACCCAACACTGTGGATGAGCTTAAGGCCGCTATCGAAACATCCTGGGCCTCCATAACACCTCAGCAGTGCCACAGGCTGATTGCATCCATGCCACGCTGCATTGAAGCAGTCATTTCTGCAAAAGGATTCCCGACCAAGTATTGAGTGCATAACTGAACATAATTATTTGAAGGTTGACTTTTATGTATGAAAAGCACTTTTTTATTTGTCGGATGAAATATGCTAATTTTTTGAGGTAGGAATTTTGGGTTTTCATGAGCTGTATGCCAAAATCATCAGTATTAAAACAATAAAAGACCTGAAATATTTCAGTTGGTGTGCAATTAATCTAAAATATATGAAAGTTTAATCTTTATCAGTACATTACAGAAAATAATGAACTTTATCACAATATGCTAATTTTTTGAGAAGGACTAGTATTTGATACTGTATTTGATGAGTGAAGGTGATTTTAAAATTTATCAATTTGAAATTATTTTGCTTGAATCTAATTTATTTGAAATTAATGTTGATATTATTTGACATATTTGATGTTATTTTACAATGTTATGTTTATATTAGTTAATTTAAGGGTGTTTTATGAGATATAATATTTATGGATGTAAGTTGGGGAGCGTCTGTATTCCTTTTTTTTGTTTTTAATGTTAAGGATACAATGTTATACAGAGGTGTACTAATAACAATTTAATAGACAAATAATACTACAGAATTTATAGTCACTCGCGGGGTGGTGGGGGTGTTGTGAAATGTTTTTTTCTTCCTAGAGGGGACGCCACTGAAAATAATTGAGAAGCACTGATATATATGTATGTTTTATTTATATATATATATATATATATATATATATATATATATATATATATATATATATATATATATAAAATGTTGCCGTAAGGCGGGGCACAAGCCAGTGTTCACCCTCATGCCGGTCCCAAGCCCGGATAAATGCAGAAGGTTGTGGCAGGAAGGGCATCCAGCATAAAACCTCTGCCAAAATTGTGATGCAAATGATCAAAACAAATTTCATACCCGATCGGTCGAGGCCCGGGTTAACAACGAGGAGAGGCGGGAGGTGTGTCCGTAGACAGAGAGAGAAGAGGAAAAGCATGAGTCTAGGACTGAGAGTAGGAACTTTGAATGTTGGAACTATGACAGGAATAGGTAGAGAGCTGGCTGACATGATGCAGGGGAGGAAGGTTGACATACTGTGTGTCCAGGAGACCAGGTGGAAAGGTATCCAGGCTAGAAGCTTAGGAGCAGGGTTTCAGCTGATTTTTCATGGTATGGATGGGAAGAGAAATGGTGTAGGAGTCATCTTGAAGGAGAGGTTTGTCCGGAATGTTGTAGAAATGAAAGGAGTGTCAGACAGAGTGATGAGTGTCAAGTTTGAAATTGAAGGTGTGATGTTCAATGTTGTTACTACTTGTGCCCCACAGGCAGGATGTGAGCTAGAAGAGAAGGAGACGAGGTGAGACAAGATTCTCCATGGACTATGATGTTTGCAGATTACATCGTGATCTGTAGTGAGAGCAGAGAACAAGTGCAGTAAAATCTAGACAGGTGGAGGTATGCCCTAGTAAGGAGAGGAATGAAGGTTAGCCTCAGTAAGACAGAGTACATAAAGAAGATAAAGAAGGTGGAGGATTTTAAGTACTTCGGCTCAACAATCCAGAGCAATGGAGAGTGTGGAAAATAGATGAAGAAGCGTGTGCAGGCAGGTTGGAATGGTTGGAGAAAAGTGTCTGGTGTAATGCGCGATAGGAAGGTATCAGCAAGAATGAAAAGAAAAGTGTACAAGACGGTGTTGAGGCCAGCGATATTGTATCGTTTCGAAACAGTGGCACTGGGGGGAAAACAGGAGGCAGAGCTGGAGGTAGCAGAGATGAAAATGTTGAGGTTTTCTTTGGGAGTAACGAGGATGGATAGGATCAGGATTGTGCAGAAGGTGCAGAGGATAGAGTGAGATGGAGGCAGATCATTTGCTGTGGCGTTCCCTGAAGGGAACAGCCGAAAGGAAAAGAAGATATATACTGTTTATTATTTAGCCTTATTACTTATACATATTACTAATACAGTTTTAAGGTATGAGTTATTGTGTGCATTTATAATTTTTTTTTATTGTATTCCAGTTTAAACATAGTTTTTCCAGGTTATACATATTGGTTAATAATATAATTTATGACAGCACTGTGGTATAGATTGAGGAAGGAGCAGCCATAGACTAACACTTGGAGAAGTGATTTTCAGACCAAAAGGTTGCTGATTTGATTATTGAACCAGCAGGAAAAAATGTGTTGGAGTGAGCTGCACCTTTCCTTCTCCACAGTAATGACTGAAGTGCCTTTGAGCAAGGCACCTAACCCTCTAGTGCTCTCTGTGCACCCTCAACGTGTGTGGCAGCCCACTGCTCCGAGTGTGTTTGTGCTCACTGTTTACGTGTGTGTGTGTGTGTGTGTGTGTGTGTGTGTGTGTGTGTGTGTGCTCACTTTGGATGGGTTAAATGCAGAGGAAATAATTTCCCTTACAGCAGTGGTCCCCAACCTTTTTATCACCACAGACCGGTCAACACTGAGCAAATTTACTGCGGACCGGGGGGGTGGGTGTCATAGATTGTTTGTATTGTGAATATAACATTTATATAAAATATTAATAATAATAATATTAATAATAATAATAAGCACTCCATGAATGTTATTTTTCAACAGCTGAAATTAAGTTGGTTTGGAAGTAGAGTTTGAACTTTTCTTTAAAAAAAAAAAACAAAAACAGGTGATCATTCACCAGCTGGGAGATTGAAGGCTCGATCTCACCCAAAATCCCCGCGATTGTTTGAAACATGTCCAGCATGCCTCTGTTCATGTGCCGTCCCCTTGTGGGTTACATTTTAGCGCTCAAATAACCGAGAATCCGGTCATTTTTCAAAATATAAGACTTATTCAAAATTAAAGATCATTCAGAATCAGATAATACATAAAACAGAAATAATGAATTATTTTTTTTGCAGACCAGTACCAATTGAGCCACGGACCGGTACCGGTTCGCAAACCGGTGGTTGGGGACCACTCCCTTCCAGGATTAATGCAGTACAGGGATCCCTCACTTTCCGTGGTTAATTGGGACTGAGATCCCCACGCAACCATCGAAATCTGCGAAGTAGGATCACCTCCCACCAACCCCCACCCCACTGACGTATACGTACATGTATATCTTCTTCTTCTTCTTCTTTTCCATTTGGCTTTTCCCTTCAGGGGTTACCACAGCAAACCATCCGCCTCCATCTCACCCTATCCTCTGCATCTTCTACTCTTACTCCAACTACCTTCATGTCTTCCTTCATACCACATCCATAAATCTTCTCTTTGGTCTTCCTCTAGGCCTTCTGCCTGGTAGTTCCAACCTCAGCATCCTACTACCAATCCCTCCTCGGTACATGTCCAAACCATCTCAATCTAGCTTCTCTGACTTTGACTCCAAAACATCTTACATGTGCTGTCCCTCTGATGTACTCATTCCTGATCCTATCCATCCTCATTACTCCCAAAGAGAACCTCAACATTTTCATCTCTGCTACCCCCAGCTCTGCCTCCTGTATTTTCCCCAGGGCCACTGTTTCTAAACCATACAACATTGCTGGCCTCATTACCGTCTTGTACACTTTTCCTTTCATTCTCGCCGATACCTTCCTATCACACCGGATACTTTCCTCCAACCATTCCAACCTGCCTGCACACGCTTCTTCACCTCTCTTCCACACTCTCCATTGCTCTGGATTGTTGAACGTAAGTACGTAAAATCCTCCACCTTCTTCATCTCTGCTCCCTGTAACCTCACCGTTCCTCTTGGGTCCTTGTCGTTCACACACATGTATTCTGTTTTACTGAGGCTAACCTTCATTCCTCTCCTTTCCAGGGCATACCTCCACCTCTCTAGATTTTCCTGCACTTGTTCTCTGCTCTCGCTACAGATCACAATGTCATCTGCAAACATCATAATCCATGGAGATTCTTGTATAACCTCATCTGTCAGCCTATCCATCAGCGTAGCAAACAAGAAGGGGGTCAGAGCTGATCCTTGATGCAGTCTCACCTCCACCTTGAACTCTTCTGTCACACCGACAGCACACCTCACCACTGTCTTACATCGCTCATACATGTCCTGCACCACTCTAACATACTTCTCTGCCACTCCAGACTTCCGCATGCAATACCACAGTTCGTCTCTTGGCACCCTGACATACGCTTTCTCCAATGCAGCTCACGCTGACCTTCTCTGTACTTCTCTATTAACATCCTCAATGCAAACACTGCATCTGTGGTGCTCTTTCTTGGCATAAAACCAAACTTTTGTTCACAAATGTTGATCTCTACCCTTAGTCTAGCTTCCACTATTCTTTCCCATAGCTTGCTCGTATGGCTCATCAACTTTATCCCCTTTAGTTGCCACAACTCTGCACGTCTCCCTTGTTCTTAAAAATGGGCACCAGCACACTTCTCCATTCCTCAGGCACCTGCTCACTCTCTAAGACCTTTTTGAATGTTGTTGTCAGAAAATCAACTGCTACCTCGCCTAGACACTGCCATACCTCCACCGGTATGTCATCAGGACCAACTGCCTATCCACTCTTCAATGCCCTCCTCACTTCTCCCTGACTAATCTTTGCTACTTCCTGGTCCTCAACAGTCACCTCTTCTACTCTTTTTTTTTCCTCTCTCGTTTTCCTCATTCATCAGCTCTTCAAAGTACTTTTTCCAGCTTCCCAGCACACTTCTGTCATCAGTCAATACATTTCCCACTCTGCCCTTAATCACTCTGACATGCTGCACGTCCTTCCCATCTCTATTTCTCTGCTGTGCCAACCTATATTAATCATTTTCTCCCTCCTTACTGTCCAACCTAGCATACAAGTTATCATACGCCCTCTGTTTGGCCTTTGACACCGCTACCTTCGCCTTATACTGTGTCTCCCTGTACTCCTGTTTACTCTCTTCGGTCTTCTCTATGTCCCGCTTCTTCTTAGCTAACCTCTTCCTTTGTACACACTCCTGCACTTCCTCATTCCACCACCAAGTCTCCTTATCTATTGTCCTTCCAGAGGACACACCAAGTGCTCTCCTCCCTGTCTCCCTGATCACATTAGCTTTAGTTGTCCAGTCATCTGGAAGCACTTCCTGACCACCCAAAGCCTGTTTCAACTCCTCCTTGAAAACAACACAGCACTCTTCCTTTTTCAGCTTCCACTTTGTCTTCTGCTCTGCCTTTGCGTTCTTCACCTTTCTTACCATCAGCATCATCCTGCACACCACCATCCTATGCTGTTTGGCAACACTCTCACCCACTACTACTTTGCAGTCACTGACTTCCTTCAAATTGCATCGTCTACACAGGATGTCATCTACATGTGTGCTCCTAGCTCCGCTTTTATAAGTCACCCTATGCTCCTGTCTCTTCTGGAAGAAATTAGTCACCACAGCCATTTCCATCCTTTTTGCAAAATCGATCAACATCTGTCCTTCTGTGTTCCTGTCCTTGATACCAAACTTGCCCATCACTTCCTCGTCCCCTCTGTTGCCTGCACCAACATGTCCATGGAAGTCTGCACCAATGACCACTCTTTCACCACTGGGGGTACTCTGCATCACTTCATCTAACTCACTCCGAAATCTCTCCTTCTCTTCTAGCTCACATCTTGCCTGTGGGGCATAAGCACTAACAACATTCAACATCACACCTTCAATTCCTAACTTGAGACTCATCACTCTGTCTGACACTCTTTTCACTTCTAGAACATTCTTGACCAACCTTTCCTTCAAGATGACTCCTACTCCATTTCTCTTCCCATCCACACCATGAAAAAACAGTTTAAACCCTGCTCCTAAGCTTCTAGCTTTGCTGCCTTTCCACCTTGTCTCCTGAACACACAGTAATGTCCACCTTCCTCCTCTGCATCATGTCAGCCAGCTCTCTACCTTTTCCTGTCATAGTGCCAACATTCAAAGTTCCTACTCTCAGTCTTAGACTCATGCTTTTCCTCTTCTCTCTCTGCCTACGGACACGCCTCCCGCCTCTCCTTCTTCGACCAACATAAGTCCAATTTCCACCAGCACCCTGTTGGTTAACAGCACTGATGGCGGTCGTTGTTAACCTGGGCCATGATCGATCTGGTATGAAATTTGTCTTTATGGTTTGCATTTTGTATTCTGGCAAAAGTTTTATGCCAGATGCATTTCCTGCCGTAACCCTCTGCATTTATCTGGGCTTGGGACCGGCGTGAGGGCAGACACATATCAGTAAATACATATTCAATGCTATAAATACGTATAATAACAATTAAACATTAAAAAAAACATAAGATGTAAATAAAATATAAATACACACACATACAGATGGTATTGCATAAGAAGACAACACATATACATACGCACGCGTGCAGATGCGCGTGCACACACAAATGCAACAATGTAAGTACTATCGTTTTGAAGGAAGATTTTGGGTTGTTTTTTGTTTTGTGTTCGTTTAGGGTTTTTTTATGGTGTAATTGGCCTTGTTTTTGTGGCATTTTCCCCCTATTCTTTCTTAATTACCTTTTTTTTTTTTTTTTATTTGATGAATATTTATTTATTTATTTAAAAAACGCAATACACTGAAGCCACATGAATTGAAGCACGAAGTAGCGAGGGGTCCCTGTTTATTAAAATAAAAAAAAATTAAAGTTCAACGAGCACATTAGGTTAATTGGCTGTTACAAATTATGTATGTTTAGTGTTACTAGTTATGTGTGTTTTGCCCTGCATTGGTCTGGCAAGCCATTCAGGGTGTCGCCCCCCCCCCCCTTCACCCAGTGTTGGCTGAGATAGGCTTAAGCCTCCATGCATCCCGAGTAGTTACTCGACAAGCCATTTGCAAAATTTATTAAGTAAATATAATTTATTTTGCTGTCTAAACATATTTGAGTTTAAATAATAGTTTCATAGTCTTCCTTTCGGCTTTTTCCCTTTTACTCGGGAGTCGCCACAGTGAATCATCTGATTCGCACGTTTGATTTGGCAGAGGTTTTTACGTCGGATGCCCTTCCTGTCACAACCCTTTTTAGCAAGGGACAGAAACACGCTGACGACTTTGCAGCCTACTCCTTACGAAAGTCAGCAATGGTTCTTTTACATGCCTCTCACAATAGACAGTGAGAGACATGGCCGCCTTTGATAACCCAGTTAGCTGCACTGGGGAGGACAGTGACAACCTTGTGGAGAGTGGGACTCCAACCTTTTGGATCAGCGATCCAGGTCCTGTACCACTAGACCACCACTACCCCAAATAATAGTTTAATAGTATGGTACAGTATGTAAAATTCTGAATAATCATTATGTAATTCAGTTATTCAAAAATGCTCAGCATACTTGTAATTATTTAGCCATTCTAAAGTGTTTTTATCCATCTCGCTTCAGGCCGTTTATTTTATATACAATATCTGTGGATCACATAGAATTTAATTTTCAGTGTTGTTGCCATATGTGACTGTTTATCTTCTTGTTATCTGTTCTGTGTTGCAGACGTAGATGAGTGCACTATTGAGAATGGAGGCTGTGACTTTCTCTGCACTAACTCAGATGGCAGCTACACCTGCAGCTGTAGTCAGGGCTATGCACTAATGCCTGATCAGAGAACCTGTACAGGTGAACAGAGTCATGTGAAGGAGACTGTGATTGTATAATTGTTATAATAGTTTTGATATGCTGTTAAAATTTGTTTTTTTTTTAAATAAAACCATTTAAAAGACAAAACTGCAGTTTCAAAGGAGAGAAAATGCACATGTATGATTAGGACCCACTGCCCCACTTGATTCACAACCAATAAGGCTGTTTTTCTGTAGTCCCCTATTGACTGTGTGTGCTTATAGAGTAAATCAGCCTGAAATACGGGGCAATAGCTGGCAGGATTTAAAATATAAATCATCATAGAGGAATGCATTGGCTGAAATAGGTGTATTCATGAATGTGGTCAGTTAATATATACACACACACACACACACACACACACACACACACACACGCACACATACACAGTACTTCTTGAAAGGTAAAAAGCCGCTTACCAGCTGTTTCACGCTGTCTGTTTTCTTCCAGATGTGGACGAATGCGAAGAAGAGCCTGATATATGTGATGGCGGTCAGTGTACTAACGTTCTTGGAGAGTACTACTGCGATTGCTATGAAGGATACATATTTTCAGCAATTACAAAAACTTGCACAGGTATGTAGATTCAGAGATGTGTTTATTTAACATGTACATATAGCTTATATTCTTTTTTAAATATAAATATACTGACAACACCCATTTAACATAAACATAATATACAAAGAACAACAAACATGTTTTGGTTTTTTATTAATATGAAAAAAAAATTGTATAATTCCCAGTACTGTTATAAGTTCACAAATATCAAATAGAGCCAGGCTCTTCCCACTGACACATACACATCATACTGACATTCTTTTCACATGCTCTAAACTTTTCTATTATCACATTCATCTGACTACAATAATCTGGATGTTGAGTATTGATTTTTTTTCTTTATTTTTGACCATCTGTCAGCCACATTTAGCCAGGGTTTCAGTTTTCTGATAAGTGTCCTGATGTGGGGCTTGGAGGGAAGGATCACTGCATTTTTATGTGATATCTCCAGATGTCAATGAGTGTGAGCGCAATACCAGCATCTGCATGTTTGGAAACTGTGAGAACACCAAGGGCTCATTCATCTGCCACTGTGAGGTTGGTTACTCTGTGCAGAAGGGTTCCTCAGGCTGTACAGGTGAGTGTACTTGTTCGTTCACAGTTCATATATTTTAAGAGATTATCATACCAGAAAAACTGACAGCAATTTTTTTCTCTTAATAGATGTTGATGAGTGTAAGATCACTGCCCACAACTGTGCTATACATGCCACATGTGTGAACAACCCTGGAAGCTTTCAGTGTCTATGCAAAGAGGGATGGGTAGGCAATGGAGTAGAATGTGATGGTAAGTGTCATAAACATCACCTTTATTTGAGAAGGTAAAAAGAGGAGAATGTTTGGGGTGGGGCCAGTGGTGTAGTGACCTGGGTGCTGAGCTCATGATCACGAGGTTGTGGGATACAACGCCATGCTCCTTGGCAATTTTTTAACCACAAGTGTGCCTCTGTCCACCTGGCAGTATAAATGGGTATCAGTAAAAATCCTGAGAAAGTATCTTGTGGAGAAGTTAATCTTCTCGCGGCTTCACGCTACAGAAACAGGATAAACTCTGGCTGTGACGAACGATGAGGCACGGTTATAAAAATCTAATCAGATTTACCTTACTGTTTGATATACATAAATTCTTACATAAACAAGTTATAGCCAAGCACCATACTTCAGAGAAATTGCTAAAACATTGATCTAATTTTTGACACAAGCATATCTCATTCCTTTGATGATGTCATTGATGAAGTCAATTCATGTGACCTAGGCTCTATATTACACCAAAGAAAACCTTGTCCAAGTCTGGTTGTTCGATGACTATTTCATTCATTTTCTGAACCGCTTAATTCTAATTAGGGGAGAGGTTTGCGCGCATCTCAGCCGACCCTGGGCGAGGGCAGAGTACACCCTGGACAGCTTGCCAGGCCATTGCAGGGTAGAAACATGCTGACACCTTTGTAGCTACCTTTACGAAATCAGCAATAGTTCTTTTACATGACTATCACCATAGACATTGAGAGACATGGCTGGCCTTTGATAATCCAGTTAGCTGCACTTGCTTCCAGACAAATGATTCTTTAATTTTTTTTATTAATAAAACGATTGCGCTCATCCACTCGTTCATTAATACGTCTATGTACACAGGGTAGTGGTTTGTGTGTTCTTTTCATTTTATCTCAAGAAGGGAATATTACCAGGCAAGTAAACTTGGGTGAAGTTATCTAGGGGGCTTGAGGGATGCAATCTCATGGTCATGTGATATGTCTGTGTCAGTGACGTCATCAAAAGACCACCATCTTTGTTTAGCCGGGGAAATCTAAAGAGATTTTTTGTTTTGAGGGGGGAAAACAGCATGCATATACATCAAATTCTCCAGAATTTCCCTTCAACCAAACTTTCTTCTTTCATTAATCATTTTAATTCTATATTCTTTACTTTTTTATGTGGGATATTGACAATGAATCTGCTATTTTATGCAGCATGATTAACTTGGAAAAAAAATTTAATTCAAGTTATCACGTTACTTTTTTGGCGCTTCAGTGAACAAAGTTTATACTGTAATAAAAACCAAAAAACATTGCATAGGAATCCAACACTTGAAAAAATTATGGCATTACTACAAAGAGAGGAAATTCACCTGCTTTTTTTTTTTTTTTTTTATTTTTTTTTAACTTTTGTATCAAATAAATAAATCACTGATATGATGCAACCACAAGTCAAAACTACCTCAAATTTTAGTGGCATAGAGTAATTAAATCTATTTAAATTTATTAAGAGATTATGGAATCAATCAACGTTGAAGAAAAACTATTTTCACAAGAGATGGACATTATGCTGATGTGCGACTGATTTTTATCTGTAGGTGTATAATCTGAATTGTGTGGCTCATTTCAGATGTGGATGAATGCACCAATCATAGCCACAGGTGCAGTTCTAATGCTAAGTGTATGAACACACCTGGTTCTTACCGCTGTGCCTGCTCAGAGGGTTTTAAAGGAGACGGCTTTGCCTGCATAGGTAAGCAATCAAGAAGAAAAACCACATCTAGTTTTGGAGTTATTGTTCTCCCCATTTTCTCCTTATTTTAGTCTTATCTAATTCCCACCCATCAGGTATTGCCTTCTTTATTACATGATCACCACTGACCAGGGAGGAGTAAGAGCATGCACACGCCTCCACCATGACATGCAATACTAGCCACCGGTCTCTTTTTGAACTGAGGTGCAGTCTAATACACTCGGAGGGAGAGCACTATCTTCCCTTATACGAATGAGCTTACAAACACGCATAATTGGCTGGTGATCACTGTGAGTGACAGGGAAGCGAGCGCATACCATCCCACCCTCCCATGAGAGCTCAGCCAATTAACTCCCATGCATTCCCAGCCATGGACGGCTGTGGAATTAAATCAGATTTGAACTCGCGGTCTCTGGGTTAATTGTCATGCACCATGTCGATGTGCCACTCGGGAGCTCCAGGGATGATGATGATAACGATGATGATGATGATGATGACAATGATGTTAATCTGAAAACTATATAAACATAATATTATCAATTACTGTGTATATTTTTACTGTGTGGTTGTAATTACGATAATTAAGCTGTTCGGCATGAACTCATCCCACTATTTCTTCTTTTTGTAACATTATTCAGACATAGATGAGTGCACTGAGAATGCAGAGCTGTGTGAAAATGGACAGTGTCTAAACATCCCAGGAGGCTATCGCTGTGACTGCGAGATGGGCTTCACTTCAACGTCTGACAGCAGAGCCTGCCAAGGTTGTGCATTCTACACACACATGCCAGATTTAGGACTTTATTCTGTTGTTTACTGTCTCAGTGATAGTAAGTACTAGATCTATTTCACTTTGCATTATGTGCAATGTATTCTATGTTTTTGTGAGCTCAAAGAAAATGTTTCTTTTTGTTCTTGAGTTGAAACTGATGATCAAACCCGGTATAAGGACAGTGATGGCTCAGTGGTTATTCTGTGTTACTGAACCAGAGGTCAGTGGTTCAAGCCCCATTACGGTCAAGAACCTTGAGCGAGAATCTTAACCCTCAACTGGTCAGTTTCATTAAAACTAAACAAAAAATAAGATAAAGCTGCCTGCCAAATGCCAAAAAAGGTCAAACTGTTGTTCAATGAAAAGTAAATGATGGCACTTCCAAAAGATGAAAGGTTTGAAGAAACTGCACTATTCACGGCGTTAGAACATATCTGGATGAAAACTGGGGTGGTGTAGTGGTTAGCATAGCCATCTTGCAACAAGAAGGTCCTGGGTTTGTGTCCCGGGCCCATTGAGGGTATTTTTTGTGGAGTTTGCGTGTTCTCCCTGTGCTTGTGTGAGTTTCCTCTGGGTACTCCTGTTTCCTCCCACAGTCCAAAGACATACACATTAGGCTAATTGTCCCAAGGTGTGAATGTGTTTATGGCTGTGTAAGTGTTGGCAATGTGTTAATCTTTTCAGCTGTTTATGGTGTACTCCACCTTGGTCCAGTGTCGGCTGAGATAGACTCCAGCCTCCCCACAACCCTAAAAGGATCTAACGGTTGTCAATGAGTGACTGAGTAGATGAAGATGCTCATGGAGATCTCATGTTTTGCAGATATTGATGAGTGCTCCTTTCAGCAGCTCTGCATTTTTGGTACATGCAATAACCTCCCTGGCATGTTTCGCTGCACCTGTGATGAAGGATATGAGTTAGACCGATCGGGGGGCAACTGCACAGGTACATGTTAGTGCAATGCACAGATTTTGTAAATCCTGAAGTGTATCCTTCATTTCATTTCAGTTTAGTGAAAGATTTGCTATGTGATCTCAAACTTATCTCTACCTTGTTCCTGAACAGATGTTGATGAATGTTTGGACCCTATAAACTGTGTGAATGGACATTGTGTGAACACACCAGGCTCTTATGAATGTAACTGCCCCACAGACTATGAACTTAACCCAACTGGAGTTGGTTGTGTTGGTATGTATATCTATTGCTTTGTTGAAGATTAACTATTTAGATCATGTAGAATACTTGTGAATAAAAAAAATGCTATATAATCTTGTGTTTTTTTTTTTTTTTTTTTAATTAAACATTTTTTTTAATTTGTCTTCTTTCTTTTTTCCATTGTTAGACCCACGTGTAGGGACCTGTTTCCTGGAGGTGGTTAGCCGTGGTCGTGGTGGCCTTGCCTGTAGTGTGGAAGTGGGCATTGGGGTCAGTCGCTCATCCTGCTGCTGTTCTCTCAGCCGAGCCTGGGGAAACCCCTGTGAACCTTGCCCAGCTGTCAACACCTGTAAGCACAAATATAGGTTATTATATTAAATATACACTAATCAGCCATAACTTTAAAACCACTGAGACATAAAGTCAATAATAGTGATTATCTCATGACAGAGGCAAAATGTTGAGGTTCTCTTTGGGAGTAATGAGGATGGATAGGATCAGAAACGAGTACATCAGAGGGACAGCACATGTTAGATGTTTTGGAGACAAAGTCAGAGAGGCTACATTGAGATGGTTTGGACATGTACAGAGGAGGGATAGTGAGTATATTGGTAGTAGGATGCTGAGTTTGGCACTACCAGGCAGAAGGCCCGAGGAAGACCAAAGAGAAGATTTATGGATGTGGTGATGGCGGACATGAAGGTTGTTGGAGTAAGAGTAGAAGATGCAGAGGATAGGGAGAGATGGAGGAAGATCATTTGCTGTGGCGACCCCTGAAGGGAACAGCCGAAAGAAAAAGAAGAAGAAGAAGAAGAAGATCTCATTACAGAGGCATCATGGTTGGGGTATACTATGCAAAAAAAGTAAACTGTTCTAGGATGCTGTGTGTTTTGGTCTTTGTTCTGTGTTACTTTCATTTGGAAATGGCAATGCAAAAGTAAGCCACCAGAAGCAGTGTGATGACAAACGTTCTGCTGGGAACCGTTTGTCCTAGAATTCATGTGGATGCAATTTGGACCTACTATAACATTGTTGTAGACTAAGTACATTTTTCAATCACAGCGGTGTTTCCTAATAGCAGTAGCCTGTCAGCAAGTGATGAGCCTTGCCATATTGCAAAAACTGTTCAGAAATGGTGTAAAAATAAGTGTCCAAGTTCCCCAACTTTGGGCTGAACAAACAAGTCTAAGACATGGAGGCCCCATTATACAATCTACTGGAATTAAATGACTTTCTGTGTATTGCTTGGTGCTAGATACCACAGTACTGTACACCCTCAGAGGTCTTGTGGAGTCCACGCCTTTAGGTTAGAGTCGTTTTGGCAACACAAATTGAACCTACGGAGCAGTGGTGGCCTGATGGTAGGGTGCGGGATCACTGATCACAAGGTCAAGGGTTCAAGCCCTACTACCAACAAGTTTTTACTGCTGTACCAATCCAGTGGAGCTAACTAGGTTATCAAAGCATGACAGTGTCTCTCACTGTCTATGGTAAGAGGTTCACGTAAAAGAACCATTGCTGATTTTCATTAAGAGTAGATTGCATAGCTGTCAGCGTTTTTCTGCCCTGTAATGGCCAAGTGAGTTGTCCAGGGTGTACTGTGCCCTTGCCCGGAGTCAGCTGAGATGGGCGCCAGCCTCCCCACGATGATAATTAGGGTTAAGGGGATCTGAAAATGAATGAATTAATGAAGTTGCACCTACACAATAACGGGCAGGTGGTTTTAACGATCAGATCATTTTATATATATATATATATATATATCTCGTCGGCAGCCGTACGTGTCAAGAGACGATGGTGTAGCGCTATGGTAGGCATTTGCGGGAGTGACTGTAAAGGCCCACCCTAGAATGACAGTTTGAAGTCTTGCATCAACGCTGGACTGTCCTCTCCAGTGTCCTCTCCAGTGCGCTACGAGCCTGGGCGGTAACTATGGAGAACTTAGGCTGCCCAGACGTCAAGTCCCCCCTCTCAGCCTTGCTGATAGCATCCAAAGGAAAGGAAGATCCAGTACAATTTGGTACCAGCAGGAGTTGCCAGAAGGTAGGGGACCAACTGCCTTAGGGGCTTCACTCCGGATTTCTGTAGGGTTTACTCCTTAGCCTTCTCCCAACCAAGGGAATCCACAAGGCAGTGGGACTATTTAACCCATAGTTGGGGGTTTGGGTCATGGGCATCAGGGCGTGTCCACACGCTAGTGGGCCTGCATGCCGCATGTCTGGGGGCCAAGCTCCTGCGAGTCCCCTGTAGTTCAACCTGAGTCCCAAGTGTCGCCGCGAGGCGGCACTACATGGGGCTTGATGGTGGAGAGGCTATGTACTGGCAGGGAGAGACTTACTCACACGGCTCCTCTTTTCACAGGCAAGCTACTAGCCAGCGGTGTTAGTTGAAAGCGAGAGGTGCCACTACTATTACGACCACAACTACCACACTTTGCGCATCACAACACCCATTTGTCTCATATATATATATATGTGTGTATATATATATATATATATATATATATATATATATATATATATATATATACAGTGATTCTTCGCTACTTCGTACTTCAGTTTCTGCGGCTTCAGTGCATCGCGGGTTTTTCAAAAATATTCAGGAAAAATTGAAAAAAAATGAAGAAAATGCAGCAAAAACAAGGCCAATTATGCAAAAAAAAAACCCAAACCCAAACAAACAAAAAGAAAAAAAACCAACCCAATAAAACTACAGTACTTACATTTTTATGTGAGGGTATGCATCTGAGTGTGTGAGCGCATCCGTGTGTGTGCACGTCTTCTTCTTTTCCTTTTCCTTTCGGCTGTTCCCTTCAGGGGTCGCCACAGCAAATGATCTGCCTCCATCTCTCCCTATCCTCTGCATCTTCTACTCTTAGTCCAACGACCTTCATGTCCGCCTTCACCACATCCATAAATCTTCTCTTTGGTCTTCCTCTGGGCCTTTTGCCTGGTAGTTCCAACCTCAGCATCCTACTACCAATATACTCACTATCCCTCCTCTGTCCATGTCCAAACCATCTCAATCTAGCCTCTCTGACTTTGTCTCCAAAACATCTTACATGTGCTGTCCCTCTGATGTACTCATTTCTGATCCTATCCATCCTCGTTACACCCAAAGAGAACCTCATTATTTTCATGTCTGCTACCTCCAACTCTGACTCCTGTCTTTTCCCCAGGGCCACTGTCTCTAAACCATACAACATTGCTGGCCTCATTACTGTCTTGTACACTTTTCCCTTCATTCTTGCCGATACTCTCCTATCACACATCACACCGGACACTTTTCTCCATCCATTCCAACCTGCCTGCACGCGCTTCTTCACCTCTTTTCCACACTCTCCATTGCTCTGGATTGTTGAGCCTAAGTACTTAAAATCCTCCACCTTCTTTATCTCTGCCCCCTGTAACCTCAAAGTTCCTCTTGGGTCCTTCTTGTTCACACACATGTATTCCGTCTTACTGAGACTAACCTTCAATCCCCTCCTTTCCAGGGCATACCTCCACCTCTCTAGATTTTCCTGCACTTGTTCTCTGCTCTCACTACAGATCACAATGTCATCTGCAAACATCATAGTCCATGGGCAATCTTGTCCATCACCATAGCAAACAAGAAGGGGCTGAGAACTGACCCTTGATGCAGTCCCACCTCCACCTTGAACTCTTCTGTCACACCGACAGCACACCTCACCACTGTCTTATATCTCTCATACATGTCCTGCACCACTCTAACATACTTCTCTGTCACTCCAGACTTCCTCATACAATACCACAGTTCTTCTCTCGGCACCCTGTCATATGCTTTCTCCAGATCCTTCTGACCTTCTCTGTACTTCTCTATTAACATCCTCAAAGCAAACACTGCATCTGTGGTGCTCTTTCTTGGCATGAAACCAAACTGTTGTTCACAAATGCTGACCTCTGCCCTTAGTCTTGCTTCCACTATTCTTTCCCATAGCTTCATTGTATGGCTCATCAACTTTATCCCTCTGTAGTTGCCACAACTCTGCACATCTCCCTTGTTCTTAAAAATGGGCACAAGCACACTTCTCCTCCATTCCTCTGGCATCTGCTCACTTTCTAAGACCTTGTTGAATATTCTTGTCAGAAAATCTACTGCTACCTCCCCTAGACACTTCCATACCTCAACTGGTATGTCATCAGGGCCAACTGCCTTCCCACTCTTCATCCTCTTCAATGCCCTCCTCACTTCTCCCTTACTAATCTTTGCTACTTCCTGCTCCTCAATGGTCACCCCTTCTACTCTTTTCTCTCTCTCATTTTCCTCATTCATCAGCTCTTCAAAGTACTCTTTCCATCTTCCCCAACACACTTCTGTCATCAGTCAATACATTTTCCTCTCTGTCCTTAATCACTCTAACTTGCTGCACGTGTTTCCCATCTCTATTTCTCTGCTGTGCTAACCTGTATAAATCATTTTCTCCCTCCTTACTGTTCAACCTATCATACAAGTCATCATACGCCCTCTGTTTGGCCTTTGACACCGCTACCTTCGCCTTACGCTGTGTCTCCCTGTACTCCTGTTTACTCTCTTCGGTCCTCTCAATGTCCCACTTCTTCTTGGCTAACCTCTTCTTTTGTACACACTCCTGCACTTCCTCATTCCACCACCAAGTTTCCTTATCTACTTTCCTTCCAGAGGATACACCAAGTACTCTCCTACCGGTCTCCCTGATCACATTGGCTGTGGTTGTCCAGTCATCTGGAGCACTTCCTGACTACCCAAATCCTGTTTCAACTCCTCCTTGAAGAAAACATGACCCTCTTCCTTTTTCAGCTTCCACCACTTTGTCTTCTGCTCTGCCTTTGCCTTTTTCACCTTTCTCACCATCAGTGTCATTCTGCACACCACCATCCTATGCTGTTTGGCAACACTCTCACCCACTACTACTTTGCAGTCACTGACTTCCTTCAAATTGCATCGCCTACACAAGATGTAGTCTACCTGTGTGCTCTTACCTCCGCTTTCATAAGTCACCCTATGCTCCTGTTTCTTCTTGAAGAAAGTATTCACCACAGCCATTTCCATCCTTTTTGCAAAATCGATCAACATCTGTCCTTCTGTGTTCCTGTCCTGGATACCAAACCTGCCCATCACTTCCTCGTCCCCTCTGTTGCCTGCACCAACATGTCCATTGAAGTCTGCTCCAATGACCACTCTTTCACCTCTGGGGGTACTCTGCATCACTTCATCTAACTCACTCCAGAATCTCTTCTTCTCTTCTAGCTTCTATCCTGCCTGTGGGGCATAATCACTAACAACATTGACCATCACGCCTTCAATTTCTAACTTGAGACTCAGCACTCTGTCTGACACTCTTTTCACTTCTAGAACATTCCTGACAAACCCCTCCTTCAAGATGACTCCTACTCCATTTCTCTTCCCATCCACACCATTATAAAACAGCTTAAACCCTGCTCCTAAGCTTCTAGCCTTGCTACCTTTCCACCTGGTCTCCTGAACACACAGCATGGCCACCTTCCTCCTCTGCGTCATGTCAGCCAGCTCCCTATCTTTTCCTTGCATAGTTCCAACATTCAAAGTCCCTACTCTCAGTCCTATGCTCACGCATTTCCTCTTCTCTCTCTGCCTATGGACACGCCTCCCGCCTCTCCTTCTTCGACGTCTTCGACCAACAGTAGTCCAATTTCCATCAGCACTCTGTTGGTTGACAGCACTGATGGCGGTCGTTTTTAACCCGGGCCTCGACCGATCCGGTATGAATTTTGTTTTGACCATTTGCATTTTTAAATGTGGCAGAAGTTTTACGCTGGATGCCCTTCCTGTCGCAACCCTCTGCATTTATCCGGGCTTGGGACCGGCATAAGGGGGGAGAGACACTGGTTAGTGCCCCCCCGCCTCATGGCTGCATTGTGTGTGTGTGTGCACGTCTGTCTGTCTTTAATTTACATCTTATGCATTATTTTTGAATGTTTGTTATTCTAAGAATTTATAGTGTTGAATATGTATTCATTGTTATTATATACACATATACATGTACAGTGGGGCCAGTAAGTACTGGGCAATGTAAAAATGTGCAAGTTCACCCATTAAAAAGATAAGAGAGGTTTGTAATTTACATCATAGGTACACATCAAGCTTGAGAGACAGAATGTAAAAAATAATCCAGGAAATCACATTGTACGATTTTTAAACAATTTATTTTTGAAAATGGGAGGCCAATAAGTATTGGGCAGCCAGCAAAAGTTACTTTTCATACTTTGTAATGTAGCCTTGGTTGGCAATGACAGAGGTCAAACGGTTCCTGTAGTTCTTGACCAGGTCTACACACACTTTAGTTGGCATTTTGGCCCAGTCCTCTGCACAGATCTTCTCTAGAGCTGTGATATTTGATGGCTGTCACTTGGCAACTCGAAGTTAACTCCCTCCACAGGTTTTCGATTGAGTTGAGGTCTGGAGACTGGCTCGACCACTCCAGAACTTTGATATGCTTTTTACGGAGCCACTCCTTGGTTTTCTTGGCTGTGTGCTTTGGATCGTTATCATGCTGTAAGACCCAGCCATGTTTCATCTTTAATGCTCTGACTGAGGGAAGGATGTTTTTACCTAAAATGTCCACAATACATGGCCCCATTCATGTTGCCATTGATACGGTGCAGTCTTCCTGTCCCTTTTGCAGAAAAGCATCCCCAAATCATGATGTGTCCACCCCCATGCTTCACAGTAGGTATGATGTTCTTGGGATGCAACTCAGCATTCTTCTTCCTCCAAACACGGCCAGTGCTGTTTAAACCAAAAAGTTCAATTTTGGTCTCATCTGACCACTTCACATTCTCTCAATTCTCCTCTGGGTCGTGCAGATGGTCTTTAGCATATTTCAGACGGGCCTTTCCATGTTTTTTGTTTAGTGGGGGAACCTTTCGGGCAATGCAGGATTTCATCTCATGACAACGTAGTGTGTTAGTTATTGTCCTCTTTGTGACGGTGGTTCCTGCCATCTTCAAATCATTGACCAGTTCCTGCCCTGTAGTTCTGGGCTGATTACTCACTGTTCTCAGGATCCTTTGAACCCCACGAGGTGAGATCTTGCATGGAGCGCCACTCCTAGGGAGGTCGTCAGTGATGTTATACTTCTTACATTTCTAATATTGTTTCCAACCGTTGATCTTTTCTCACAAAGTTGTTTACCAATTGCAGTTTAACTCATCCCAGCTTTGTGCAGTTGTAAAATTTTATCTCTGGTGTCTTTGGGAAGCTCTTTGGTCTTGGTCATGGTGAAGACTGCAGTCTGACAGTTTGAAGGTGTGTGCAGGTTTGAAGGTGTCTCTTATGTATTTAATCAGTTCAAACAGGTGTCATTCATACTGTTAACGAGTGGGGGCCGAAGTAATGTTTGTATTCTAGCTGCCCAATACATATTGGTCTCCCATTTTCACAAATAAATTGTTTAAAAATCATACAATGTGATTTCCTGGATTTTTTTGACATTCTGTCTCTCAAGCTTGATGTGTACCTATTATGAAAATTACAAACCTGTGTTATCTTTTTAAATGGGTGAACTTGCAAATTTTACATTGCCCAATACTTATTGGCCCCACTGTACGTATACCTCAGTCAGGGGGGTCGATCTTACTTCGTGGAAATTGATGGTCGCGGAGGGGGTCTCAGTCCCAATTAATCGCGGAAAGTGAGGGATCCCTGTGTGTGTGTGTGTGTGTGTGTGTGTGTGTGTGTGTGTATATATATATATATATATACACACACAGTAATTCCCCGCCACTTCACGTTTCCTACTTCGCATCCCTGCAATATCGCGGGATTTCTCATCGAGAAATTAAAAAATAAAAAAAAAAATTAAAGATTACAGTATTCAAAATTCATGCGCACTACATTCAACTATGCTACCAAACATGCTCTGTTCTCCTGCTTGCCTTGAGTGTTCTCTGAATGGCTGTCAATCCAGCAAGCTGATGGGTTGAGATTATATTTAACACATGGGGCTTCCTGTCTTTGTGTTCAAGCCGCATTGTTAGTTTGTCTACGCTACATATCAGCAGTTCTCCAGCCAAGCGCCTGAGTTTTTCTCTCTTTGTGCTCGTAAGTCCTGTTGTATACAGTACTACGCTAAGGCCTTAAAAATGGCCCCAAAACACCTAGGAAGTTATGGTCTGTGCTAGTTGACGCCGTTTAACTCTCTCTCTCTCTCTCTCTCTCTCTCTCTCTCTCTCTCTCTCTCTCTCTCTCTCTCTGCATACACTAGCGAGGCTGTTACCCGCAGGCGAAATCCAGAGAGCGCACCTGAATTCACTCAGCCATCAGCGTGCTAGAGGAGCTCCATGCTTGACACTCTCAGAGTGATTTTGGTTTTTGTATTTTTCCCTCACCACTACGGTGAATACGATTTTTCCTGCATCCCAGTGCTTCCCCTGAGCTCATTAAAAGTCTTTGTTTCATCATACTTGGTCTCCTGCACTTTTGGGTCCTACTGATATGCTCCCGGCGTCACAGGAAGATCATTTAGTGAACTGAAAAGAAAAGGAAAATGATGAGTTCATGAGAAAGTTAAGCTTCCAGATTTATTAAAAGAAGGGTGAAGTTTTGCGTCTGTGGCTTTCCATTACGACTTTAACGAGTCGACTGTGCGCTACATTAAGAAGTAGGAAGAGAAAATACGCATGTCAGTCGGACCCAAAGATGCAGGAGACCAAGTACAATGAAACAAAGACTTTTATTGAGCTCAAGGGAAGCACTGGGGTGCGGGAAAATTGTGTTCACCGTAGTGGTGAGGGAAAAACACAAAAACCAAAATCACTGAGAGAGTATCTCCACGGAAACTGGTCGAACACGGAGCTCCTCTAGCTCGCTGATGGCTGATTTGAATTCAGGTGCGCTTTCTGGATTTTACCTGCGGGTAACAGCCACGCCCCTCACCAGTGTATGTCGGGAGAGAGAGAGGAGTTAAACATCGCCAACTAGCACAGACCATAACAGTAACAGCGCAATAAGGCCGTTGTGAAAACGGAAAATGCCTTATTGTTGTGGATTACGGACTGCCATAAAAATAATGAGAGTTTGGACACTAACATGATACGTACGTACTAATGTAAAGCAAAGGCTCTGAAGTTGCTGACGAGCCTCAATCAAGCACCAGTGCCACCAGTGATTCTCCTCCTTGACGTGGCTGTGGATTTGTTATTTGTAAGGTTTGTTATACAGTATTTATATATATTTATTGTCATTATAAGGTGTATAATTTATTTATATATTAATACACGCTGCCTGTATGACATTAACATGCATAGAACACTTTAAAATTAACTTCTATATAAATTTTATATACTATATAGGTGGGTGGGTGTCCTTAAGAAGTGGCAGAAGTCTTTTTTTTTTTGCATTTCGCACGGGGAGGACTGGTCCCCATTAACCGCAATATATATATATATATATAATATATATATATAATATATACGATATAAAATATATATTGATATGGCTGATTGGTGTATTATTTTATGTAATGCTGTATTAGCCCTAGATTAATATAGATTAGTGATGAGTAACCACTTTCCTAAACATTGTGTCTTGTCTTTTTAGCGGACTATAACATCTTGTGTCCAGGAGGAGAGGGATTCAGGCCCAATCTTATTACTATTATACTGGAGGGTAACTTTTTAGAACAATAAAATAGCTCTTAAAATACTTTGATTTCTGTTTTTTCCTTGATAATGAGTGAATTTTGTTTTAAAATCACGTTATCTACGATACACGATAGTTCTGGGCTTGTGTATTTCTGTGTGCAGTTGACATGTTAACTTGCTCCTTGTTTTGCTTGTGCTTGCATGGGTTTCCCCCATGGAAACTGATTTCCCTGCATGGTCCAGACACATGCACATTAAACTAATTGGCTTTTCCAAATTGTTCCTAAGTGTAAGTGTGAATGGCTGTGTTTGAGCTGTTCAGGGTGTACTTTGCCCAGTGTCAATTGTGATAGACTTCAGCCTACCTATGACCCTAGTAGTAGGATTAAGTAGTTCAGGTAATAAGTTAACTTGAGTTATTTATATTATTTTCTTGGGATAATGAGGGAATATTCTCAAGATAGCAAAACTTTGTTTTCTGTTAAAAATTACAGTTAATACGAGATTTTGTGATGACAAAACAGTAGTGTAGCCTATAATAATACATTATTCACTGAAACATCATTCCGCGTATCAATTTTACAGTAACAATAAAATATTGATCATTACATCATACTTCTCTTTAATCAAGGCCTTAACCTAGCCTGTAATAGCTTTGTCTTGATATTACAGACAATAGAAAATCCTTGTTATCACAAAAAAATGAAACGATATTAACTCATTATTATGGGAGAACAGAGGAAATTAAACTGTATGAGTAAACCCATGAAAGCACAAGCAATACTCAACTATCTCCGATGGGGTTATCTTTAAATTCTTTAAATCTATTCAATTAGGCTTAGGGTGTTTGTTTGATGTCGTGCTTATGATTTGAGAATATTGATTGTTTTTATTCAGACATTGATGAGTGTCAGGAGCTTCCTGGTCTGTGCCAGGGTGGAAACTGTATTAACACCTTTGGCAGCTTCCAGTGTGACTGCCCAAATGGTTTCTACCTTAATGCAGACAGCCGTATTTGTGAGGGTGAGTATATTGTGCTGAAATTACTTGTGATCTTTTTTTTTTTTTTTTCTTTTTCATTATTTTACCAAATGGTAATACAATATTCTGAAAACCTTTTACTCCAAACAAAACATGGTTACTCACTGTAAACGAATGAGTTTGCAAATTGCAAATATAAAGATTGTAAAGAGTTTGCAAATTAAAACACCATATTATTATAGGTTTATAAATCCACACAAGGGGGGTGATATTGAACTGAGAAAAGTTGCATGTGATTTACGTGTATTCACTGATAAATCTTGTTCTTTTCCTTTCAGCTATTCCCTTCATGGGTCGCCACAGCGAATCATCCGCCTCCATTTCACCCTATCTTCTGCATCTTCTTCTTTGACACCAACTACCTTCATGTCCTCCTTCACCACATCCATTAATCTTCTCTTTGGTCTTCCTCTAAGCCTTCTGCCTGGTAGTTCCAACCTCCGCATCCTACTACCAATATATTCACTATCCCTCCTCTGTACATGTCCAGACCATCTCAATCTAGCCTCTCTGACTTTGTCTCCAAAACGTCTTACATGGGCTGTCCCTCTGATGTACTCATTCCTGATCCTATCCATCCTCGTTACTCCCAAAGAGAACCTCAACATTTTCATCTCTGCTGCCTCCTGTCTTTTCCCCAGGGCCACTGTTTCTAAACCATACAATATCGCTGGCCTCATCACCATCATGTACACTTTTCCTTTCATTCTTGCCGTTGGTTGGACCATTCTAACCTGCCTGCACACGCTTCTTCACCTCTTTTCCACACTCTCCATTGCTCTGGATTGTTGAGCCTAAGTACTTAAAATCCTCCACATTCTTTATCTTCTTTATGTACTCTGTATTACTGAGGCTAACCTTCATTCCTCTCTTTTCCAGGGCATACCTCCACCTCTCTAGATTTTCCTGCACTTGTTCTCTGCTCTCACTACAGATCACAATGTCATCTGCAAACATCATAGTCCATGGGCAATCTTGTCTAACCTTGTCTGTCATCCTGTCCATCACCATAGCAAACAAGAAGGGGCTCAGAACTGACCCTTAATGCAGTCCCACCTCCACCTTGAACTCTTCTGTCACACTGACAGCACACCTCTCCATTCTCTTACATCTCTCATACATGTCCTGCACCACTGTAACATACCTCTCTGCCACTCCAGACTTCCTCATGCAATACCACAGTTCGTCTCTCGGCACCCTGTCATATGCTTTTTCCAGATCCACAAAGGCACAATTCAGCTCCTTCTGACCTTCTCTGTACTTCTCTATTAACAACCTTAAAAGCAAACACTACATCTGTGGTGCTCTTTCTTGGCGTGAAACCAAACTGTTGTTCAAACATGCTTACCTCTGCCCTTAGTCTAGCTTCCACTGTTCTTTCCCATAACTTCATTGTATTGCTCATCAACTTTATCCCTCTGTAGTTGCCACAACTCTATATGTCTCCCTTGTTCTTAAAAATGGGCACTAGCACACTTCTCCATTCTCCAGCATCCTCTCACTCTCTAAGACCTTGTTGAATGTTCTTGTCAGAAAATCTACTGCAACCTCTCCTAGACACTTCCATACCTCTAGCGGTATGTCATCAGGACCAACTGCCTTCCCACTCTTCATCCTCTTCAATGCCCTCCTCACTTGACCCTTACTAATCTTTGCTACTTACTGGTCCTCAATGGTCACCTCTTCTATTCTTCTTTCTCTCTCATTTTCCTAATTCATCAGTTCTTCAAAGTACTCTTTCCATCTTCCCAGCACACTTCTGTTAATAGAAAGTTATTTTCATGAGAAAAATTGTAGTACTGTATATAGCATTTGTTCCTATAAAAAAAGTCAATGTTTGTCAGATCTGTTATGTATGCATATCCAGTTTTATTTTATTCTGAAGCCATTCATTGATTCATTTTCTAAACCACTTAATTCTAATTAGGGTTGCGGGGAGGCTGGCACCCATCTCAGCTGACTCTGTGTGAAGGCAGAGTACACCCTGGACAGCTCACCAGGCCATCACAGGGCAGAAACACACTGATGGCTATGCAACTTCTCTTGACAAAAGTCAGCAGTGGTTCTTTTACAAAAACTTCACATCATAGACAGTGACAGACACATGGCTGGCCTTTGATAACCCAGTTAGCTGCACTGGGGTTGACCGCAGTGACGGTCGTTGGCAATGTATATATATTGCATATTATATATGATATATATAATCACTGAGTATATGTCCTATTTTTGAGTTTTGAAGGCTTGCCTTTCATTTCACTTTTACACTGATCATTTTATGATGTCGTCATATGTACACTCATTATAAATTGCAAATGCAAGTTCTTGTACGCTACTTTGAATTAAGTTGTTCAGATAATGAATGATGATGAAGTTCTTGGTATGCTCAGTGTATTTGTGTGGTATTGTTTATGCTAGCAATACGTAGGGTGTAAAATTCCTTTGCATTTATACAGAGATCTTGGATCACTTTATATGAATCTGAAGATGGTCTCCAAGAAATGTTATATTTTTGTATCTGCAGATATCGATGAGTGCTTGGTGACTCCTGGGATCTGTGGTCCAGGAACATGCTATAACACACTGGCCAATTACACGTGTGTTTGTCCTCAGGATTACATGCAGGTCAATGGAGGCAATAAGTGCATGGGTATGCGGAAGAAAAATTATCTGTATTTCTATTGTTAGTTGAAAAAGCAGAACCTGTGTTATTTATCTGACTTCACTGTACAATTTGTTTATCTATTTATTTTTTTGTTCGGCTCCTATTCGAATTCTTTATCCTTTATTTTAGTCACAGTTACATGAGACTGAATATGTAATGCTTTTTTCTAGACATGAGGAAAAGCCTTTGTTTTCGTAATCACAACGGCACCACATGTGAAAATGAGATGGCCTTCAACGTTACACATCATATCTGCTGTTGTGGCTACAATATGGGCAAAGCTTGGAACAAACCCTGTCAGGCATGTCCCATACCAGGCACTGGTCAGTCTGTTCAACACACAAATATTGTAAATGTGAGTGTTATATTGCAATATAACATGCATGCACATGATTGAACCTCATCTTTGTTTCTTCCTTCAGAGGGCTTTCACACACTTTGTGGAAATACTGCACCAGGGTTTGAAATTAACATTTCAACTGGAAAGCCAGTGGGTAAGATTTTCTTTTTATTATTGTTGTTGTTGTGTTTTAAATCAGTGCAATGTTTACAGTTTGCAGGAATCTGTAGGAACTGACTGTTTAACTTTGAGTCATTGTACGATTTTCAGATATTGACGAGTGTCAGGAGATTCCAGGGATCTGTGCTAATGGCGTATGCATCAACCATATTGGAAGTTTTCACTGTGAATGTCCGAGAGGTTTCAGCTACAACGATTTGCTGCTTACATGTAAAGGTTTGTAGCACCTTAACCTAAAATCACTCTCTCTTTCATTGCTTTTGCCAAACCACTTCATCCTGTTAGGGTTGCGGGTAGGCTGGAGCCCACATCACCTGACTCTGGCCGAATGCAGCATACACCTTGAACAGCACAGACTTGCTCAAACACACACACACACACACACACACACACACACACACACACACACACACACACACACACACACACACACACAAAATCACTCTCACTCACATCCACTCCAAAGGGCAATTTGGAACAGCCAGTTAGCGTAAGGTGCATGTCTTTTGACTGTGGGAGGAAACCAGAATACCTAGAGGAAACCCATACTAGCACGGGCATTATATGCAAACTCCACACAGAAACACAGAGCCTGGGACTTCGAAGACCTTCTTGCTGTGAGGCAGATGTGCTAGCTACTACGCCACTGTGAGTCCCAGCTAAAATCAGAACAAATATAAAAATACAGAGTTAAAAATTTCACAGTATTTCCCAATTACACATATTTATGATCTCAGGACTGCTGGTGTTTTGTACATTACTTTAAAAAATTTACATCATAAAAATGTAGACTTCTAGAAAGACCTTGGTGTCATCTTTTTAAGTTTTAGAGTCGTTCCTTTCATGTAGAGGTGGCTGAATGTGTTAACAATCTGTTATTCTGTTAATTTATTAGAAATGAAAGCTAAAAATATTTGTAGCCTAAAGACTCAAGCTCAAGGCTTTGAAGTGGTGCAATGAAAAAAGTATCTGCTCTATGATCCAGGGGTCATATTTGGCTCTTGATGATGTCATAGCCATCTGAGTCTAAGATACTCATTCATTCATTTATTTTTTGAGCCGTTCTAAACCTAATTAGGGTTGCGGGAAGGCTGGCGCCCATCTCAGTCGACTCTGGGAGGGCGGTGTGCACCCTGGACAGTTCACCAGGCCACTGTTGTGATGACACTCACACAAACATTCACACTCCCATTCACACCTGAGTGACTTGGAACAGCCAATTAACCTACTATGCATATTTTTGGACTGTGGGAGGAAACCCACGCAAGCCCAGGGAGAACATACAAACTCCACACAGAAACGTCGAAGCTAAGAATTGAACATAGGACCTTGCTGTGAGGCAGATCTGCTAACCACTATGCCACCGTGCCGCCCACGTCTGAGATACAAGTGTGCAAAATGTGCTCTGCTGTTTTTGAAGTGTGTGTGTGTGTGTGTGTGTGTGTGTGTGTGTGTGTGTGTGTGTGTGTGTGTGTGTGTGTGTGTGTGTGTGTGTGTGTGTGTGTGTGGATATAATCCCTCCCCTACTTATCTCCCATGTCTCATAACTTAATCGGGGCAGTGGTGGTCTAGGACGCTGGATCGCTGATCCAAAGGTTGGGAATTCGAGTCCTACTCTGCACAAGGTTGTCACCGTCCCCCCCCTAGTGCGGTTATCAAAGGTGGCCATGTCTCTCACTGTCTATGGTGAGAGGCATGTAAAAGAACCATTGCTGACATTCGTAAAGAGTAGGCTGCAAAGTCGTCAGCGTGTTTCTGTCCCTTGCTAATGAAGGTTGTGACAGGAAGGGCATTCGACGTAAAAACCTCTGCTAAATCAAACGTGCGAATCAAATGATTCGCTGTGGCGACTCCTGAGTAAAAGGGGAAAAAGCCGAAAGGAAGACAGACAGACAGTCTCATAACTTAATCACGCACTTCAGTGAGCACATGCATGTAAAGAGGGTCATTCTTTCTTTTTAATTTCTTTTTTAATTTTTTCTTTTGCTTTTTCCCTTTCGTATGTAACAGTATGTTTGTATCCAAACCCGTCCCCTGACTGGGTGAGCTGCACATCTTACCCAATTCAACATTTAACTTTATTACAGGGCCTCAACCCAGCATTCTTTCCTTTCCAGTCACCTCTTAGATCTCACAATGATGTGGGCCCTTGTCTGGTGACATGTGATCAGTTTCCTCTTTTATATGTCTCCAAGCTTTATCCAACAGCAGTTGGTTAGGCCTTAAAAGGGGAGCTTATGTGCACAACATCAAGCAAACCAGTCACCACTATTAAGAAGGAAATGAGCTGAATCCAGCCTGGACTTTGAAAACAACCATCAGGAAATCTTCGTAATGACAACAGTTCAACTCTATCAACAGTGTAACTCTTTGGTGCAGTAACACTGCTGATAATGGGAAATGTTGAACTGGTTCTACAATATTTGCGTGTGTGTGTGTGTGTGTGTGTGTGTGTGTACTGCAGACATTGATGAGTGTAGTGGTTCAGAGATGTTGTGCCAGAGGAATGCAGACTGTATTAACAGCCCTGGTAGCTATCGCTGTGAGTGCTCAGATGGCTTCAAGCTCTCACCCGTTGGAGCCTGTATAGGTAAGATCACTTTGTCTAATGGTCAGCATACTCTTTTTCTTATAGATATTCTTTAGTCATAAATATTTTACCATGAACAAAATACACTGATGAGCCACATCATTAACACTGCCCATCTGGTCTGTGATCGGGCAGTCGCATACACAGCAAACGGCAGCAGTGCACTGTGTTCTGACATCTTGCTGTCATTACCAGGTATTAACTTTTTCAGGAGTTTGTGCTACAGTAGCTCTGAAATTCTGAAAATTCTAGCTCTTGCTGCCCATTTGCATCAATGAGCCTTGGGCACCTATGACATTCTTGCCAATTCACTGGTTTTCCTTCATTGGAGTACCTTTTTTGGGTACTTAACGCTATACACCAGGAACATCCCACAAAACCTGCTATTGCAAATTAAAGTCTTAGTCATTTAACTATCACAATGTGGCACAAGGTCATTCAGAGCCTTAGGCTTGTTTATTTTCCTTCTTGTCCACTTCAGCTTTAACTTTAACTTAGAGATCTGATTGTTCACTTTGATACATCTCACTCCTTGGCAGATGCAACTGTTACATAAAGATAGTCAGGGTTATGTTCTAAATGTTATGGCTCATTGTTGTATATGGGTTTTAGAAGCTGTATTAGTTTCACATGCTCATTAAAACTTCACTTTATTTACATTATTTATTTGGTTCATATAGGATTTCAGGAGAACACTGGTGTTTGTTTGATTGGCCTGTTTTATTCTTGGGATGTTATTTACATTTACTTAAACAATCCATGTTGTCATCTTTAAATGAAACACTATAAACTTATGGATGGGAGAGGGCATGGGAGCAGTCTATTTTTAGTCTATTCTCCAAACTACCACTGCTGTCATGTCCGCACTTTATTTTGACAATGCGCTCTTTATTTTTCTTTAATAACATTTGTCTTATTGTTTCCTTTGCTACACATATGCACTCAAATACTAATGGCAGACCGAAACGAGTGTTTGGAAACTCCCACCCTTTGCAGTCATGGCAAATGTGTGGACATCTCAGGTGGCTATATGTGTACATGCCATGCTGGCTTCATGGCTACCCCTGATGGCAAGATGTGCATGGGTAAATCAAATCCACCTCATCAAGACATTTACTGTATGTTATCGCAGTAATAATGATAATGTTGGTAAAGAGTGTTTACCCAAATGCTTAATAGTTTGAAATATATGGTTATATATTACAGTTGTGTAGATAAAACATTTCATTTTGACCAAAACTCCTCTGTCACTGTTAGATATCACTTTATATTCCCATTGATTAGGAATACTGCATGAGGATTTATAAATGTAGTAATAATAATTCAGAAGATTTGTGTTCAGGCTTTATATTTTGCACTAATTTTCTGAGCTATTTCTTGTAATATTAAAAAATTTTTGGTCTTTGACGGGGACCATAGAGATAGAGGATTACAGATAACATGCCGGTATGCAAATATATAACACAAAGAGTCAGAGTGTATGTGAAGTCACTGGATTGCATCTCTATGCCCTCTATGTACACGAACATAGAGAGTCGTAGTAAAAGAAAACCGAGGGTGCTCCTCAATTAGGATATCACCAAAAAATATTCAAATATTGATTAAAGATCACCCAAAGACATTCAGTGTAAATTCCTTGCAATCCACCATCCTGTGTAATTTGTTGAACCCCATGATGCCACTTTTTATTCATCAGAAACGTAGCAGTGGTATCTTTATTTGTTTCCTCCTACAGACATTGATGAGTGTATGCTTCAGCCTTGTATGAATGGCACATGTAAGAATACTGTGGGTTCCTACAACTGCCTCTGCTACCCTGGCTTTGAGCTCACATTAAATAACCAGTGTACAGGTATATTTAAATACTTTACCTTTAATGCATTTTGAGTCTTCTGTTTGTCTATTTTACTCCGGGAAGTGAACAAAACTGGAATTTGTAATATTGACAACCTTTCTTTCTGGCAGTGGTGGTCTAGTGGTATAAGGCGCCGGATCGCTGATCCAAAGGTTGGGGGTTCGAGTCCCACTCTCCACAAGGTTGTCACTGTCCCCCCAGTGCAGCTAACTGGGTTATCAAAGGCCGGCCATGTCTCCCACTGTCTATGGTGTGAGGCATGTAAAAGAACCATTGCTGACTTTCGACAAGAGTAGGCTGCAACGCCGTCGGCGTGTTTCCGCCCTGCGATGGCCTGGCGAGCTGTCCAGGGTGTACTCTGCCCTCGCCCTGAGTTGGCTGGGATGGGCACCAGCCTCCCCGCGACCCTAATTAGGATGAAGCGGTTACAGAAAATGAAAATGACACCCTTTTTTCTTGTAAAAAAATCTACTTTTGCTCTGTTCATTTGCAGAAGTCTTACACCAAATCATTTGACAAATTATTGCTTATTTTAGCCTCATTGTTTGGTGATTTGCATGAGCCCATCTCAGCTAACAGTGTACATCCTAACAGCTCGCCAGACTCGAGCCCACACAGCCACTCACACATGTGTTAACCCCCACAGCACTGTGCCACCCTCATTCAACTTCTGAATTGAATCCTACATGGAAGCTGGAGCCTCTCTGAACTGACCCTGAATGGCTTGCCAATCCATGCCAGTGTCAACACAGTGATTCACACTTGGGGGAAATTTAGAACAGCCAATTAGGCTAACGTACATGAACATGTACACAGAAACACCCTCACCGATCCCAGGTTTCAAACACAGGACCTTCTTGCAGTGAGGCAGACATGTTAACTTCTACGCCTAACCACCATACTAACATTGTTGCTAAATAGTTGATTCAGTAAATATTGACATCGTGTTTGTCTGTTGTGTTTTCTTTTGTTAGATATTGATGAATGTTTAACAGCGTATGCTGTGCAGAAGATGTGCAGACATGGCCATTGCATTAACAATATTGGCTCCTTCCTTTGCCTGTGTAAGGATGGCTATGAACTCATGCAGGATGGGAAAAACTGTGCTGGTATGGTGGGGTTTTTTTTTTGCGTGGTGTGGGGTTGGGTTGTTTTTTAAATCAAACGTTCCTGTTGTTATATAGTTTTTTCAAACTTTTTATTACAATTAGAATATCTAAAATAATTTTTCTACTTTCATCCACAATGACTCCAGATGTAAATGAGTGTATAATGCTTCCTGGAATATGTGCTCCTGGAACATGCCAGAATGTGGACGGCTCATTTCGCTGTATCTGTCCACCCGGTTACATTGTACAGAACGATCACTGTCTAGGTATGTGCCCTGAGTTTTCACGTCACAGCTTCCTGCAACTAATTACTTAATTTTGTTTCATAAAAATTTGCTTTTATTGTCTTATTTATTTTTGCTTTGGTGTTGTGTAACTAAAATGTTTTGATTGATGCATAAAAGTTTTATGAAGTGTTAAACAATAATTCGGTGTTTATTTGCCAAATTTAATCTGACGATCTACAAGTTGTGGATATTCTTTAACTGTTTCCCCTGTGAAGCGTAAAGGATGCTATGTTTTAAGAAGCTGTACGCTGCCGCCACCTCCAACGCTGCAAACACTTCTTATTAAGCCCTCTAGCAGTGCCCACTCTTTGTGAATTTATTTTATATTTATGTTGAATGGTCCCTACGACTCATCCTACCAGCCTATCAAAAGTGGGTTACCGCGACCTATTTTTTATGGTTACAGAGGTGAGTTCATCAAAAATGCTTGTTTAATACTCTTGAGACTGCAGTTGACCATGTTTTGGGATATTTCTCATGTTCTGTGGCAATACCATATTTCTATTTCATATTAAAGGGGTTGTTTTTTTGGAATGTGAACACTGTACCTCACCGTGAATTACCATTTCATCATGATGGAAGGGTTTGCGTGTCCTCCTGGAGCCAGGCCTTGTGGCAGGGCTCGAAGACGAGAACCTGGTTGTCGGGCTTCTGCCCATGGAGCCTGGCCAGGCCCAGCCCAAAAAGGAGACATGGACTCACCACCTGTGGGAGGGGCTATAGGGGTCAGGTGCATTGTGAGTTGGGTGAAAAGCCGAAGCATGGGTTCTGTTAGATCGATCCTTGGCTACTGACTCCGACCCTTGGGACATGGAATGTCACCTCTCTGGTGTGTGACATGGAGAAATACTGTCTAGATATAGTCAGATTCACCTCAGTGCATAGCTAGGGCTCTGGAACCACCCGTATGGAGAGGGACCTTATTCCATTCTGGAGTTGCTCATGGGGAGAGGCGGCAAGCTGGTGTGGGCATCCTTGTTGCACCTGTGTCAGTGCCCACACGTTGGGGTTCTCTCTGGGGGACCTAAAGTTAGCTTCTCTCCGCCTTCGGGTGTGGGGGGGTGGATCTTGACTGTTGTTTGTGCTTATGCACCAAATGACAGTTCAGAGTACCCACCCTTCCAGGAGTCTTTAGGGGATGTGTTGGAAAAAGCCCCCCTGGGAGACCCACTCGTTGTCCTGGGAGACTTCAACACCCATGTGGGTAATGACAGAATGACCTGGAAGGGTGTGATCAGGAGGTACTGCTTTTAAAATTTGAATCCGAATGGTGTTTCGTTGTTGAACTTGTGTGTTGTCACAGTTTGCCCATCACAAACACCATGTTCGAACATAAGGGTGTCCTTAAGTGCACTAGTCACCAGGACACCTTAGGCTGCAGTTCGATTATCAATTTTGTAGCCATGACTTGTGGCTTCATGTCCTGGACATTTGAGAGAGGAGGGGAGCTTAGCTGTCAACCGATTATCACTTGGTTGTGAGCTCACTCCAGTGGCAGAGGAGGCCACCCTCCAGACCTGGCAGGGCCAAGCGTTTAGTTAGGGTCTGCTGGGAACATCTGGTGGAGTCTTCTGTCAGAGGAGCCTTTAACTCTCTGCCCGAGCTATAACCACATCCTGAATAAGGTGGGTGACATGGAATCAGAATGAGCCATGTTTCGTGCCGCCATTGCTCAGGTTGCAGCCCATAGCTGTGACTGGAAGGTCATCGGTGCCTGTCATGGCGGCAACCCCCAAACTTGGTGTTGGAAAACAACTATCCAGCTGAGAAAGGAGGCCTATCAGTTCTTGTTAGCCTGTGGGAATCCCGAGGAAGCAGACAATTACCGGCAGGCCAAACGTTTGCAGCCCAAGCTGTTGCTGATGCAAAATCTTGGGGGTGGGAGGTGTTCAGTGAGGGCCTGGAGAGCGATTATTGGTTGGCCTCATAAAGGTTCTGGACCACCATCCGACGCCTCAGGAGGGCGAAGCAGTTCTCTACAAATACTGTTTACAGGGGAAGTGGGGAGCTGCTCATCTTGAATGGGGATGTTGTCGGGAGGGGGCAGGAATACTTTGAGGACCTCCTCAATCCCACCAATAAACCCTCCGTAGAGGAGGAAGAGCCTAAGGCTTTGAGTGGGGTTTGAGTGGGGGTCTGCCCATCACTGGAGCTGAGGTCAGTGAGGTAGTCCAAAAGCTCCTCAGTGGTCAGGCTCTGGGGGTGGATGAGATCCGCCCTGAATATCTCCGGGATCTGGATGTTGTAAGACTATCTTGGTTGACATGTGGAATCGCATTCCTCAGCCTACCGGGGAAAGACTATGCAGGGGTGCTGGAGAGGAAGATCCGACCAATAGTCGAACCTCGGATTGAGGAGGAACAATGTGGTTTTCGTCCTGGCTGTGGCACTCTGGACCAACTCTCTACACTTTACAGGATCCTGGATGGGGAGATGGGAGTTTGTGGATTTAGAGGAGGCTTTCGACCGTGTCCCTCAGGTTATCTTGTAGGGCGTGCTCCGGGAGTATGGCATTCCAGAAATGTTGCTACAGGCCTTTTGGTTGCTGTATCACTGGAACCAGAACTTGTTTCCGCGTTGGGAATATGTCTAACTCATTTCGAGTGAGGGTTGGAGTCCGCCAAGGCTGTCCTCTGTCACCAATTCTTTTCCTAATTATGTACAGAATTTCTAGGCGCAGTCGAGGCGTTGAGAGGTTCTAGTTTGGTGGTCATTGGAAGGATGGAGTGGGAGATCGACAGGAATATCACTTCAGCCACTGCTGTTAAGCAGAGCCTGTACCAATCAGTCATGGTGAGGAGGGAGCTGAGCCTCAAGGCAAAGCTCTCAATTTACCAGTATGGTCATGAGCTTTGGGTAGTGACAGAAAGAACAAGATCACTGATGCAAGCGGCTAAATGAGCTTCCTTTGCAGGGTGACAGGGCTCTCCCTTAGAGATAAGGTGAGAAGCTCAGCCATCTGAAACGAGCTCGAAGTAGAACCACTGCTCATCTGCATTGAGGCCTTTCTTCTGGCACTATATGCACAATTTTTCATCAAATGGCTACTTTTTCCCTGCATGAGGTCATTTCACTTTTGTATACCCTTGTATTTTCCATTTATTCAGTTTACACTAAGAGATTTTCTTTTATATGACAGTACTATAAATATCCTTTTTTGTTGTAATGTGTATCTACCCCTACCTTCTTACTCTGGCAGATGAGAATGAGTGTGAGGAAGATCCGAATATGTGTCTGTTTGGCACTTGTTACAACAATCCAGGGAGTTTCGAGTGTGTTTGCAAACCAGGGTTTGTTCTCTCGGAAAATGGACGTCGCTGTTATGGTAAGTTGTTCTTATTTAAATTTAAAATTTAAATTATAACAACATGGCAGTGCTTTATGAGAATGGTAAAGTCATGTTTCAGGGAACATGTGAGTTTTCAAACACACACATTGCATACTGTTTATTGTATGAGAAGACTGTGCTGTTTATACAATACAACACCAGATGAGTTGTGATAGGTTGGATAAACACTGAAAAATCTGATCTAATTTTAAAAATAAAGTATAAAGGATAAACAATATACTGGTCCTTCTCAAAAAATTAGCATATTGTGATAAAAGTTCATTATTTTCTGTAATGTACTGATAAAAATTAAACTTTCATATATTTTAGATTCATTGCACACCAACTGAAATATTTCAGGTCTTTTATTGTTTTAATGCTGATGATTTTGGCATACAGCTCATGAAAACCCAAAATTCCTATCTCAAAAAATTAGCATATCATGAAACGGTACTCTAAACAAGCTATTAACCTAATCATCTGAATTAACCAATTAACTCTAAACACCTGCAAAAGATTCTTGAGGCTTTTAAAAACTGGTTCATTACTCAAAACCGCAATCATGGGTAAGACTGCCGACCTGACTGCTGTCCAGAAGGCCATCATTGACACACTCAAGCAAGAGGGTAAGACACAAATAAATCTCTGAGCGAATAGGCTGTTCCCAGAGTGCTGTATCAAGGCACCTCAGTGGGACGTCTGTGGGAAGGAAAAAGTGTGGCAGAAAACGCTGCACAACCAGTACAGGTGACTGAACCCTGAGGAAGATTGTGGAGAAGGGCCGATTCCAGACCTTGGGGGACCTGTGGAAGCAGTGGACTGAGTCTGGAGTAGAAACATCTAGAGCCACCGTGCACAGGCGGGTGCAGGAAATGGGCTACAGGTGCCGCATTCCCCAGGTCAAGCCACTTTTAAAACAGAAACAGCAGCAGAAGAAAGTACAGTCGGCCCCCAACTTAAGAAGACTCCTGTGTACGAAATCCCCAGGTTAACGAAAAACATTTTTCATGAGTTTCCGTCCCTGAGATACGAAACAACCCCTCTTACGAAAAGAAATTCAAAAATCAAACGTGCCAATCAAAATTTCACACAACGCGTGAATTGCTCTCTCACTGGCTGTCTCTCAACATCCCGCCCCGCTGGCCTCCCAGATAGAGACAAAAGGAAGCTTCACGCTTTAGTTTTTAGTTTAGTTTTTAAGTTGTTTAATTCAGTCAATGTTTAGTAAATGTGGGTGCATTTGAGCTCATCTGGAATTCTGATCCCTCAAGGAATCAAATTAAAGTTGAGTTTGTCAAGCAGGGAATGCGCTTTGAATTCCACGTCTTGTGGGTTGTGGCCCGCAGCGCGCGAGAGACAGATATATATATATATATATATATATATATATATATATATATAGAGAGAGAGAGAGAGAGGGAGAGGTGTGTGTGTGTGTGTGTGTGTGTGTGAATAAAAAATGTTTAATAATAGTTTAATTAATAAATATGTTTAAAAAATGGTTTAATATGTTAATAAAATGTTTAAATGGTTTAACAAATAATTTTCTTTTACTTTTAACACATTTCATAGAAAATTGGTGTACTTTTATCATTTTAAAGGGTCTATGGGGTTTATCCAGTCCAAAAACTGGAGCCTTGGAACGAATTAGGCGTTTAACATGTAAAATGCGACCCCTACTTACGAAATGCCTGCTATACGAAAAAGGCTCTGGAACGGATTAATTTTGTTAGCTGGGGGCCGACTGTACTTTTTTCGGATGAAAGCAAATTTTTTCATGTCATTTGGAAATTAAGGTGCCAGAGTCTGGAGGAAGACTGAGGAGAAGGAAATGCCAAAATGCCTGAAGTCCAGTGTCAAGTACCCACAGTCAATAATGGTCTGGGGTGCCATGTCAGCTGCTGGTGTTGGTCCACTGTGTTTTATCAAGGGCAGGGTCAATGCAGCTAGCTATCAGGAGATTTTGGAGCACTTCATTCTTCCATCTGCTGAAAAGCTTTATGGAGATGAAGATTTCATTTTTCAGCACGACCTGGCACCTGCTCACAGTGCCATAACCACTGGTAAATGGTTTACTGACCATGGTATTACTGTGCTCAATTGGCCTGCCAACTCTCCTGACCTGAACCCCATAGAGAATCTGTGGGATATTGTGAAGAGAAAGTTGAGAGACACCAGACCCAACACTGTGGATGCACTTAAGGCTGCTATCGAAGCATCCTGGGCCTCCGTAACAC
This sequence comes from Plotosus lineatus, assembly GCA_024760905.1. Taxonomy (NCBI): domain Eukaryota; kingdom Metazoa; phylum Chordata; class Actinopteri; order Siluriformes; family Plotosidae; genus Plotosus; species Plotosus lineatus. Next base: position 2,838,351 of record CM045750.1, on the reverse strand, counting down.
CTCAGCAGTGCCACAGGCTGATTGCCTCCATGCCACGCCGCATTGAAGCAGTCATTTCAGCAAAAGGATTCCTGACCAAGTATTGAGTGCATAACTGAACATAATTATTTGAAAGTTGACTTTTTTTTGTATTAAAAACACTTTTTTTATTGGTTGGATGAAATATGCTATTTTTTTGAGATAGGGATTTTTGGTTTTTGTTTACTTTTTTGGAAAAATTATCAATATTAAAACAATAAAAGGCTTGAACTACTTCAGTTGTGTGTAATGAATCTAATATATATGAAAGTCTAATGTTTATCAGTACATTACAGAAAATAATGAACTTTATCACAATATGCTAATTTTTTTAGAAGGACCAGTACATTATAAACACACACACACACACACACACACAATACCGTATTCGATGTGATATGCACCCAGGGTGCTTTAAAAATTGGAATGGGTGGGCACTTATTAAAATTTTACCAGTGGAGTGGAACAGTAAGTGCTTATTACCATTGAGGTGGAAAACATGAATAATAAAAGAACAATGAGTTTTAATGGTATTTGTGTAAATTTTGTGGTATCAACCAAACTACTTACATGAAAGCTGAAAATAAACAGAAAACAGCATAATTAAAAAAAAAGACTCTTATACTTTTCCCTCCTGGTGCTGTTCCTTTAAACATTTTCCTGGAAATAAAATCGAGCCAATCAACACGAATGTCAACTTTAGCACATGGCATGTTGAACCAATCAACACGAACATAAACAAAACCTCATGGCCAGGAACATGCTTAAATTTATGAAGTTAATGAGCAGTAAAATGGGGTGAAAAATACTCATCGTCACTTTCTGATTAGTCTGTCCACATCTCGCTTTTCGCTCCATTCATTCAGAGCATCCGATAGCTTTGCTGTAGCAGTTTGTAATGGTTCATCAGTTGTTGGACATTTACCAAAATATTTGAAATAAATAAATAGCATATAAAATAGCAAAATATTTTCTTGGTTTTTTTTTAAAGAAGGGCAGAACAATCAAATGTGTTCTTACTAATGAACATTATAGACATTCCCCTTATTGGAGCGGGGCGCTTATTACGTCAAATACGGTGTGTGTGTGTGTGTGTGTGTGTGTGTGTGTGTGTGTGTATACATTATATAAATATATATATATATATATACACACACAGTCGGCCCCCTACTTACGAAGCAGACGGTGTTGTTCGTGTTGATGTCAAGTTTAAGACATGCTACAGTCGATTTTTAGACGTGGCAGGACGTGGGGAAAAATTTGAACGGCGCTGGACGTGGAAAAAAGTTTTGAATTGCTCAAAATTTTAGACCGCGGACAACCACGTGGTAAAGACGTGCTAAAGACGTGCAACACATGTGAAACACATGTAATAATCCGTATTCTGGCAGTGATAAAAATTTGGGGAGACGTGATAAGACGTAAAACGCTGTGTGACCGGGGCTTTATTTCTTCAGAAAAGACATCCAACGTCATTACCTTTTTCTGGCGCTTAGCTTGCGTATGAGTGGCATCATAGAGCTTAACTGGTAATTAAAACACACTAAAAAAAGGCTCATTGACAACTTGTGTGCGAAGGAAGAAAAGGGAATGATACATTATCTCAACCAATTAGCAGGATTATACAGCATATACTGTTGTAAAGTACTAGTATTAAAGTGTTTTTCAATTATTATTCCAGTACAGTACCTAAGTTAATGTTTAGAATGTTTGTGTGTGAGATTTTATGTTCTGCAGCATATTTAACAAATGACACCAGAAGGATAAACTTTATTATGCTTCATGTCATGAATATGTTTTTATTGATATTATATACACATATACATGTGCAACTTGCTGTATGTATACAGTGGTACCTCACCTTATGATATGTCCCTTATGATAGTCCCAGCAAACGAAAATTCTAAGTTACGAAAAACATTTTCCTAAAATTTTTGTGTCTGGATACGAAACAAGTTCACATTACGAAAGCACCGTCTCAAAAATTCAAACAATGCAAGAGTTGCTCTCACATTGACTATCTCCCAACATCCTGCCCCGCTGGCCTCCCATTGGCTATCTCCCAACATCCCGCCCCACTGGCCTGCCATTGGCTAGGGGGGATGACGCAGCCCCCTCCCATTGGCTATTATGGAGCTGTATCGCCATAATACCCATGATGCTTTTCGTATAAAGGACAGAGTTACTGTTGTTTCATGAGTATTTCGAGTGTGCTCATTGGAACTTTATTTTTTGGCTCAGGCTTTTAACCTTGCATAAACATTTGTGAGATGTAATTTCTCTGCTAAGAAGGCATGGTCAACAGGAAGTAAGTACCTTAAAACAATGGTCCCCAACATTTTGATCACCACGGAGCGGTCAACACTTGGCAAATTTACTGCAGACCAGAGGGTGTGGGGAGTCATTGATTGTTTGTATTGTGAATATAACATTTATATAATGTTGTTGTTATTATTATTATTATTATATTATTATTATTATTATTATTTTATAATTATTTATAATTATATATAAATAATTATATACATATATATTATATATTATATTATATTATTATTATTATATTATATTATATATATTATATATATATATATTATATATTATATATATATATAATATAATAATTATATATATAAATAATTATAATTATTATATAACATTCAAGGAGTGATTATTATTATTATTATTATTATATAATAATAATAATAATAATAATAATAATAATAATAATCACTCCATGAATGTTATTTTTCAACAGCTTAAATAAAGTTGGTTGGGAAGTAGAGCTTGAACTTTTCTTAAAAAAAAAAAAAACAGGTAATGGAGCACCAGCTGGGAGAATGAAGGCTCAGGCTCAGGCTCACCCAAAATCCCCGCTATTGTTCGAAACATGTCCAGCACGCCTCTGCTCATGTGCTGTTCCCTTGTGGGTTACATTTTAGCACTCAAATAACTGACATATAACCGAGAGAATCCGGTCATTTTTCAAAATAAAGACTTTTTCAAAATTAAAGATCGTTAAGACTCAGATAAGAAATAAAACGGAAATAATGGATTATTTCTTTTGCGGACCAGTACCAATTGGGTGGGGACCACTGTCTTAAAAGGTATGCTTTTATAATTTCTAAAGGGTTTAGGGGGTAGTATTGGGGGGCCTTGGAACGAATCACACATTTTACATGTAAAATGCGGTTCTACTTACGAAAAATCCAGGTTATGAAACCGCCTCTGAAACGGATTCATTTCATGAGGTGAGGTACCACTGTATAATATAAAATTTGATTGATTAAACTGGCTTCCATTAAGGAATTCCTGACTTCTTCTCAAATCACTGAAGTTAATGTAATTCCATTGTTCCCCTCCCCCCAATTTCTACTTTTATAGACACAAGACAGAGCTTTTGCTTCACTCGCTTTGAGAATGGAAAATGCTCCAACCCTCAGGCTTTCAACACGACCAAGGACAAGTGCTGCTGTAGCACCATGTCCAAAGAGGGCTGGGGCTACCCTTGTGAGCTCTGCCCCAAAGAGCATGAAGGTGCATTCTTTATATATATATATATATATATATACTTATTTTTATTTTTTTTATTTTTAGTTGCTCTACGAAAAAGTATTGAGCACTCTCTTACGGAAGGATCTACTCAGAAAAATTCTCTCTCTCTCTCTCTCTCTCTCTCTCTCTCTCTCTATATATATATATATATATATATATATATATATATATATATATAATATAAAATATAATGTGTTAATTTTGCAAGGTTACCTGTAGCATCCAATCACAATATATTGTCCCCCTCTGTTATAGTTGGATTTCGGGACCTGTGTCCTTTTGGTTATGGAATCATTCCAGGGATTGGACACACAGTAATTGGTAAAGAACTGTTTTTTTCTTAACTGACCTTGTTTGGCC
>CM045750.1:2779418-2829418 GCA_024760905.1 Plotosus lineatus | reverse complement strand
ACCAAGTCTCCTTATCTACTTTCCTTCCAGAGGACACACCAAGTACTCTCCTACCTGTGTCCCTGATCACATTTGCTGTAGTTGTCCAGTCATCTGGAAGCACTTCCTGACCAGACCACTCAAAGCCTGAATCAACTCCTCCTTGAAGACAACACGACCCTCTTCCTTTTTCAGCTTCCACCACTTTTTCTTCTGCTCTGCCTTTGCCACCTTCACCTTCCTCACCATCAGCGGCATCCTGCACACCACCATCCTATGCTGTTTGGCAACACTCTCACCCACTACTACTTTGCAGTCACTGACTTTCTTCAAATTGCATCGGCTGCACAAGATGTAGTCTACCTGTGTGCTCCTAGCTCCGCTTTTATAAGTCACCCTATGCTCCTGTCTCTTCTGGAAGAAAGTATTCACCACAGCCATTTCCATCCTTTTTGCAAAATCTATCAACATCTGTCCTTCTGTGTTCCTGTCCTGGATACCAAACCTGCCCATCCCTTCCTCATCCCCTCTGTTGCCTGCTTCTAGAACATTCTTGACAAACCCCTCTTTCAAGATGACTCCTTCTCCATTTCTCTTCCCTTTCCACATCATGATAAAACAGCATAAACCCTGCTCCTAAACACACAGTATGTCCACCTTCCTCCTCTGCATCATGTCAGTCAGCTCTCTATCTCTTCCTGTCATAGTTCCAACATTCAAAGTCCCTACTCTCAGTCCTAGACTCATGCTTTTCCTCGTCTCTCTCCGCCTACGGACACGCCCACCGCCTCTCCTTCTTCGACCTACAGTAGTCCAATTTCCGCTAGCACCCTGTTGGTTAACAGCACTGATGGCAGTCGTTGTTAACCCGGGCCTTGACCGATCCGATATGGAGGTAATTTTTGTGAATTGTATGTTTGATCTGGCTCAGGTTTTACGTCGGATGCCCTTCCTGACACAACCCTCTGCATTTATCCGGGTTTTGGACCGGTGTGAGGGAGAGACACTGGCTTGTGCCCCCCCCCCTTCCCCCCACGGCTGCATTGGCCTACTGTGTGTGTGTGTGTGTGTGTGTGTGTGTGTGTGTGTGTGTGTGTGTGTGTGTGTGTGTGTGTATATATATAATATATATATATGTTGTGATGGAGGAGGTGGCAGGATAATTATCTCACACAGATCTAAAATGAACCATAAATGTCTAATTTTATTTTATTTTTTACATTTTTAAAATTATTTTTAATCAACAATTTCGTACAGTATTACAAAATGGACAATTACTCCCTCAGGGTAAGGTAGTAGTGGCTCAGTGGTCAAGGTGTTGGCTTTCCGTTATGAAGGTCAGAGGCTCAAGCCCCATGATCACCAAGTTGTCACTGCTGTCCCTCCAGTGCAGCCAATTGGGTTATCAAAAGCCAGCTTGTCTGAGGTCAGAGGCTTATAAAAGAACCATTGCTGTCTTTTGAAGAGTATACCATTGGATTACCATCAGCTTGTTTTTGCCTTAAGAAGTATTGGATTCAAAATTGTTGATGTCCTGAGTTTAACTAAAACCTGGCTTCCATGGGGTAACACTGGGGCCACAATGTCCACAATCTACAGTATTAAAAGTGTGTGGATCTCCACGATTTATGAGTATGTTTGGAGGATGATTGAGGTATAAAAATGAGGCAGGATGCATCCAAGAGATGAAACTTGAAAGAACTTTGTTTGCAAGTTAATCAAGATCCCCTACGATGGTGCATCAAGATCTACAATGTGTTAAGCTCTACTGTGCTCTACCACGATTCCCACATTCTATCAGTTTTGCCGTCGAATCATAAATCCCAAAAATCCTGGTACATGATACATGTCAAAGTCCAAAATTTTGTCAGGATCATGACAATTCTATGATTTGATCCCATGACCCCTTCATGAGATTGTGAACATTGTGGCCCCAGTATAATCCCAGGATTCGTGATATTGACAGAGCCTGAGGTGAATAATTGTTATAAATATATATAAGTAATCAGGCATGTAAATTGAGCTCTTATTGTGTCTTTTCACCTAGATGAGAACGAGTGCCACACTAAGCCAGGTATTTGTGAAAATGGCCACTGTGTGAACATTATAGGCAGTTACATGTGTGAGTGTGCAGAAGGTTTTCAGGCTGACTCGACACACACTCGATGTCTTGGTAAGCTTTTTCTGTTTTTACCAACAGCCAAATAAACAAACAAAGTGAATTTGAAGAAAAGTTTATGGATTCATAGACAGATATATACTAATAGGTCTAAAATATTGCCTTTTTTTAGTGTTTGTTTCCAGTGTGAGTGTATTCATGGTCATTGTTAGTTAAAGGTCTAAAGCATATGACCACATATTGAACTCACATTATTATATCATCCCATGATTTTTCCTAGATTACAGACAAGGCTTCTGTTTTACTGAGGTGCTGCAGACTATGTGTCAAATGTCCTCTAGCAGCAGAATACACATCACCAAATCTCAGTGCTGCTGCAACCATGGACGTGGCTGGGGGAATCAATGTGAGCTCTGTCCTCTGCCCGGCACTGTCAAGTACAAGAAACTGTGTCCACATGGGCCCGGCTATGCCACAGATGGCACAGGTTTGCCTGGCCCAACATATTCTTTCCATTACACCTACTCCTTAGTAATGACGATGGGTTTCACTCAATTTCTAATTTGTTGGTTAATCTGAATTCTTTGGACATCTGTACCTGTACTGCTTATGGAAGTTACTGAAGTTACGAACCATGTGTTCACACTTCTATATTTTGTCATCTACTTCACGTTGCCTAGTTACACATTTCCCTATATAAGACTGGTTTATCTGTAGAGTGTGCTTAAGCTTAACATCACTGAACTTCAACTTTATCTTACTAAATAATTGCTGAGCATCTCAGATACTAATTTGTGCACTTTTATATATGCAGATATAGATGAGTGTAAGGTCATACCAGATGTGTGTAAGGATGGCCAGTGCATCAACACTATGGGGTCTTTTAAATGTCACTGTGGTCCAGGCTACACAGCCACCATTATAGGAACTGCTTGTGTTGGTAAGCCTCCACCATTTACATAAACAGCAAATGCAAGCACAACATTTTTTTTCTGTCATTTAGTGTTGCCTTTTACCACTTTATTAATTGCACATATGTGATATTTTAAGACTTGGATGAGTGCATAATGTCCCCAAAGCCATGCAATTATATCTGCAAGAATACAGAGGGCTCTTATATGTGCTCTTGTCCACGTGGCTATACCTTGCAAGAAGATGGAAGAACATGTAAAGGTGAACTTCTCCCAATTTATTATTGTTGTAATACTGTGTTTAAATAATTGAAATGCCATATAAAGGTAAGACAGTCATGGTGTCATAGCAGACTATGAGTCCTCATTTTACTTCACCTTATTAATCAGAAAATAACAATCTATCTATCATCTCATCAAACTACAGTATGGTGACTAGATAAATTTTAATTGCAGTGTGATGACAGACTACTCCTCATCATAGTAACCACCATCCTACATTAATTCTTCTCTCCCATAGCATTGCACATTATTCTCTGCTACAAGGCCAATGTGATCACCTTATTATATATATATATATATATATATATAATGTGTGTATGTATATATGTATATATATATATATATAAAATGTTCCAATATAAATGTTGAAGGTAACACAGCAGCTACAGGTCCTTCTCAAAAAATTAGCATATTGTGATAAAGTTCATTATTTTCTGTAATGTACTGATAAAAATTAAACTTTCATATATTTTAGATTCATTGCACAGCAACTGAAATATTTCAGGTCTTTTATTGTTTTTAATACTGATGATTTTGGCATACAGCTCATGAAAACCCAAAATTCCTATCTCAAAAAATTAGCATATCATGTTCAGGTAGTCTAAACGAGCTATTAACCTAATCTGAATCAACCAATTAACTCTAAGCACCCGCAAAATATTCCTGAGGCTTTTAAAAACTCCCAGCCAGGTTCATTACTCAAAACCGCAATCATGGGTAAGACTGCTGACCTGACTGCTGTCCAGAAGGCCATCATCGACACCCTCAAGCAAGGGGGTAAGACACAGAAAGAAATCTCTGTGCGAAGAGGCTGTTCCCAGAGTGCTCTGTCGAGGCACCTCAGTGGGACGTCTGTGGGAAGGAAAAAGTGTGGCAGAAAACGCTGCACAACCAGAAGAGGTGACCGAACCCTGAGGAAGATTGTGGAGAAGGGCCGATTCCAGACCTTGGGGGACCTGTGGAAGCAGTGAACTGGGCTTCAGGTGCCTCATTCCCCAGGTCAAGCCACTTTTGAACCAGAAACAGCGGCAGAAGCGCCTGACCTGGGCTACAGAGAAGTAGCGCTGGACTGTTGCTCAGTGGTCCAAAGTACTTTGTTCGGATGAAAGCAAATTTTGCATGTCATTCGGAAATCAAGGTGCCAGAGTCTGGAGGAAGACTGGGGAGAAGGAAATGCCAAAATGCCTGAAGTCCAGTGTCAAGTACCCACATTCAGTGATGGTCTGGGGTGCCATGTCAGCTGATGGTGTTGGTCCACTGTGTTTTATCAAGGGCAGGGTCAATGCAGCTAGCTATCAGGAGATTTTGGAGCACTTCATTCTTCCATCTGCTGAAAAGCTTTATGCAGATGAAGGTTTTCATTTTTCAGCACGACCTGGCACCTGCTCACAGTGCCATAACCACTGGTAAATGGTTTACTGACCATGGTATTACTGTGCTCAATTGGCCTGCCAACTCTCCTGACCTGAACCCCATAGAGAATCTGTGGGATACTGTGAAGAGAAAGTTGAGAGACACCAGGCCCAACACTGTGGATGAGCTTAAGGCCTCTATCGAAGCATCCTTGGCCTCCATAACACCTCAGCAGTGCCACAGGCTGATTGCGTCCATGCCACGCCGCATTGAAGCAGTCATTTCAGCAAAAGGATTCCCGACCAAGTATTGAGTGCATAACTGAACATAATTATTTGAAGGTTGACTTTTTTTGTATTAAAAACACTTTTTTTAATTGGTCGGATGAAATATGCTAATTTTTTGAGACAGGGATTTTTGAGTTTCATGAGCTGTATGCCAAAATCATCAGTATTAAAACAATAAAAGACCTGAAATATTTCAGTTGATGTGCAATGAATCTAAAATATATGAAAGTTTAATTTTTATCAGTGTATATTACAGAAAATAATGAACTTTATCACAATATGCTAATTTTTGACTCATAGAATATCACCAGAGACCCTTCTGTATAAACACGCCATTAAAATGTAAACACTGTTCATATCTGTTGAGTGTCTCATTTGTCCAAGGTGATGGTTGTGGGTTATAAAGCAGTTTTGTTGATATTGTGAAAACCTAATGCTCTGAAATGCCCTCGTTTTCCAAACTGGAGCTAAATCACAGAGCTTGCATGGAAACATTAGAGCCTAAAGTAAACCTTACACTGGGGCCATGATGTCCATAATCTCCACAATTTGTGATGCATGTGGAGGGTTGTAGGATTGAATTGTGGTGATCTTGAGGTAACTTGGAAGATTCATGGTGATGGTGGAAAATTTTTTTTTGACTGTCAAAAAAATTCCATCATAATGGATCTTTATGAACCTGGAAACACGATCCATTCAAGTTTCATCTCTTAGATGCACCCTGCCTTCTTTTTATACCCCGGTCATGCTCCGAGCACGCTCATAAATCATGGAGCTCCAGGTTTAATGAGCAAATGTACTATACCAAAATGTTTTCAAGTGCTCAAGTAATATCAACCTTAATTTAATGCTATTAAAGAACCCCTAGTAAAGAGATTATGGAAGAAAACACACTCACAGGGTTCAAGCTATTTTCTGTGGAAGTGGACCAGGATCCTTTCAGAAAAATGTGACGTGACTGATGAATAAATGCAGGGAGTATTTGGCACTAGTGACTGCTATGAAACTCATTGCAGTTCTTCTTACATAAGATCTTAAACAGTCTCAGAAATCTATGAAGTCACTGCATTTCATAATGTATTTCATAGTACTGTATACAGAACAAGATCAAATCATAACTAAAAGCATCATTTGAGTGAGAGAGTGATAAACTGATAGAATTTTATTTTTGTATATTATAGATTTGGACGAATGCCAATTAAAGAGACACAACTGCCAGTTTATGTGTGTCAACACCATTGGTGGCTTTGCTTGCAAATGTCCTCCGGGCTTTACGCAACATCACACTGCCTGCATGGGTAAGCATATGACAACACACTAGAACAAATATACAGATAAAGTAATCTAAATCTTTCTACTGAATGCAGGACTGCAATGCACGTCTAAAGAATCAGTCAAGAGCCAATGACTCTAACCTAAATTTACAGAAACAGTGTATCAACAGAACATCCTGTGCTTTGCTGTTGACTATTTCCCCCTGACAGATAATAATGAGTGTGCTACGGAGCCCAGGATGTGTGGAGCGAAGGGCATCTGCCAAAACACACCAGGTAGCTTTAGCTGTGAATGTCAGCAAGGATTCAGCCTTGACTCTACTGGCCTACACTGTGAGGGTAATGTAGTTAATGTGTGTGTTGAAGTCTCACTGTGTATGTATGCTCGCTACTGAAATAAACTTGTGATTTATAATTTTTTAAAGCTGTACTGTATTAATCCCACAAGGGAAAAGAATGCCTCTACATTTAACCCATCCAATGTGGGCATACACACAATGGGGTGCCCAGAGAGCAGTTGGGGGTTTAGGTGCCTTGCTTAATGGCACCTCAGCCCACTGCTCCGTGTGTGTGTGTGTGTGTGTGTGTGTGTGTGTGTGTGTGTGTTTACTCACTGATTACACTGTAGGGGTTAAAGGCAGAGTCAAATTTCCCTTGCAGGATTTACATAGTATGTTAAAATCAAAACTCTTGAAAACTATAGTAAGCCAAGTTTTGCACAGGAATAAATTCAGCTCAGGCAACACGGTGACAAGGTTGAGTTTGCATGTTTCCTCCAGGTACGCCAGTTTGCTCTGTCTGTATTCTTTTCGGCTTTTTCCCTTTTACTCAGGAGTCGTCACAGCGAATCATCTGATTCGCACGTTTGATTTGGCAGAGGTTTTTACGTCAGATGCCCTTCCTGTCACAACCCTTTTTAGCAAGGGACAGAAACACGCTGACGACTTTGCAGCTACTCTTTACGAAAGTCAGCAATGGTTCTTTTACATGCCTCTCACTATAGACAGTGACAGACATGGCCCGCCTTTGATAACCCAGTTAGCCGCACTGTCCAAAAACATGAAAGTTAGGCTAATTGACTGCTCTAAATTGGCTCTAGGTGTGAGTGTGAATGGTTGTGTGTATTGCTTCTGAGACAGTCTTTCGAGCTGTTCAGCATGTGCCCCGCATTTGGCCCGGTATTGGCCGACATAGGCTCCAGCCTCCTCATGACTGTATTAGAATTAAGGGGTTCTTCAAAACAATGGGTGAGTAAAATGAGCTCTTTAAAAAGGGAAATATATACTTCCATCTTCATGAATTCCTCTTTCGATTTCAGTAGACGTCCTCATATTTGGCTACACTCCTCTCATAGAATGAAAGTAATTAGCATTCAACTGATCACTTGTTCAGCAATGGGCCAACTTGTATTTTTTGTCTGCTTTAGCTGATTTAAGGTGAGCCTCTTGACTCCAAAGTCACTAAGGGGAGGTTAATATTCTTGTTTGGTAGTATGATTACTCTAAGTCATATCTTTTTACATATAATCTATTAAAGTGATGTAGTCATTCACTGCAGAAGAGTCTCATTAACGGAAATCTAATGATGTGAGAAACAGCCAGGTTGGTACATTACATTAAAGAGTGCTTGTCAGTTAAAAAAAGTGTTCATGTGCTCGGAAGTGTTTAACATCTGTGCAGTCAAATCAGGTTAGACAGCTTCTTACACTCATGAACCCTAAGACCTTGAACGATATTCAGCTGAACTTATTAAAAACATGTGACAGAGGAATTCAGCAATAGCATTATCAGAGCCAAACAGATTCTATGAAAATCTGAACCAGTCTACACTCATGGTCCAAAGGCTTGGAAGGAGTTCCAGAGCAGTCCAAACATTTTCGTTTTATTTTTTATTATTCAACTTTCGCATAATTTAGCTATATTATCTACTACTACTATTATCGTTTTCAGAAAAGTTTGAATTTTTTCCTAAATGCAGTAAAATGAGAAAATTCAAGCACAAAGAAATGATTTGTCATTACAAAATAAAAAGGATGTAAATATAAACTTATGTGTGACATCATCTTTCCTTTTAATTACACTTTGGAATTGTTTGCAAACTGAAAGTACTATTTATATCAGTTTTGCATTTGTATTTTTTGTAAAGTCATACAAAACTTGTGCTGCTCAACATCTGGACTGGGAGCAAGTCAATCATCCATACTATGGAGGTACGCTGTTCTAGCTTATCCAGAATGAGGCCTGAAACTCGGCTGCTGTGGCAAGCCACCCATGCTTTTTGCACTGATGCATTCCCCTGTAGTCACAGGCTTTTGTACTTTTAGTCAATATTAATTCAAATGGTCGTTTCCTCTTTGGCACCAGGAACTCAACATCCATTTTTCCTGAAAACAAGCTAACATATGGACTTATCTGATAATTAATGAATTGAAGCCCAGAAACTCAGAAATGGTTTTCCAAATTACTTCTAAGCTCATATTGATGTACCTGTCACATTAGCAGGACAGCATTTGAGGCAGAGGCGCATGAGGGTTTGATTGCCACAAGTGTCATGAGTGGAGTGCTGTTTTTTTTTTTCTTTTTTCTTTTTTTTGGGGGCCCCCACAGAAGAGCGACTGTAATACAAACTGCTGAAAATGGTCGTGCAGGCTATGATAGAAAGGTGTCAGAACAGTCTTGTAGCTTGCTGTGTATGGACCCACTAGGAACAGACCAGTGTGGTGGTATTAATGCGATGGCTGCTCAGTGTAAACTGATGCAATGTCAACCTGCCTTTTTTTTTGACACAGAATCAGGTTTACTTTAATATTTCGCTGCAGCAGGGAATCATTTTTTATTATGGAAACGCCTTCCATTCTATAAGTATTCAAATTTAAACAGGTTTGTTTATATTCTTAAAAGTTTTAATTTCTTAATTTTTTAAATTAAGTTTCGATGTAATAAATACCACAAGAGCATCTGTTCAAAGGAAAGGAAGCGCTATTACCACATCACAGGCTGTAATGGGTCCACATTATTACAGTTGTGCAATAAAATGTTGATTATAATATGAAGGACCAGTAGTAGGCATAAATGGGCCAAGAATGTTCTCTCTGTCGTACAGTGTATGTGTGTGTTCATGAATATTGCTGAGTCTTTGTTTTTGTTAAATTGAAAAAGTAAAATGCAGCAGAGCAACACTTAAGATCCCATCGACCCTGACACAAAGTTTGACGAGGCTATGTTGCCTAGCCATCCTCACACAGGCAGTGGAAGGACCCAATTCTGTCAATTCAGTTCCATTTTATTTATACTGTCTCTTTCTTCTTTTCCTTCCGGCTATTCCGTTCAGGGGTCACCACAGCATCTGCCTCCATCTCACCCTGTCCTTTGCATCTTCTTCTCTTACCCCAACGACCTTCATGTCTTCACCACATCCATAAATCTCTTCATTGGTCTTCCTCTAGGCCTTCTGCCTGGTAGTTCCAACCTCAGTATCCTACTACCAATACATTCACTATCCCTCCTCTGTACACGTCCAAACCATCTCAATCTAGCCTCTCTGACTTTGTCTCCAAAACATCTTACATGGGCTGTCCCTCTGATGTACTCATTCCTGATACTATCCATCCTCGTTACTCCCAAAGAGAACCTCAACATTTTCATCTCTGCTACCTCCAGCTCTGACTCCTGTCTTTTCCTTTCATTCTTGCCGATACCCTCCTATCACATATCACACCGGACATTTTCTCCAACCATTCCAATCTGCCTGCACATGCTTCTTCACCTCTTTTCAACACTCTCCATTGCTCTGGATTGTTGAGCCTAAGTACTTAAAATCCTCCACGTTCCTTATTTCTGCTCGCTGTAACCTCACTGTTCCTCTTGGGTCCTTCTCATTCACGCACCCGTATTCTGACTGACTGAGCCTAACCTTCATTCCTCTCCTTTCCAAGGCATACCTCCACCTCTCTAGATTTTCCTGCACTTGTTCTCTGCTCTCACGACAGATCACAATGTCATCTGCAAACATCATAGTCCATGGAGATTCTTGTCTAACCCCATCTGTCAGCCTGTCCATCACCATAGCAAACAAGAAAGGGCTCAGAGCTGATCCTTGATGCAGTCCCACCTCCACCTTGAATTCTTCTGTCATGCCGACAGTGCACCTCACCACTGTCTTACATCTCTCATACATGTCCTGCACCACTCTAACATACTTCTCTGCCACTCCAGACTTCCTCATGCAATACCACAGTTCTTCTCTTGGCATCCTGTCATATGCTTTCTCCAGATCCACAAAGGCACAATGCAGCTCTGTCTGACCTTCTCTGTACTTCTCTAATAACATCCTCAAAGCAAACACTGCATCTGTGGTGCTCTTTCTTGGCATGAAAACAAACTGTTGTTCACAGATGCTGACCTTTGCCCTTAGTCTAGCTTCCACTGTTCTTTCCCAGAACTTCATCGTATGGCTCATCAACTTGATCCCTTGTAGTTGCCACAACTCTGCACGTCTCCCTTGTTCTTAAAAATGGGCACCAGCACGCTTCTCCTCCATTCCTCTGGCACCTGCTCACTCTCTAAGACCTTGTTGAATGTTCTTGTCAGAAAATCTACTGCTACCTCTCCTAGGCACTTTCATACCTCCACATGTATGTCATCAGGACCAACTGCCTTTCCACTCTTCATCCTCTTCAATGCCATCCTCACTTCACCCTTACTAATCTTTGCTACTTCCTGCTCCTCAGTGGTCACCTCTTCTACTTTTTTTTCCTCTCTCTCTCATTTTCCTCATTCATCATCTCTTCAAAGTACTCGTTCCATCTTCCCAGCACACTTCTGTCATCAGTCAATACATTTTCCTCTCTAGCCTTTATCACTAATTTGCTGCACGTCTTTCCCATCTGTATTTCTCTGCTATGCCAACTTGTATGCTCAGTTGGAAAGTAAAGAGGGAGAAAATGATTTATACAAGTCATCATACGCCCTCTGTTTAGCCTTCGACACTGCTACCTTCACCTTACGCTGTGTTTCCCTGTACTCCTGTTTCCTCTCTTCGGTCCTCTCGATGTCCCACTTCTTCTTAGCTAACCTCTTTCTTTGTACACACTCCTGCACTTCCTCATTCCACCACCAAGTCTCCTTATCTACTTTCCTTCCAGAGGACAAACCAAGTACTCTCCTACCTGTGTCCCTGATCACATTAGCTGTGGTTGTCCAGTCATCTGGAAGCACTTCCTGACCACCCAAAGCCTGTTTCAACTCCTCCTTGAAGACAACACGACCCTCTTCTTTTTTCAGCTTCCACCACTTTGTCTTCTGCTCTGCCTTTGCCTTCTTCACCTTCCTCACCATCAGCATCATCCTGCACACCACCATCCTATGCTGTTTGGTAACACTCTCACCCACTACTACTTTGCAGTCACTGACTTCCTTCAAATTGCATCGTCTACACAAAATGTAGTCTACCTGTGTGCTCTTACCTCCGCTTTTATAAGTCACCCTATACTCTTGTCTCTTCTGGAAGAAAGTATTCACCACAGCCATTTCCATCCTTTTTGCAAAATCTATCAACATCTATCCTTCTGTGTGCCTGTAATGGATACCAAACCTGCCATTCACTTCCTCCTCCCCTCTGATGCCTGCACCAACATGTCTATTGAAATCTGCCCCAATAACCACTCTTTCACCTCTGGGGGTACTCTGCTTCACTTCATCTAACTCACTCCAGAAGCTCTCCTTCTCATCTAGCTCACATCCTGCTTGTGGGGCATAAGCACTAACAACATTGAACATCACGCCTTCAATTTCTAACTTGAGACTCATCACTCTGTGACACTCTTTTCACTTCTAGAACATTCCTGACAAACTCCTCCTTCAAGATAACTCCTACTCCATTTCTCTTCTCATCATCACCACCATGAAAAAACAGGTTAAACTCTGCTCCTAAGCTTCTAGCCTTGCTACCTTTCCACCTGGTCCCCTGAACACACAGTATGTCCACCTTCCTCCTCTGCATCATGCCAGCCAGCTCTCTACCTTTTCCTGCCATAGTTCCAACATTCAAAGTCCCTACTTTCAGTCCTAGACTCATGCCTTTCCTCTTCTCTCTGCCTATGGACACGCCTCCCGCCTCTCCTTCCTCGACGTCTTCGACCAACAGTAGTCCAATTTCCACCAGCACCCTGTTGGTTGACAGCACTGATGGCGGTCGTTGTTAACCCGGGCCTCGACCGATCCGGTATGACATTCTTTGTAGTGACTCGCATATTTTATTTGGCATTTGTTTTACGCCGGATGCCCTTCCTGACGCAACCCTCTGTATTTATCTGGGGCTTGGGACCGGCATGAGGGAGAGACACTGGCATATACACATATATACATATACATATTTATATATACAGTCGGCCCCCAATTTACGAAATTAATCCGTTCCAGAGCGCTTTTCGTATTGCAGGGATTTCGTAAGTAGGGGTCGCACCTTACATGTTAAACGCCTAATTCGTTCCAAGTCTCCAGTCCTTGGACTGGATAAACCCCATAAACCCTTTAAAAATGATAAAAGTATAAAGTACACCATTTTTGTATGAAATATGTGTTAAAAGCAAAAGAAAAATTTTTATTAAACCATTTAAACATTTTATTAACATATTAAACCATTTTATTAACATATTTATTCATTAAACCATTATTAAACATTTTTATTAACACACACACACACACACACACACACACACATCTCTCTCTCTCTCTCTCTCTCTCTCTCTCTCGCTCCCACTCTCTATCTCCTCTCTATCTCCTTCTCTCGTGCACGCACTGCGGGCCCGCCGACAAGATGTGAATTCAAAGTGCATTCCCTGCTTGACAAACTCAACTTTAATTTCATTCCTTGAGGGATTGGAGTTCCAGATGAGCTCAAATGCACCCACATTTATGAAACATTTACTGAATTAAAACAACTTAAAAAACTAAACTAAAAACTAAAGAGTGAAGCTTCCTTCTGTCTTTATCTGGGAGGCCAGAGGGCGGAATGTTGAGAGACAGCCAATGAGAGAGCAACTCGCGTGTCGTGTGAAATTTTGATTGGCACTATTGAATTTATTTTCGTTAGAGGGGGTTCTTTCATATTTCAATGTTCAATGTTGTTAGTGCTTATGCCCCACAGGCAGGATGTGAGCTAGAAGAGAAGGAGAGATTCTGGAGTGAGTTAGATGAAGTGATGCAGAGTACCCCCAGAGGTGAAAGAGTGGTCATTGGGGCAGACTTCAATGGACATGTTGGTGCAGGAAACAGGGGACGAGGAAGTGATGGGCAGGTTTGGTATCCAGGACAGGAACACAGAAGGACAGATGTTGGTAGATTTTGCAAAAAGCATGGAAATGGCTGTGGTAAATACTTTCTTCCAGAAGAGACAGGGGCATAGGGTGACTTATAAAAGCAGAGGTAGGAGCACACAGGTAGACTACATCTTGTGCAGGCGATGTAATTTGAAGGAAGTCAGTGACTGCAAAGTAGTAGTGGATGAAAGTGTTGCCAAACAGCATAGGATGGTGGTGTGCAGGATGATGCTGATGGTGAGGAAGGTGAAGAAGGCAAAGGCAGAGCAGAAGACAAAGTGGTGGATGCTGAAAAAGGAAGAGTGTCGTGTTTTCTTCAAGGAGGAGTTGAAACAGGCTTTGGGTGGTCAGGAAGTGCTTCCAGATGACTGGACAACCACAGCTAATGTGATCAGGGAGACAGGTAAGAGAGTACTTTGGTGTGTCATCTGGAAAGAAAGTAGATAAGGAGACTTGGTGGTGGAATGAGGAAGTGCAGGAGTGTGTACACAGGAAGAGGTTAGCTAAGAAGAAGTGGGACATTGAGAGGACCGAAGAGAGTAAACAGGAGTACAGGGAGACACAGCGTAAGGCGAAGGTAGCGGTGTCAAAGGCCAAACAGATGGCATATGATGACTTGTATGCTCGGTTGGAAAGTAAAGAGGGAGAAAATGATTTATACAGGTTGTCACAGCAGAGAAATAGAGATGGGAAAGACTTGCAGCAAGTTAGAGTGATTAAGGCCAGAGAGGAAATGTATTGACTGATGACAGAAGTGTGCTAGGAAGATGGAAAGAGTACTTTGAAGAGCTGATGAATAAGGAAAATGAGAGAGAAAAAAGAGTAGAAGAGGTGACAGTTGAGGAGCAGGAAGTAGCAAAGATTAGTAAGGGTAAAGTGAGGAGGGCATTGAAGAGGATAAAGAATGGAAAGGCAGTTGGCCCTGATGACATACCGGTGGAGGTATGGAAGTGTCTAAGAGAGGTAGCAGTAGATTTCCTGACGAGAACATTCAACAAGGTCTTAGAGAGTGAGAGGATGCCGGAGGAATGGAGGAGAAGTGTGCTTGTGCCCATTTTTAAGAACAAGGGAGATGTTAATTCTCTCTATCACTCTATCACTCTGTCTCTCTGCTATTTTTATCTCTTTAATCTGCTTTTATCTGTCTCTTTGTTCTCTCTCTCTTTCTCACTTTTCTTCATTCTCTCTTTAATTTCACTTTCTCACTGTTTGTCCATTCTTTCTCCCGAATGTCACCTTTTTTATTTCTCTGTTGTGGCAACTACAGAGGGAAAAAGTGGATGAGTCATACGATGAAGCTATGGGAAAAATAGTGGAAGCTCGACTAAGGGCAAAGGTCAGCATTTGTGAACAACAGTTTGTTTTCATGCCAAGAAAGAGCACCACAGATGCAGTGTTTGCCTTGAGGATGTTAATAGAGAAGTACAGAGAAGGTCAGACGGAGCTGCATTGTGCCTTTGTGGATCTGGAGAAAGCATATGTCAGGGTGCCGAGAGAAGAACTGTGGTATTGTATGAGGAAGTCTGGAGTGTCAGAGAAGTATGTTAGAGTGGTGCAGGACATGTATGAGAGATGTAAGACAGTGGTGAGGTGTGCTGTTGGTATGACAGAAGAGTTCAAAGTGGAGGTGGGACTGCATCAAGGGTCAGCTCTCAGCCCCTTCTCGTTTGCTCTGGTGATGGACAGGCTGACAGACGAGGTTAGACAACAATCTCCATGGACTATGATGTTTGCAGATGACATTGTGATCTGTCGTGAGAGCAGAGAACAAGTGCAGGAAAATCTAGAGAGGTGGAGGTATGCCCTGGAAAGGAGGGGAATGAAGGTTAGCCTCAGTAAAACAGAATACAAGTGTGTAAATGACAAGGACCCAAGAGGAACGGTGAGGTTACAGGGAGCAGAGATAAAGAAGGTGGAGGATTTTAAGTACTTAGGGTCAACAATCCAGAGAAGTGGAGAGTGTGGAAAAGAGGTGACGAAGCATGTGCAGGCAGGTTGGAATGGTTGGAGAAAAGTGTCCGGAGTGATGTGTGATAGGAGGGTATCGGCAAGAATGAAAGGAAAAGTGTATAAGATGGTGTTGAGGCCAGCGATGTTGTATGGTTTAGAAACAGTGGCCCTGGGAAAAAGACAGGAGGCAGAGCTGGACGTAGCAGAGATGAAAATGTTGAGGTTCTCTTTGGGAATCACGAGGATGGATAGGATCAGGAATGAGCACATCAGAGGGACAGCACATGTAAGACGTTTTGGAGACAAAGTCAGAGAAGCTATCTTGAGATGGTTTGGACATGTACAGAGGCGGGATAGTGAGTATATTGGTAGTAGGATGCTGAGGTTGGAACTACCAGGCAGAAGGCCTAGAGGAAGACCAAAGAGACGATTCATGGATGTGCAACTGCAAGTGCTAAATAATTGTGGGAAAGAATCACCAGCAGTGAAAAATTGTATTTACAGTCTGTTAGTGCACATTTGGGTCCATCAAGGTATTTATCATCAAGAAGGAAGGGCTTCCAAGATGAGGACTGCAGTCAGTATCAGCACACCAGGACAGGCAACAGGAGTCAGGACACAGCACAATCAGGAGGATCGAGGATGATAATGTGTACCTCAACACAAACAGAGATAGAGGGAGGGGTGGTAGTTGGAGTGAATGGGGGAAGAGGATGGGGAGAGAGGGAGATAGGGGCGGGTTGTTAGTTATACTCATAGTGGTGTAATGGAAACAGAAGATTTTATTATTTATGAGTGCAGCAGGGACTCCAGCATGACTGGCTCTAGCAGCATAACTAAAAGAAAGTGAACCAGAAGGAATGCAGACATGAGGCTCCTGTGGCATTGGGCAATCAGCCGCCCCACTGTGAAACGGACCTGGGTGAGCATGTAGAGTGGGGGAGTGACAGCAGCCCAATATCACAGTTTACCAGAACTTTCTATGCCTGAGACCCCCAGATCTGCTCCTTTACATAATAAAAGCTTTTTCACTAAATGCTCCACTCAACAAGTAAGTTTTGAGCCTCGTGTTAAAAGCAGAAACTGTGGCTGAGTCCCGAACATTAACTGGAAGGTTATTTCATATCTGAGCCTTTGAAAGAGAAGCTCTTTTTTGTAATCTTCATTATCCGAGGTATCACTAAGCATCCTGCACCTTGTGATCTAAGGGGCCGTGTCGAATCATAAACAACAAGAAGTTCACCAAAATAATGTGGCGTGAGGCCATGCTTTATAGGTAAAAAGTAGGATTTTATATTCAATTTGACTGGGAGCCAGTGAAGTGTAAATAAGATCGGGGTGATATGCTCGTGTGTTCTGGTTCTAGTAACGACTCTCGCTGCTGCATTCTGGACTAACTGGAGCTTGGTTATGTTCCTATTAGAACAACCAGTCAGTAACACATTACAATAATCTAATCCCAAGGTAACAAAAGCATTAACAAGTTTTCCGCATGATGCACTGACATCATATTTCTTATTTTAATAATATTACTGCAATGAAAGAAAGTGACCCGAGTAATATTATCTACATAAACTTCAAAAGAAAGACCAACATCAATAATCAGTCCAAGGTCTTTTACTGCTGCACATGATGATACTGAAACACCATCCAAACTTGATACATAATCATAAACCTTATTTCTTGCTCCCTGAAATCCGAGTGCAAGTACTTCTGTCTTTACACATTTTTCAATTTCATTAAGCTGATCTCTCTCATCTGGCTTTGGTTATTTTTTGTTATATAACTGTGTATCATCAGCATAACATTGAAAGCAAATACCATGATCATGAATGATATTACCCAAAAGGAGCATGTATGGAGAGAATGGCAACGGGCCTAGGTCAGAACCTTGTGGAACACCAAACTTAACATTAGAACATACAGAGAAATCACCATTTACATCTTCAAACTGACAGTTTGATAAGATTTAACCCAGGAGAGGGCGGTTCCCTTAACTCCAACAACATTTTCTAATCTGGCAACAAGGAGAATCATGTGATCGATAGTGTCAAAGGCTGCACTAAGGTCAAGTAACACA
Source organism: Plotosus lineatus (assembly GCA_024760905.1). NCBI lineage: Eukaryota > Metazoa > Chordata > Actinopteri > Siluriformes > Plotosidae > Plotosus > Plotosus lineatus. The sequence continues at coordinate 2,811,865 of CM045750.1, read as the reverse complement.
AGCAGGGAGACACAGCCGTGGTCGTAGGTCATTTCCCACCTAAACGAGTACTGTCTCTGTGCTATGATGAGGCCTAAAACCTGACTAATACATTTCATGAATGTTATTCCTACAAAGATATGAACATAACTCCTGTGCTATAGATTTTTATAAGATCTTGGAGATAAAAGGGAGGTTTGATATTGGTTTTAGTTGGACAGTTGATATGGGTTGAGATTAGGTATCAGTGAATGCAATGACCATTTCTGCAGAGCTTCTCCACAGCATACGATGTTAAGCGTGCATCAATATCTAACAAAAGAAAACACAACAGACAAACACAGAGCAATCAATTTTAATATTGTATTTCACAATGTCACTATTTACCAAAGCAACTATTTAGCAACAATTGTGGTATGGGGTTAGGCGTAGTCGTTAACATGCATGCCACACAGCAAGAAGATCCTGTGTTTGAATCCTGGGATCGGTGAGCCCATTTTTGTGTACATGTTCTCACTATGCTTGCATGGGTTTCCTTTGGGTACTCCATTTTCTTTCCACGGTCCAAAGATGTACATTGGCATGATCGGCTGTTCCAAATTGCTTTCAGGTATGTGTATGAATGTGAAGGTTGTATGTGTGATAGCCTGGTGAGCTCATCCACTGCTGTTGAGAGGCTCCAACCTACCCGTGGCCCTAATGGAATTAATCTTTCCAAAAATGAGTGAGTGATTGCATATATCCCAACATTGAAAAAAAATAATTTAAACTTCTTCAACCCTGGTATTTTTGACCTGACACATGACACACATCAGAGCAGAGAGAATTTTAATTCTGTTGAATGTATTTTTATATCTTGTTCCCTCTTTTTTTTTCTCTAGATATTAATGAGTGTAAAAGTAATCATAGATGCCAGTATGGTTGTGATAACATGTTAGGGGGGTACCGCTGCAGTTGTCCCCAAGGCTATACACAACACTACCAATGGAACCAATGTGTTGGTGAGTACCACAAAGATTTACAAAAAAAGTGTGTGTGTGTGTGTGTGTGTTTGAAAGCATGTGTGTGTATATATTTTACTGAAAGCGGCAAACGTTTAATTTCACCACTGACTTTAATGTAGCATTCTTTTCAGCTGTATGCTGAATACATACATGGATTGAAATCACCACCCATGGGACAGTGATGAAATATAAGGATATGTGACATTTCATTTCATTTTCTATAACCGCTTAATCCTAATTCAAGTCGCGGGGGGCTGGTGCCCATCCCAGCTGACTCCAGGTGAGGGCGGAGCACACCATGGATGGCTCACCAGGCCATCGCACGGCGGAAACACACTGACGGCTATGCAGCTACTCTTGTAAAAAGTTAATTAAGTTTCTTTTACATGAACCTCACACCATAGACAGTGAGAGGCATGGCCGGTCTTTGGTAACCCAATTAGCTGAACTAAGGGGGGGGACAGTGAAAACCCGTGGAGAGTGGGGCTTGAACCCCCAACCTTAGGATCAGTGATCCAGCACCTTTACCACCAGGCCACCACTGCCCTATATGTAACATGTAAAAATCAACTTATATCAACATCACTTCCGCAGGGCTCTTTATGAAACGTAACTGTTTGTGCTGTAGATGAGAATGAGTGCGCCGTTCCAGGAACTTGTGGTACTGCCTCCTGTTACAACACACTGGGCAGCTTCAAGTGTGCATGTCCCCCTGGATTCAACTTTGAAGAGCTCTCTAGCAGCTGTCAGGATGTGGATGAGTGCGTCTCCTTCAAAAACCCCTGCAGCTACGGCTGCTCCAACACCCGTGGAGGCTACAAGTGCGGATGCCCTCCTGGATACTATAGAGTCGGCCAAGGGTGAGAATGGCATCTGGGTTCAAGTGCTATTCTTAGAACAGTAAGATCCAGTCTGTACAGGGGTGATTGGTTGAAAAGTACTTTAAAATCAGCAAAGTTTTTAAACCTGCTTTACTATGAAAATACTTTTAAGAGCAACATCGCCTAAGTGGCTCACTGTAATGAGCAAAGATAGAGATGTTTAATTTTCAATTCTTTTATTGCCCCATTGCATTATAGTCTGAAAATGAACTTGGAGTATGACTTGGAAATTTGCATGTGTGTACAGGCACTGTGTGTCAGGTCTAGGCTTTGGAAAGGATCAACTGGGATTTGTTGATGCCTCTGAAACAGCTGAGTATAATAGCCTATCTCCTGAAGGTTGCGATGACTGCAATATCAATTACAACATCCCACATAAGAGAGGAATCCGAAAGAGACACGCCATCCACCAAACAGAGCTAGAGAAGGTAAAAGAAATTCCAAATACAACCGATACATTTATTCCTTCATTGTGTAGCAAAATTCAGACATTTTCATCAACACACGTGGAGGAAATGGCATCTACATTCAATACCTGTGGTGGTGGGGTAGGATGAGCGGGTACAATGTTCCTTTGCAGGGTTCTTATTCATGTTACACATCGCAATTTTTATAAATGTTGAGTCAAATATGTTGCCAATGATCTGATATGTTAAGGTGCACGTGAAGCTACTAATATAAACTATTAATTATTCAATTTAGGAATGTGCCGATCCCCCATATTGTTGTGATTAGGGAATCCCGTCTTTAAAATGGCATCGGTCAGAATCAGTGTGATAGCTCTAATTTTGATGGAGATTTTAAAAAATATATAAATTCACTTCAATGCAGTGAACAAAAAAAGGCATTCATCAGGTAACAGCTTCCATGTTCACTGGTTTATCAGGCAGGGCCATAAACAGACATAGACAGGGTGCTCTAACTCCCTCTCCTAACTGCACCCCTGCCCTTTGTGATTGACGTGACACCCTCTCCCACCTGCCAACTTAATTTATAATCAGGTCGGGGAACAACTGAAAAGACTCCACTCAGACAGGGCAACAGGATTGGACGAGGTGAGCCCCCATGTCCTTGACGCCCGTCTCCACCAGCTCTGTAGCGTCTTACATTACATCATCACAATGAGTCCGAGTCTACAGCGGGTCCCAGTGCAGTGGAAGACATCATGCCTCATTCTTGTACCTAAGACCCCATGTCCCAGTGGTCCTCAGGATAACAGACCCGTGGCATTGACTTTGCATGTCATGAAGACCTTCAAGAGACTGATACTGGATCAACTCCAACCCATGGCTGGACAACAGATGGACCCCCCCCCCCTTCAGTTCGCCTACCAGCCTCGTCTTGGAATCGAAGCGCCATCATCTACCTGCTTAACTGTGTCTACACCCACATGGACCAACTCGCGAGCACTGTGAGAGTCTTTTTTTATTTATTTATTTTTAATTTTCCAGTGCATTCGACACCACAATGCTGCAAATGTACCATCAGACTGATCCTTCTGGGTGAGAGCTGACAGTGATGCAGATGGACAACCTGACCGGAAGATCACAGTATGTGCACCTGTAGCACTGTGTGTCGGACACGGTAGTCAGCAACACTGGAAAGCAACAAGGGGTCGTCCTCTCCCCTTTCCTCTTCACCATCTACACCACAGACTTCAGCTACTGCACAGAGACCTGCCATCTTCACAAGTTTTCTGATGACTCTGTTGTAGTCGGGTGAATCAATGGAGGTGATGAGATGGAATCGAACTGTGATGGATTCCTTCGTCTTATGGTGCGAGCAAAAATAATCTCCAGCTTAATGTGACAAAGACCAAGTAACTGATTGTGGATCTTAGAATATCCAAAACACCAACGACTCCTCTTTCCATTCAGGGTGTCAATGTGGAAATGTTGCAGCAATATAATACCTCAGAGTTCATATTGAAAACAAACTGGACTAGGTTCACTATCGTACTTTACAAGAAGGGCCAGAGCCGACTCTGTTTTTTGAGGAGATTAATTTCATTTAACATCTGTCAGACACTTCTCAGGATGTTCTACGAGTCTGTTGTGCTAAATGCTGTCCTCTATGCTGTTGCCTGCTGGGGCAGAAGGCTGAGGATTTCAGCTGGAAACAGATTGAAAAAACTGATCTGCAAGGCCGGTAACATTGTGGGGATGGAACCAGACTTTGACAGTGGTATCGGAGAGACGGATGTTCAGTGAGAGGCTGATACGAACGAAATGCTCCACTGACCCACACAGGAAATCATTCATACCTGTGAACACTAAACTGTACAAAACTCCTCCATATAGCACTAACATCCACTGTTATATATTTACATTCTACTGTTTATCATAATACTGTGCATATCCCTTAATGAAAGGATTCCTTCTGTATCCTGTTTATATAGATAAAAGTAACATCTAATTTCAGACTAACACAGATATATTTATATATCGGTCTGATTACAAAATTGGTAAATTTTCCAACTACCCAGCTACAAACTTGAATAAATATTTCCATGTCCAAGTTTATTTGACACTGCAATTTGTGACAAGCCTGGATGACTTGTGGTGGCCTTTTATTGTCCTCATTATAAGGTATGTCTACATACCGATGGCACTTAGATGGGCAATGTTACCATAGCCAAAGTTACTGAGCTCAAACCTCTCACAGCTCTGATAGTGAAGATTAACTGAAGCTGATCTTGACAGACCCTGTGGTCCCATCACCTTAATGGATTTTTACCTCCTGATTCAGTCCGTAAGGCAACAGTGATAACACTTGATATTTTTTTAAACTGAGATCAGTGAACTATATTACTTCATCTGCTTTTAGACTGTGCTGGAAGCTCCATTCAACCTGGATAGTGTGGACATGGAGCAGCCCCTACTAGTGGTACTCAACGTATCCCAGTGCACCCACAACGAACACATCCTGGAGGTGGTGCCAGCCCTCAAGCCTTTGAGTCATCATATCACCTATAACATCACAGAGGGCAACCAGGATAAAATATTCCAACTCCAACAGCTAGAGGAGCTCAGTTACCTGCACTGCATGCCTGAGAAGGCTTATCCAGGGTTTTATAAATTGATGATCAGCAGTTCTCCACCTTTTTCTCAAATAGAGCTGTTGCAGTTAGAGGACAACAGGGACAGAGACTACCTCTCAGGTGAGCTAGGGCAGAACCTGCACATGAAGCTGCACATTACATTACATTAAAACAACACTGTGTAATCATTCAAATACCAAAGCCCAGTAGCTCTCATTTTGAATGAATACATTAGAAGTGGGTTTCACATATGAATCTCATGTCCCGACAGTATTATGAGGTTTATTTCATGATGCGTTTCTAAAACATGAATTAGCTCTGCTTACGAGTCACATCTTCCCTAAAGAAAGAGCCCGAAGTCAACACTGTGGACACAGTCAAATAAATAATTCTTGTGCTGCTTCCAATCACCTTTTAATATCAGTTGAAAGCACTACTGCAAAATATCTGTACTGCTTTTGAAATTGTGACAGCTATGGATACATAAAGGTTATTACGGTAATATAATCCATAAAAAAATTAGTCTTGACTTACCAAAATCATAGTTGTTTGTTTAATAGTTAAACACACCTATTCAAAGTGTATAAAACCGGTAGCCTTTTTTTTTTTTGGATAAAACTGGTTTTATATTTATTTTTTGTATTTGGATATCAGGAGTATGAGACGTATGTATAAGTGCATACCAGAGGGGAAAAAAAATCAAACAAACCCTTTATTTGCAGCCATGGTGATCGATAAGTTCACATTTTTGCAGATATTTTGTTCCATTTCTTGTATAAAGAAGGCCAGCAGCATGGGTCAATGCAGATGATATTTCCACTAAATTGAGCTACAGTCATGGGAATTTTAAATTGCCCTTCAGCAACCAACAATGAGAATTAGAAAGGAATATTGCACTCTGTGATTTTGACATTGGCATCACTGTTGGTGCCAGATGGGCTGGTCTAGTGATTTAAGGACTACTTTGAAAAACAAAAAACCCCTGTGCCTGAAAATGTCTTTCAGTTTGATGAACCTATGCATGTTGTTGTGAATCAAAATACTAGATCAGAAGCTAATGAAACACTCTTACCAACCTGCCTGTTTCATATTTTGTAAGATCAAGCTAATCAACTCACAACGTAATTTTGTTTTTGCGATGATGATTACGTCAAAGGGTACCATGATGTATACAATAAGAGTATCTGTAGTGCTGATATGAATTTCAGTAACTATTCACAGAGAAATTAATAATGGAATACTGAGAATTGACTAATTTACTTTGAAACAGAGCGGTGTACTTGAACTTGTGCATGGGATTATATCTCAACATTAATGAACCACAAAGGATCCAACAGATCTTAATCTGTCCCAATTCATTGATGTTTAATTGTAAAATATGTAAATGTTAAGAAGAGCAGAAGAAATATTACAATATTTTCAGTCTACCCACAGTCAGAAATTCAGTCATATTAAAGAATAAGATTAAAAAAGAAATGTTTCATACTACCTTTTGATTTTGTGTAGAATTTAGTTGAATTGTATCCACCATGGGACTCCGATTAAGAGGTTTATTTGCCATAAATGCATATTTGAATTGTAATTTAAATTGGAAATTTTTGCGAAAGTAGTGTACTTGCTGTGGGTTATACCCACTTCCGGTCTTTCAAGTGCGAAAGGGTGCCGTTGAACTCGTTTAGAACAGATGTGAATCACCGGGTTTTCATTCATTTTACAACTCTCTTTGCTTAACTGAGTATGTATGGAAGATTGCTCCGATCTCAGCAGATAGTTAATTCATCTCTGTGTATGAGACTTGCACCCATGCGAGTAGGCTTACGCTTCTGACCACCCATATATGCTTAGGGTTACAAACGTCCGCAAAACAGTGTAAACACAAAGATCACAGAGACGACGTCTTAACACAAGGGTAATACGCTATATAACTGACATGTATATATATATATATATATATATATATATATATACACATACATACATATACACACACACACACACATATATATATATATATATATATATATGTAAAAATAACAACTGGGAAGAAGGAGGGGCACGTTCAGTCTCTCGTTTGTAAACAATGGGTGCAGCGTCGTTGCGTCATTACGTCAGCGTACTACGTAGGTACGTCTAAACTCAAATTTTGCCTTTAAAAAAATAATAAAATAAAATCGAAAAAACGTAAGTCTGTACTGCATAAGAAGCTCAAATGAGGATACAGGGATCTCTCACTTTTCACGGTTAATTGGGACAGAGGCCCCCGTGACTGTTGAATTCCACGAAGTAGGATCAACTACCACCATCCCTCCACCACCCCAACTGACGTATGTGTATATAATATCAATATATACATATTCAACGCTATAAATGCTTATAATAACAATTAAACATTCAAAAATAATGCATAAGATGGAAATAAAATATAAATACACACACATTTATGTGAGGTGTGCATCTGTGTGTGTGCGTGCACATACTCAGATGTGCACTTGACATAAATGTAAGTAGTTTTGATGGGAGGGGGGATTTGGGTTGGGTTTTTTTTTTTTGTTTGGGGTTTTCTGTGCCTTGTTTTTGTGGCATTTTCCTTAAACTTCCCCCTATTTTTCTTAAATTTCCTTATTTTTTTAATTTGATGAATATTTAAAAAAAAAAAAAAAAAAAGTGATGCACTGAATCCTCATGAATTGAAGCGCAAAGTAGCCAAGGATCCCTGTATTTCATGTTTTGGACCTGTACCCATAAACGAGAATTAAACTTGAATGTGGTATTTACGCCATTAAAAGGTTTTTAAAAATGAAAGCCCTATACTATTATTACAAAATATAAAGTCTGGATTGGGCTTTTTGACTGCCAATGTGAGAACATCCACAATTACTATCCTCTTCTTTTCCTTCTGGCTGGTCCCTTCAGGGGTCGCCACAGCGAATCATCTGCCTCCATCTCACCCTATCCTCTGCATCTTCTTCTCTTACACCAACTACCTTCATGTCATCCTTCACCACATCCATAAATCCTCTCTTTGGTCTTTCTGTAGGCCTTCTGCCTGGTAGTTCCAACCTCAGCATCCTACTACCAATTTGCTCACTATCCCTCCTCTGTACATGTCCAAACCATCTCAATCTAGCCTCTCTGACTTTGTCTCCAAAATATCTTACATGTGCTGTCCCTCTGATGTGCTCATTCCTGATCCTATCCATCCTCGTTACTCCCAAAGAGAACCTCAACATTTTCATCTCTGCTACCTCTAGCGTTGCCTCCTGTCTTTTCCCCAGGGCCACTGTTTCTAAACCATACAACATCGCTGGCCTCAATACAGTCTTTGTACACTTTTCATTCTTGCCGATATCCTCCTATCACACATCACACCGGACACTTTTCTCCAACCATTCCAACCTGCCTGCACACACACCTTCACCTATTGTCTACACTCTCCATTGCTCTGGATTGCTAACCTCACCGTTTCTCTTGGGTCCTTGTCGTTCACACACAGGTATTCTGTCTTACTGACATGAACCTTCATTCCTCTCCTTTCCAGGGCATACCTCCACCTCTCTATATTTTCCTGCACTTGTTCTCTGCTCTCACTACAGATCACAATGTCATCTGCAAACATCATAGTCCATGGGGAATCATGTCTAACCTCGTCTGTCTGCCTGTCTATCACCATAGCAAACAAGAAGGGGCTCAGAGCTGACCCTTGATGCAGTCCCACCTCCACCTTGAACTCTTCTGTCACACCGACAGCACACTTCACCACTGTCTTACATGTCTCATACATGTTTTGCACTACTCTAACATACTTCTCTACCACTCCAGACGTCCTCATGCAATACCACAGTTACTCTCTCGGCACCCTGTCATATGCTTTTTCCAGATCCGCAAAGGCACAATGCAGCTCCCTCTGACCTTTCTAGACTTCTCTATTAACATCCTCAAAGCAAACACTGCATCTGTGGTGCTCTTTCTTGGCATGAAACCAAACTATTGTTCACAAATGCTGACCTCTGCCCTCAGTCTAGCTTCCACTATTCTTTCCCATAACTTCATCGTATGGCTCAGCAACTTTATCGATCTGTAGTTGCCACAACTCTGCAACATCTCCCTTGTTCTTAAAAATGGGCACTAGCACACTTCCCCTCCATTCCTCCGGCATCCTCTCACTCTCCAAGACCTTGTTGAATGTTCTTGTCAGAAAATCTACTGCTACCTCTCCTAGACACTTCCATACATATGTCATCAGGACCAACAGCCTTTCCACTCTTCATCCTCTTCAGTGCACCCCTTACTAATCTTTGCTACTTTCTGGTCCTCAACGGTCGTCTAATCTTTTTTTTTTCTCTCTCTCATTTTGCTCATTCATCAGCTCCTCAAAGTACTCTTTCCATCTTCCTAGCACACTTCTGTCATCAGTCAATACGTTTCTCACTCTGTTCTTAATCACTCTAACTTGCTGCATGTCCTTTCCATCTCTATTTCTCTGCTGTGCCAACCTGGATAAATCATTCTCTCCCTCCTTACTGTTCAACCTCGCATACAAGTCATCATACACCCTCTGTTTGGCCTTTGACATCGCTACCTTCACCTTACGCTGCGTCTCCCTGTACTCCTGTTTACTTTCTTCGGTCCTCTCAATGTCCCACTTCTTCTTAACTAACCTCTTCCTTTGTACACACTTGTGCACTTCCCCATTCCACCACCAAGTCTCCTTATCTACTTTGCTTCCAAATGACACACCAAGTACTCTCCTACCTGTCTCCCTGATCACATTAACTGTAGTTGTCCAGTCATCTGGAAGCACTTCCTGACCACCCAAAGCCTATTTCAACTCCTCCTTGAAGACAACACGACCCTCTACCTTTTTCAGCTTCCACCACTTTTTCCTCTTCTCTGCCTTTGTTTTCTTCACCTTGCTCACCATCAGCGTCATCCTGCACACCACCTAAGCTCTTTGACAACACTCTCACATACTATTACTTTGCAGTCACTAACTTCTTTCAAATGACATCACGTACACAAGATGTAGTCTACCTGTGTGCTCCTACCTCCGCTTTTATAAGTCACCCTATAGCTCCTGTCTCTTCTGGAAGAAAGTATTCACCACAGCCAGTTCCATCCTTTTTGCAAAATCCATCAACATCTGTCCTTCTGTGTTCCTGTCCTGAATACTAAACCATCACTTGCTCATCCCTCTGTTGCCTGCACCAACATATCCATTGAACTCTGCACCAATGACCACTCTTTCACCTCTGGGGGTACTCTGCATCACTTCATCTAACACACTCCGGAATCTCTCCTTCTCTTCTCGCTCACATCCTGCCTGTGGGGCATAAGCACTGACAACCATACCTTCGATTTACAACTTGAGACTCATCACTCTGCCTGACACTCTTTTCACTTCTAGAACATTCCTGACCAACCCCTCCTTCAAGATGACTCCTACTCCATTTCTCTTCCCATCCACACCATGATAAAACAGCTTAAACCCTGACCCTAAATCTCTAGCCTTGCTACCTTTCCACCTGATCTCCTGAACACACAGTTTATCTACCTTCCTCCTCTACATCATGTCAGCCAGCTGTCTACCTTTTCCTGTCATAGTTCCAACATTCAAAGTCCCTACTCTCAATCCAACTCATACCTTTCCTCTTCTCTCTCCACCTACGAACACTCTTCCCGCCTCTCCTTCTTTGACCAACATAAGTCCAATTTCCACCAGCACCCTGTTGGTTAACAGCACTGATGGCAGTTGTTAACCCGGGCCTCAAACGATCCGGTATGAGATTCGTATTTTTGACTCGTATGTTTTATGTGGCATTGGTTTTACGCCGGATGCCCTTCCTGACGCAACCCTCTGCATTTATCCTGGCTTGGGACTGGTGTGAGGGTGAACACTGGCTTGTGCCCCCCTCACGGCTGCATTCCACAATTACAGTACTATGCAAGTTTATCAGTTAAGTTATACTTTGTCAATTTGGAGACTAAACATGCCATTTAACCCATTTTTAATTGAAATGTGTTGTCCATTTCTAAATAATACTCCCCTTTCTTTAATTCTCATGAATTTATCATTTTAATGAACAAACATACCATTCAGTACATTTATAAATAAAGTGTTTTTAAAATTCTATTTTCTTATTTCTATATTTGACACACCCCTCCGCTCTTTATAGCATGCCTATAAAACTTTATTTGGACATTAATTCCCCTCTTAAGCCAGCTCATATTTGTTCAGAAAGCTGTACAGAGTCTCGAGTGTATGACATTGGAGCCCACCTCAGCAGTATTTTCACACTCGGGTTACATGCGCTCCCTGGATTTGGTACAATGTTTTGTAGGAGTCTGAAAGTGAAGTGCTCGTCACTAACACACGGTGGCAGTGTTTCTCAAAAAACCAGAACCAAACACAGATCTGTTCCATATGATTTTGATTAATCTAATTAGAAAATCCAGACATTTGTTGCATTGATTACATTTGATTTTTTTTAATTTATTGCAATAAAGATGTACAAAGTACTGATAACCTTAAATGTTAAAATGTTAGAAAATCATTTGTGACAATTAATAGTACAATATATCAAAACCTTACTCTTTCAATTAAGATCCATTAGATCCAACCTTTTTGCTTGAGCAAAAAAAAAAAAAAAAACTCAACCACTTCTCAGCACTCTTCTTTAAAAGGCATATAAAAGATAGAAATAGACACAAAAAAGGAAAAACGGTTTAAAAGTAATCAAAAAACAAAACAAAACAAAAAAAAAAATCAACATGCAATTAATTTAACAAAAAATAAATTCAAACTAAAAATAAATATTAATTTCTCCAGATTATTTGCCATTATTACTCCACTCCCTTAATTTATCTGGTTAGGTTAGAATATATTTACAAGTTAGTAGAGGAATACAATGCGAACTAGACTTGGGTGCATAATGCCAACTCCTGCCTTTCAACATCATGTGTCATTAGCTCCTAGTACTGTTGGAGTGAGAGGAACTGGGACTTGGCTACAGATAGAAATGCAGCAATGAAGAAAAAAATAGAATAAAATAAAATATCACACACACACACATAATCTGGAAGGTCTTACACACAACAGCTGAAGAAGGCACATATGAAGTGCCCATTATCCCACGGTAGTCGCTTCTACTGCCACAGCTATGTGTAGTTATACATTGAGCACACGTATGTACAGATACAAAGTGGATGATTGGTACATTGTACATTTGTCACATGTAGTAAATACAAATTTTGTTTACACACTAGAGTATATATATATATTTTTTTTAAATATATATTTAGAGAGAGAGCGACAGGTAGAGAGACTTATAAATACATGTATATTAATTCAATTGTGCATGGCATTTTTCTCACATGGTGATGGGTGATGAGCACATATTGTCAATATGCAGTTGTGTAAATATTTATAGTACAAAGTGCCCAATGAAGCACATCACACCATTAAGCGTGTCTTGTGTCTCTGTAGAGAAATGCTGGGGGTACACTTTGCTGAAATGTGTGGACAGAAAATGGAACTGCTTTGTTCAGCATTAGTGTTTACATTCAAAAACATTTAAAGCAATGAGAATTTATGAAAACTAAAATAGGTTCAGGTAGAAGGCAAATATGTTTGTGTAACTAACCATTAATCTTTTGTAGAATCTCATTGTAAGGTAATTTCTCTTATTTAGTTTAAAAAAAAAAAAAAAAAAAAAAGACCCACTGGCTAGAACCGTAGTCGCAAAAATAAAATCTGTGTCTTCCATCTCAGGCTGGTAATGTTGAAAAAGAATGAAGTAGATGGTAATCAACAATATACAATAAATATAAACAGTGAAACAGCACTGTGATGGTGGTGGGGTCGTGGGAATCCAACCCTGAGTTTGGATGTGTCACATTTTTATAACCGTCAGTGTAATGACCAATCACTGGGAAACGAGTAGCACTCGTATCTGCTCACCTGCATAGAGGTACTTCTGCATATATTCAACACCGCAGACACTTGGACAATCCTGATTACCTCAAATCAACTTTTCAGTACATTCTGAAAACTGGAGAATGGCTTCAAACAGGCCCCGGGAAGTGCACTACACCGGAGGATCAAACCCAGACGGCTTTGCTCATAAGCAATCAGATTCTGTAGCAGTCCATGAGTGTACACCGCAACATTATCTGGACAGTTGGTTTATGTTCAGGTTTTCAAAAGAATATTGATGTGTTTCACTGAAAAGCCTTCGTCTGTAGCTAGATCTCTGGACTACATGAAAAACACGGCCCATTATATGGGAAAATTTTAACATAAAATTAACACAGATTAGGGGGGGGAAGAAGGAGAAAAAAAAAAAAAAAAAAAAAAACACACACAGTTGACATTACATTCTGTTTTCTTGCATCTATTGATCTGTCTACATCTGCATTTACACACTCAACCAGCCAGTATGGCTTATAAGATAGACGTTAACAATCATCACTTCTGCTTTTAAGGCAAAATCCTCTATAGCAGAACCTGCAGATTTGTAGAATTCAGTAAATGCATGTTCAAGAGGTTTCATCATATTTGGTTGATTGTTCTTTTTGTGTGTCCATCACTTGATAGCAGCTTTGGTGTCCCAGTATTTAGGACACCTTCCTTTCAGACAAGAACTTGTCATCTTAAAGCCATTGGCTGTTCATTTGCCCTCGAAGGATCAAGTTCTACAGTGTTCTGTTTAGAGTTCCCTTCAACCGTACATTTGAATTCACATCCAGGATTCGTGGAAGGTACTACACTAAGGAACACTAAAACCTGTTCACAGTTTAAAGGAAGACCTGAAATATGAAAAAGAAAGAACCAAAAGGCCACTGGGGGGGGGGGGGGGGGTACATAAATAACCTTGCCAGAAAAGAAAAAAAAAGTTTTTATTCTAACAAGTGGAAACCAACGCCACTGACAGTCCACTAGCATAAAAAATTAAATTGGATCATTTTAAATACCCAATTTGAAAGGTATTCTAATAAATCTACATTTACTCGAGTACACATCAGGGCAAAGTTTAGTTGTCTAATATGATAAAACTGGAAGGCACATCTATAAGGCTAGAAATGGTGTTGCAAACGCATTCTGCATGTTTTCTCCCAAGTAAGGAAAAAGGAACCCAGGATGATTATTGCTGCTTCAAAAAAAAAAAAAAAAAAATCTATACATGATTCTAAATATGCTAATAGTGATCAGAACAATATGTACTTCATGCTCAGATACCTGTGAGCCAAAGAAACTGTGACCTTCAATCATTGAACAGGTTTTCATCTTATTTTCCGATGCCTGGCTGAAGCATTTTTCCGAAATTCTCATTCAGTCTCCATGTAATTTCTCAGTGGTCGACATCACCGAGCTATAAAAATGAAGACCTTGCCAAAGAAGATGCTCTAAGTCTCTGTATCACCCACTTGTCCATCACACTCATTAATACCTGGAAGCCCAGGTCATCTACCTTCATCGTGTTGGTGTGTGCACATTGGTGTTTAGTGTCAACATATCATCAAGGTGTGCTTTACGGGAACGGCCTGAATCAAATCGTTTAAGAGTAGAACGTGAGGACGCTCTGGTGGTTGCCCCGAACCAACAGAATTGGAGGGAGGTCCTTGGACAGAGTGTCCAACCAGGACATGTACAGGGCGCTGGACACCGCCCCTTTTCTGGCCAAGGGCATACTCCTATTTAGAGGGAGAGGGGAAGAGAGGGAGAGGGGGGGGAGAGCACAACGTGATGTCAGTCAAATAAGTTTGCCAAAAGGTGACCTCATGCAATTTAAAAGTACATTGGATTGTGTAACGCATTTTTCTTATGCAATTACTTTTCTCTTTAACTTTTCAAGCTAACACTCGCATAGCATCATGAACCCAAATAAAATGAGGTTCTGTGTGTGAAACTTACAAAATAAATAAGAAACCACACCACTGGGATAAAAGTTCTCAACCTTCTGTGACCTCTGTAACCCAGAGCAACCCAAAGCCTTCACCACTAACCCAACACAGAGTGACTAGAACCAGGCAGTAATTGGCACAGCTGTGGGGGACAGAGGCCTGAATTCACACTGCTGTTCAGGGTTTGGAGCGGATGGAGTTTACAGTGTTTTACACTCCGGTTTCTCTTCTCTACAGATGAAACACTATACTGATGACCCTAAACGCTGGGCTCAGCACTCTGAACTGTCTGTGATCATTTCCTTACTACAGAGAAATGGAGAAGTATCATTTTCATTCCTCACTGAGAAATGTTTCGAAAGGTCATGTGAATAGTAAAGGAACAGCACTGGAGTACAGTGAGAGAAGAGGAGGGGCTGTAACATTGTTTGTTAATAATAGATGGTGCAACCTTGGGTCCATCAGAATTAAGGAACATTCTGCACCAGAGACGTTGAGCTTCTAGCTGTGTGAATGAGACGGTTTACTGAAGGAGTTCTCAGATCATTGTTACACGACTGTACGGCCCCAGCCTGCGAGATTGTACATCTCTGGATGCAGCATCAAAATTAGTCATGATATCCAGAAGCACTTCCTCCTCACATCTGGACAACATACTACCCCATTCTCACCCAGCAAAAATAAAACGGTGGACAGAATACATTTACATTCGCAGCATTTGACCAACGGCCTTATTCAGAGTGATTTACATTTGTCCTTCCCCTTTTCTTTTTTTAAATGCAACCGAGTAACTGAAGGACTGGGACCTTGCTCAAGGGCCCAACGATGGCAATTTGGTGGTATTGGGTCTTGAACGCCTTCACCATCAGATCAAAGCCTTAACCACCAGTGCCTGCTGACAAACTGTATACAAACTTCCAGTTCATCAAAAGCCTTTACTGAAACAGTAAGGAGAACATCTGATGAGGCTGAAAAAGCTCCGAAAGTATCTTGTAAAATATAAAAGACCAGGATGCAGCGCTCTGGATCTCACATGCAGGATATTGAAAGTCTTACACACAGTACCATCCAGTTCTGTGTAGGCAACACGTCCTGTGCCACGCCTGATCAAAAGCCTGACTAAAACTTCAACAAATAACAACCACGTGGGGCCGGTGGCGTCGCGGTTAGGGTGCTGCGCTCATGATCAGGGAGTTGTGTGTTTAAATCCCAGTTAGATCCCCACTGTGTTAAGACCCCTGGGCAAGGTCTCAAGCACACGTGTGCCTCTGTTCACCCAGCGGTATAAATGGGTACCAGTCAAAATATACTGGGAAGGTAACCAGCGATGGACCAGCGTCCCATCCAGGAGGAGTTGAACTCCTGGGCTCGGTTGTTCAAAACATGGTTATTTTAACCACCGGTTATCCCCTAACAGCTGGTTACATTTTTAACCCGCCATTAGCTAACCGACCGTTAAATCTGTGTTGTTCTGTGTTTGTACATGGTTAGTCACGTCGTTAGTTAACGTTGCCGTCAAAGTTAAGTGTGGTTAATGTTACTGGTTAGCACTAAGGGCTCATTCAACATTTTCCTCAGCGTACAAAACGTACAATAGGGGGGAGGGGTAAGATGTCTGTGGACACTTTTTAATATTATAAAAATGCCAATCAACAATACATGCAATCGTGAATATATAGATTTTTTTGTGCGTGTACGTTTGGCTGCAGCCTCATGCTCAGTACTTTTATAAAATTAATAGTATGTCTTTGTGCTGTAAATATGTATTAGTATTTGTTTGTGCCTTGGAATAGATAAATAACTTTAGCTCAATTTGTAAATGTATTTAGCACATGTACTTGCAGATATAGTTTGAAATATATGTTTTTGATTGAACTATAATTTTAATAATATTTATAAGAATCCACCTCCGCTGATGCAGCATTAGCCATGAACGGCATCTTGCAAGTTAACCACACTGTTAAAAATTTAACGGAGGTCCTTAGGTGTGTTAACTTTAACGTCAAGTTAGCACTCGGTTAAAGTTAACCAAGTTTTGAACAACAAGATAACGGCAGCGTAAAATTTAACGGTCGGTTAACTTCTACTTAACCAGTGGTTGAAAAACAACCGTGTTTTGAACAACCGGCCCCTGGTCGCTTCACGGAAACCGGGAATAAGCACTGGCCTGATGAACCACTAGGCTCGGGCATAAAAAGCCCAAATAACAACCACCTCCACTTCACAGCAAGAAGGTCCTGGGCTCGATTCCCAGCTAAGACATTTGTGTGGCGTTTGCGTGTTCTCCATGAGCTTGCGTGGGTTCCCTCTGGATACTCCAGTTTGCACAGTAGGTTAAATGGCTGTTCTAAAATTATCCCTAGGTGTGAGCGGGAGTATGTATGGGTGTGTGAGTGTTGGCCATGCGATGGCCTGATGAGCTGTCCAGGGTGTACCCCACCCTCGCCCAGAGTCGGCCAAGATAAACGCCGATCTCCCCGCGACAATGATTAGGATTGAGCGGTTCAGAAATTCGTTGAATGAAATAAGATTTTTTTTTTTTTTTTTCAGACAACAAGTATATGCACCAGGTCCAGAAAGTTAAAGTCAGAAATTAAGGAGTGTAAGCAACTGCAACATTACGGCAGCACAACCGTCAACAGAAGTGCACGTCTCTAAAAAGGCACATGGAGACAGCGCGTTCCCACGTGTACGACTGAATTCAAAGAATCAGTACACGGTTATTCGGGGAGGCTGTGGTTAAACTAGTAAAACACGTTAATCTTTAACGTGCAGGTCTGGGTCCATCATCCCCTCGCCGCGGCACCAGAATGTTTATCACTCTGAAATTGTTCTCTTGAACTCTGGATGCTATTTATTTATTGATGAATTTCACAATGGGTCGTCATGTACAATTCTATGTTCCTTTATGTGAGTCTTGTTTAATTTTCTGCTGCACAGACTTTTCCCTTTCCGCAAACAATGAAGTTTTATTTTACCGTAAGTATGAAATGATGATCATAAAATTGAGACAATAATAAATACACAATTGGACACACACTATCGTATTCCTGCATCTTCCAGAGGCTTAAATCTGCTCTCATGCATGCTCTCAATCACTGGGGTC
Source organism: Plotosus lineatus (assembly GCA_024760905.1). Taxonomy (NCBI): domain Eukaryota; kingdom Metazoa; phylum Chordata; class Actinopteri; order Siluriformes; family Plotosidae; genus Plotosus; species Plotosus lineatus. The sequence continues at coordinate 2,793,955 of CM045750.1, read as the reverse complement.
TTAATCCTACAGGGGGTCACAGAGTGGCTGGGGCCTACGTCAGCCAACACTGAGCAAAGGGAAGGTACACCCTGTAAAGCTTCCCAGAACATTGCAGGGCAACAAATACTACCACTCACACCTCAGGTGAATTTGGAACGGCCAATTGGCCTCAGGTGCATGTTTTTTGGATTGTGAGAGGAAACTGGAGTACCCAGAGGAAACCCACACAAGCTTAGGGAGAAAACAAAGTCCACACAGAAACACTCAAGTCTGTGACTTGAGCCCAGGACCCTCTTGCTGTGAGGTGTTTTTTTTTTTGCTGTCAGGTGGATGCGCTGAAATCACTATGCCATCTTCATTAAATATTATGACCGCCCCGAGGTGAACACTGATGATCTCATTACAACAGAACCTGCCAAGGAGTGGGATGTATGAGGCAGAAAGTGAACGGTCAGTTCTCGGAGTTGATGTGTTAGAAGCAGGAAAAATGGCCGAGTCTGTTCATCTTCAGGTTTTGTGGGGTGTTCCTGGTGTGCAGTGGCCCAAAACATGAAAATCAGTGAACTAATATCAGGCGCGTCACAGAGCTGAAGGTTGACTGAGGCATGTGGGGAGTGAAGACTAGTACGTCTGACCTGATCCCATAGAAGTAGCACAAATTTCTGAAAGCGTTAATGCTGGATATGATAGAACGGTGTCTGCCTATGGAGCTGCCTATCTGCAGACCTGTCAGCTAGTGTTAATGTTCTGGCTGATCGATGTAATTATCAGTGTGAGGGAACATTTTCAAGCTTTGTGGGTGTTATGTTTGGCTGCAGAGTATTATTACTGTTACAATTACTTCGGTTACAGCACAACACATCATTAACCTCACGCTCTTTACAATGTAGACACACCTTACACACAGGTTTATATATAATTATATAAATAAATAAATATACACATACACCTGCTTAAGTGATCTCTACTTACATGACAATGAGGTTGGCTGTGCTGGAGTGCTCCTTCAGCAGCTCGTTCAGTCTGATTTGACGATTACTCTGCAAAGCAAACAGTGAAGATGAAATACCGCGATCGTGTTACATGCCGAGTACAGACACCCTTATTTTACCTTTTATGCTTTATGTTGTAAATACAGGCCTGATGGTAATTTAAGTAACAGGAGCTACTACGTACAACTCGGATGTATACAATGATTACAACGCAACTTTTATTTCAGAATAACTCCGTGAGGTTGGGAAACTGATATGCCTCTCAAATAACAAAACAACCAATCAAACAGCTCATCAAACAGGATGCGTGCAACATACTGAAGCTCATTAACCAATTTCTCCCATATCAAGTGAGTCTTCATCAAAATTACCTGAAAGTTTTACTGTGCATGACATGGAGGAAAGGTTTTATATTTATGAAAAATTCAAAAGCGTTAAAAAATAAAAAAATAAATAAATAAAAAAATAAAATAGTAGATTCCTCCTTCATTCCCCAAAACCTGCAACTTGTATTTATGAAATCTACAAAATAGCCGAAAGGGGTCAACCGGGTTACTGAAGTTCTGGGTAGATTAAGTGGAGGCAGGATCAAGTCCAGTGCTTGGTGAGTGTTCACATGTGGAGGTTTGATGTGCACGTTTACCTTGGCCTTGTAAAGCTCTATCTCATTATCTGTGATTCTCCAGGGTTCATCAGCCTTCAGCTTCTCTGCTGCCTCCTGCTCCATGTCGTCCTCTCTCAGTTTATAGGGCTCAATCATCTCGGAAAACTCCAGCACTCTGCAAAATACACAAACATGCCATCCACACAAATAGGTAACATTTTCTCTTCACGTTATATAAAGGACCACAAAAAAAATAAAATTAAGAAATTCTATATTGAGCTCTCATTATATCACGTTATTATATCACGTTTTATTAGCGGTTACCACATAAGACACATGTGTTGAACTAAAGGTCCGTGGGCAACACACACACACACACACACTCACGTGGTTCTCAGCAAACTTAATATGCAGATTTATTTTTACGTCGCCTTAAAATATACAAAGCAACCCAATTCTTCTTCACATCAATAATACAAAGGCTCATTTACTTCCTCCTTGAATTTTCAGTAAATCCAGTTGTCTTTATACACATCACACCGATCTCACACAGCAACTCAACTGCTGCTTTAAATTAAAGCAAAGCAATCAGTGTAATTAATAAACGTAATATGTAAATAAGTGTTTATTCTTATACCATAAAATTAGTAACGAACACCAATTTTATAAGCTTAATTAAAAAATTTAAACAGCAGGGCAGATTATGTCTATTAATTATCTTATCACAGAAGACTATTAGCATTTGGAGGGGGAGGATAAAAAAAAAAAAAAAAAACAAAAACATGGCTCACTTGGTTACAACTCAGACTTGATGTGTAAAGATCAGAGACGCAACCAGGACAAAAATTCAGAATTAATTTACTGTGTGTCATCTCACAAGTTCTGCGTTTCTTTATCTTGAGTTTGTATTGGGTTTATGTAGCATAACCTTATCGCATTCTGTTCCGTGTCCTTTTATTAAATAAACTATTCATATCTGCCAACACATCCACATCAGCTTGTTGGACAGCAGTTAGAACACCACGGTTACATACTCATAATATTCTGGGCTTCAGTCTTGTTTAGAAGGAAAAAAGGAATATTCCTTCTCCTGTTTACACTGGGGCACAATGTCTGATCTCTGTGATTTTTAAAAAAAAAAAAAAAAAAAAGGATCTCATCTTATCTTTTTTATTTTTATACCCCAGAGAGATGAAACTTGAAGGAATCGTGTTAAGTTCATCAAGATCAACCACAGTGGATCATCATGGTCTGTTGTGCTCCAGTGCGCTAAACTGGGACTCTCACGTTTCATCATAATCAGCCTCAAATTGTAATCCAACTTAATACTCACGGCAAAATTTTTGATGGTGAATTTGTGATGATTGCACTGATCCAGGCAAAAGTTTGATCCCCCTCCCACACACACATTATCATTCTCTCAATTCATGGAGATTGTGGAAAACGCACACACGCATAGGGAAAAACTTCTTACTGCGAGGTGGATGTGCCAATCACTACGCCACCTTGCCACCCAATATCAGCTCCTTCCTTATTCACTAGAAGGCCAAATTTGAAATATCCAAACAGAATTAGCTTTAATAAATTCTGAATATTGCATATTTGGAATATCAGTGGAATATTTGAGTGCATGTAAACATAGTGAACACTCGCGGTGCTACTCGAGTGATTTATTCAACAAGGATGTTGGCGCACAATCCCCCAGAAATGTTCTACCATTATTTGGAACAGCAGGGAAAACTCTAGTCTCCTCTGAACTCCAGTCCTGACTTCTCCCAGTCAGAGGAAGAGCGGGCTGAAATTGACGGGAAGGGACTTAACTACACACTGGCAGCATATCGATTGGGGAGAAATGCCAACTGATGCGACTAATTTTTGTGGTTAAAACTTTGAGATACCCGGAGAGTTCGGGATTAAAATAAATCACATCAGTAGTCCAAATGAGGAGCAAAAATACTCACTCATTAATAATTCAGACCGGTTACTGTTCTTATCCCTCAAAACGCTCAAGCTCTGTAGTGTGGTGAGAACCTCAACAGATTGGCGTATGGATCAGGACTGAGTGCAGTGTGGTGAGTGGAAGAAGCAGCTGTGGTCCTACCTCTCAGTCTTGGGTTTTGTATTGACGTCTCCGAGGACCGTGATATCGGAGAAATCTATCCTGAACTTGCTGAGCAGCGTGGCCATCCTGAACAAAGTAAAACACAAAAGTGGGTTACTGTACGCCCAGAAAGCTCTTCTGATGAAATCTCGTACTGCAAAAACACCAGCGTCCAAGATAATAATGTGACGGCTTTCTGTGGATTTAAATATCTATATTTGAGAGACATCAGTCAAAGGAATCTCCCTGAAAGCAATTTCCTCAGGACATGATTTATTCATATTTTTAAAAAAAAAAAAAAAAGGGGGGGGTTGGGAGAAGAGGTTATCAGGACTTCAAACAAAAACAGCTGGATCAAAGTACTGTGGTAGAACTTCTGGAGCTCTTCATTCTTAGGTCGCAAAGAAAACTGAACTCGGGTCATCCTCAGGTTAAAAAAAAATAAATAAAAATTCATTCACCAAACTAATCCTCCTAGGATCATGGAGATTGCAGCCTATCTCGGCCAACCATGAGAAAGCAAGGTAGACCCTCAAAGAGTGGCCAGGCCATTGCAGGGCAACACATACAACCATTCACATCAACACTTGGGGTCAATTTAAAACTGCCAGTTGTCCTAATGTGCACATCTTTGGACTGTGGGAGGAAACCCACAAGCACAGGGTGAGCATGCAAACTTTAAACAGAAATGCCCCGCCAAGCCTGGGACTTGAACCCTGGACCCTCCTGCTTTGAGGTGGAGTGCTAGTCACTATGCCGACTGAGGCAATAAATGCTATGCAAAATATGATGAGTTATTGAAAACGTGAACCGAAGGGGAGTCTTATAAAACGAAAAGCACTGTGCTGCGGTCTCATGCGACCCCTTCCAGCTGATTTTCCGTCAGTCTCGCCCATCATGTCCACCAACGCACTGTGGAGTATTAGCCATCCAGAATAAATAAAATCAACCCTGTTGGCAGCACTGAATCAGCCACTTAATATAAAATAAAACCAACAAAGAGAGCCAGACAATTGGACTTTTATATACAGCACGCAGTTCATTGGAAGCGAGCAGCCTGTGCGCTTCCCCCGGCACTGAGAAGAACGAGCGCCGACACATTGCTAAATTTAGCAAACAAAAGGAGCTGCAAGCAGCTGCAGAGGACAATGGGAAACATTTGTGCTGGACAAAGCTGCCACGTGGGTTCAGTGCACTCTTCCATCCATATACACGCATACGGAGACGAAGCGAAACACAGTGCAGATACACCATCAACACATTTTATCCAAATAGATACCGCGCATATTAATGTGCTCCAGTTCCAGACCCAGGCTCAGTCTGGAGGTTCAGGGAACCGCTCTGAGCAAGCCGGGGGGAAAAAAGGTCCCCCCACCACCTAATTTAGTCATGTCCATTTCTGACTGTCCAAGTATTGCCTTCTCTATCATACGACCACCACGGACCAGGGCGAGGCGAAAGCATGTACACACCCTCTCAATGTTCTCAATACAATGCTCGCCACCTACCTCTTTTTGAACTGTGGTGCACGCTAACACTCTGAGGGAAGGCGCTATCTGCTCCTGAAAGAGCTCAGACGCCCATGATTGGCTGGCAATCGATGTGAGTAACAGGTAAATAAATGTTGGCCCTGCAAGGGTATTGCGAGATATTCAGGATGTAGTCCACTTTCACTCAGTGTTGCAGTGTTGGTTGAGATGAGCTCCAGCTTCCCCATAACCCTAATAGGATTAAGTGGATTGGTAATGGAGTGAGATGAAATTATAAAAGGTGAAGGATGATTATTCACGGGATAATTCTCCTTATAGCAGTGCTTCTCAATTATTTTCTGTGGTGCCCCCTCTAGGAAGAAAAAAAATTTCACGCCCACCCTACTGCCCTGCTAGCGACCATAAATAGTATTATTTGTCTATAAAATTGTGATTAGTACACCTCTGCATAATATTGTATCTTTATTCACATTAAAAACAAAAAATAAATAAATAAATAAATATAGTTCAACTTACAATAAAGAAAAACTTCATTAACGTTGTTTTTTAATCTGTAATAGAAAAGATTTAAAGTGCACCAATGTGCCTGAAATGAAAAAAATACATCCTCATTTCATTAAGTCATTCAACTTATTTATGTCTTAATATCTCTGTCTCTCTCCACCTTTGTCTTTGTTCCTGTTGGAAATTTTTCTGTGTTGTTTCTTGAGGGGTTGTTTACTGCACTTCCTATCATTTGCTCGTGCGAAAAATTGCGACTCCATTGCGCGACAATGAGAACACCACTGCCAACTACTGAAGTGGAAGTGCAATTACACTTAATTCTTGTACACTGTTCCTGAAAAGAACTGTCCTCCCCCCCGGCATCATCACCCCCACCCCACCCCCCCCGCCAAGCATCATACCGTGCCCCACTATTTGAGAAGCACTGCCTTATAGGAAAGTGGAATCCTACAATTGTTTTAATTTTCATTCGATATATTTTGCCAGAGGGTCCCATATCCTCTCAAACAGCAGTACATAGCTGCTGATCATCTCAAACACTGCCAAATATTTGCTTGAATGTTACCAATTGTCACTAAAATGTCATCAACGACTGAGGCAAAGCCTGACTACCATTAACATTCCTCAGAAAAGTTGGCGAATACAAAATTTGCCATGATCTCCAGCATTCTGTGCCTCTGTGAGATCCGAGCTTTACAGTGCATGTACACCTACAGCTCTCACACTGAGCAAAAAACCTTCACATAACCTCACAGTGAGATTGTTAACCAGAACAGTTTTCCCCAAATGTGTCATCCCAACAAGGCAGACTGTAACTGATCACATCGGGAGCTCTAGAATTATTTGGGGGGGGGGCACAACAAAATCTCTAGCAGTAATAAGATACTAACGCTCTGCGGTCATGGTCAATCCTGTTGATCTTTCCTCCAATAAACACACGAATCTTACAATCCTTCCACTTCTTCTTATTAGTGAGCAAGTATGGAATAAGCAGCGTGAGGCCTGCAAAGAGAAAAAAAATAGAAAGAACAGCGTTAGCACTGGATCAGGTATAAATTAATGAAAAGTTTGTGGAAGTGACGACGCACCGCCATCGTCGAACAGCCACCAGACGTCCACAGTTCCTTTTCCCTGTTTTTTCTGGAACTGCTGACTGGCTTCCAGCAGGTTCTGATCATCCACATTTAGGGGTGCGGTGGGGCTTGCTTTTTCTATAAAAAAAAAAAAAAAAAAAAAAAAAAAAAATTCTTAAAAGGCACACCACCACCAAACACTTGAGAGAAGCACTGCGACAGAAAAGCAGCAACATGAACTCTAACTGCAGGGTGATGCACATCACCACAAAAAGAGAAGAAAATGCAGAGGTTTTATTTCGAGGCACCACAGGCACAGAATCATCAAGTCCCTTAAGAGAGAGAGAGCTTTGAACCCAGTTACACACCTCCAAGCAAACACTATGCCGATCTCCATCAAAAAGTGCAAACTGCTATTACACAGCTGTCAGGAACAGCACTGTATTATATTAGTATTATATTATAAGCTCTAGTGTTTGCAAAGAATTTTATATTTTAATTGATTACTTTTTGGAAGCAGTTTTAGGAGCAAGATGCAGAAGGAATCCAGGAAAGAAAGAAGCTTTATTAGAACACACAAACGCACCCCCCCACACACACACGGTTGGAGAGCATAATGCTGTACAGGAAGAAAAGCCAGCAGAGGAGGGGAGAACATGATGACTGAAGAAAGAGACGAGTTATTCTTAACTGACGGTCAACAAGACAGGAGAGACACAAACAGCTATAAAAAGAAAAAAGGGGGGGAGAGACAAAACCCAAGATGCACTGCCTGCCTTTTCTCAACAGAGGCTGCGTAGGAGCTTTTCCATCTTCATCATCTTCTGGATAAAGTGTAAAAGGGGGGTGGGGGGGGTGAAGAAAACAGAGGAGGTTTAATGTTCACCACTGCTGTGATGGGAAACACATGCGTCAACAATGAGGTACAACGAGACGTCATCAGTTCTATTAACATCACTTTATAAATGAAATAAAACTCGACTGCTCTCTATAGGGGAAGAAAAATGACACTTCATTCTCACACACTCACACACACACACACACACACCAATCAGATATACACACTGTTCGGAGATCAGCTGACCCAGTCGCCTAGCCATGACGATATGGCTCATCAGCGTCACAGATCCTGTTTCGAGAATGAGTGGTTATAGCATAGATGTTCAGTTATCAGGTTTCGGTCATGATGGTGATTGGTCACTGGGTGTTGAGAATGAAGTCGGTTGGGAACTGTGTGATTAGTGATCGACTGTGAGGAATGACAGCGATGGATGAATGAGCGTTGGGAATGTTGGTGTTCAGTGATTGGATGTTGGAAACTGGCAGTGTATGAACTGTAAACAGATGTATGAGTAAACACACAGCTGATATTTTCCAACCGAATATACATCTCTGGATTATAGTTTCTTGTATTAACATGACAACCTAGATCAATATTATTTATATTGTATTTTAAATACTGCCAAATTTTAAAATGGAATCAAACACATTTACAGTTTATGTTTACAGCATTAAGCAGAAGCTCTTATCCGGAGCGACTTACAGAAGCTTTAGTTTCCATCAGTGAATATATATTCTTGCAGTGGTTTGATAGACACAGACAAAGCATAATATCAGTCAAACTCAGATGGTAGGTGTTGTATGTGTATACAGCATGGTGCTTAACCCTTTAACTCCAGCAGGACCATATGGTCCTCTTTCAAAAATGCTAATGACTACTACACGCATTGTACTGTGCTCGCTATACTTGTGGCGTCGCCTGATGCAACACAGCTTGGTCCCACGTGCCTCAGTCAGCTATGAGATGAGCTTGAGTGGGCAGGATTGTGCTGTTCATGAATTTGTGAGTATTGTTTGTTATTATTATAGCACACAGTTCAACTGGTTCAGCCAAAACAATAACACACAGGAACTACAACTCATAACTGCTGCAGGGGCCGGAATTATTACAAACAAGGGGATTCAGAATTCACCCAGGAAGTACAACATACAAGAAATAAAGGTTTGCAGAGCAATCATACATTAAAAAAAAAAGAAAGGATAAGAAGAAAAGTGAGGGGGGAAAAATGAAAAAGTGTAAAAAGGAAAGAGAAAGAAAACAAAAAAGAAAAACAAAGAATAAGAAAAAAGAAGAAAAAAAGAAGAAAAATTGAAATCAGTATATGATGAAATGAAAAAAGTGAAACACTGTGTGTGTGTGTGTGTGTGTGTGGGGTGGGGGTGGGGGGGTGGGGGGGGGGGGCTTACTACAGGGTGTCCCTGCCCTCCACAGCTCTGTGTGAATAAGAGTGAAAGTCTCAGCAGCCAATCGTTTGGCTGAAGTCTATTGTGACATCACCAGATGTTTCCCGTATTGTTTGGGCGTTGTAATGCTCTGAGCATCACATCCCTCTCTGTAGCTACTTCTCATTGCTACTGTGTAGACAGACTAATGGAGAAGACACCTGACTCCAAGTCTGTCTGCTTAATAAGTATAATCTGACTCATCACGAAAGTCCTCAGACAGCTGATTGTAAAGCACAGAGTCAGTCAAGCATGCGCCACAGTGAACGGCCCCTGGGGTCATTACATACAACCGAGAGGAAATCTGGTTCTGAGTACTGTTGTTTAGAAGAGTTGACACAAAGATTTAAATGTGATGCGTCATGAAAACGCTGAGCTTTGCCGCTTTTCTCATGCTACTTCCTGGTTGTGGGAATGAGGTACCAGACTGTTTGCCGTGCAGCTGTTGGGATAGAAGTACATGTGCGTGTGCGTGTGTGTGTGAGACAACTGATGGTCCCAGTCGGAGAACCAAGATCACAGAGGTCTGAGACACACCACTTCCTCTGTGAAGAGTCAAAGAGGCAGTTGAACTAAAAATGTTATCAACTTGAGAACGCCTTTGATGGAAAAGGTTGTTTTATGTTTTTTGTTTGTTTGTTTTTTTAACTGTGCAACAGCCATCTGAATCTAAAGGGATTCCTTACAAATGAGCTACATAATCCAGAAACATAAAGGAGTCTCAAAGGAAAAAGAAACAAAACAAAAAAGTGTTAACCTTTCTGGACCGCTGGACTGTTCTGAGCGCTGGTGGTTTTGGATGAGAGCTTGGACGAGTCGCCGTCGGAGTCTTTGCTCATGTCGATAGACACCACCACGTCCTTCATTCCTGAGGTATCATCTTCAGGCATAAAAAAAAAAAAAAAAAAAAAAATCAGTTTCCATGATTAGTAAGTCATGCTTTATGTCCCTGAGCAAGACTCTGAGGTCAGAACTATTAGAAGAGGAATTCAGAGTAAAGAGGAAACGGCCTGTTCAAAGGTAAACCACCTCATTACAAGCTCGCTTTCTTTCACATAAACAAACGCCAGCGGTCTTTTATCCATCAGTTGATACAGTACCCAGTCATTCATTCATTCATTTTATGAACCACTTCATCCTAATTAGGGTTACAGGGAGGCTGGTGCCCATCTCAGCCGATTCTGGGCTGGACAGCTCACCAGGCCATTGCAGGGCAGAAACACGCTGAAAGGGTCGCTCTGAAGCTACTCTTGATGAAAGTCAGCAATGGTTCTTCTACATGAACCTCTCGGAGACAGCGAGAGACATGGCCGGCCTTTTATAACCGAGCACCCATGGGTTTATAATTGTGAAGCAGAAACACAAGTCTTAATTAGTAATGGACGAAGCCGCCGAAAAAGGTAAACCAGGTAAATATGTCTAATAAACCTCAGTGAAAAATAATGGGCTGGAAAACTGTACCCAGATTTATAGTGTAATTGGAAAAGTATTTAATCGCCTCGATCGCTACGGCAACTCCAGCACTAAACATTGTCATGGAAAGATACGAGCAGCACTTTACCTTGGCCTTGAATATGGGAAATATCAAGCCCTTCTCGCAGTCTCAGAATGACCACACCGTACTGGAAGTCAAAAGCATCACTAAAACAAACACACAGAAAAACGGTTGTTTGTGTCTCCTGGGATGATGTCAGACATCAACCTGATTGGTCCACCACACATTTACGGTATAACTGTACTTTTCTGCCAGGTTGGAACAATTAGTGTAAATACAACAGCTGCATACACAAGCAAACAGTTATGACCACATGTTCTGGTGAGGGACGGGGTACAACACAGATGTGATTCTTCGGCAGGAATCTACATACACACACACACACACACACACACACACACACACACACACACACACACACACACACATATATATATATATATATATATATATATATATATATATATATATATATATATATATATATATATATATACACACACATATATATATATACACACATATATATATATATATATACATATACACATATACATATACACATATACACATACACATATATATATATATATATATATATATATGCGACTCACTGTCACGCTTTTTTTTAAAAAAAAAAGGAAACATAAACCCCGGTCTTTTTACTTTCCGTAATATAAATTAAAATAAATATTATTAATATAGTATTCTCTAGCCTCACTGGATGCTTCTGACCGAATCCTCCTCTTCAGTTGCTGAATAGCACAAAATGCACCAGATGTGCAAATTCTGCAAGACCACGAGTGGTTTTATTCTTTAAATTCCATGTTTCTTAGAGACGGGACTCACTGTATCATGTTGACGTAGGTCTCGGTTTCTTTCATATCCGCATTTTTCCAGTCATTCTTGAATCCAAGCACCAGTGTGTTGGGTTTTAGTCTCCCAAGTCCAACAGCCTAACATACAGATTGATACAGGTTTAGAACGGGAGAAAAATGTAAATAAATAAAAGAAAACTTAAACTGCATATTTTAACAAATAAATCTCTGCCAGTCAAATGCACACCTGCAAAAGGTACTGGGTCCCCAGACGGAGGTCTTCTGCAATAACAGGGCTGTAAAAAGCTTTGGCGTTGTTGAGAAGCCAGCGCTGGTAGCGCAACATGTCATTGTTCAACTCTTTAAAGTTGGGCCTTCGAGAGCTCTGATGACAAAGACAGAAGAACGGCCGATTAAAAATGACATCACTACTCAGTGCTACTTAGTGCAGTAATTCTGTGAGGCTGATTGATCCAGAAAGTGTGAGGCTTTCAGCATTAATAACCAAAAGACTAACTAGGGGACGACAAAAGATCCCATGACATGGAGTGGACAAAATACCGAATGCCGCGGTACACTTCTGATTGATTGAGTGCCGTTTGTCTCCAGTACGTTCCAGAAAATGGACAGTTAGCCTTGTGTTTGGTGTAGAATGGAAGACTGAGTGGTGAGAGCCAGTTGAAGTGTGTCGTGTTCTTTTGGGTCCGGTTGTGGGAAAACTGTGTTTTTGATTACTGTGGTCCGCAGGGTCTGGCATGAGAATGGCTGTAAAGTGCCTTTCACGTCTAACTCTTACACCAGCGCTGTTCCCAGAACTGGCATAATGGAAACTTTATTGATCCATGTAGGACGATTAGAATGTACCAACAACAAACTACTGTGTGGAACATTTCATATTAAAAATATACAAATGTTTAGTCATTCATGTAATCGGCCAAAGAAAACGGACTTCGTATGTACACCAGCAAAAGAATAAAGCCTCCTTTCAGAATATGAGGAGTTCAGAAACTTACAGTTCGCACATGGCCACACACCATCAGGCCAACATTCTTGGTGAAAGCATGGACCAGATGGAGTAGAGCAGGACGCGAGTTGGGGGCTCCGGTCATCACCAAGCACTGCGGCCTGTGAAATGAAAACAAGGGAACGGTCCTGAGGAGGCACTTCATCTTCAAGCTTCTGTACAGGAAATGCTACTTCAGCATATTTCATACCACAGGAAGGTCAAAGCCACTGGATCCATTTTTTAACCGCTTATAACAGGCACCTAAATTTGTACTATGAATTCTAATAGCTGAAAATGTTTTCGTCGGGATGCACTTGAGTCAATTAATTCTCCTGCTGAATTTAGCAAAATAAAACCAGTTACTATTCTGAATGCAAAAATAACAAATCTACAATTTCTGGTGTTGCTACCGACTGTGTTTGGCACATCGTCCTCCCAAAATTGTCTTACCTCCTGACTCCACACAGGTCAGTCCGTCTCAAACACAGTCCACATTTATTATTATTATTATAATATATAATAATAATAATGAATTCTTTACAGCCCAACAGCCCCTTTCTGGATTTTTTGGGGTAATTTTTTTTAAATTCCCACCCATCACCCACCACATCACCTGATTCCCACACTAGTTAAGTATATCCTTCCAAATGAAACTACATACATCAGCTCTCCAGTTACAACGTTTAACTCAAGTCCAACTTAACGATGGTCTGGTCAGGCATACCCCACCATCACCTAGTGTTGGCTGAAATAGGCACTAGTCTCCCTGTGACCCTACCAGGATTAAGCGATTCAGAAAATGAGTGAGTAATTAGTATCACTCGGATTACCGTGGAGAAGGTCAAGCTATCTGCCATCATCTCTCAGTCTCCCATCGAGAGGGTGTGTACTTCTCTGATGTGTCACTCAGGAGCAAACCGGATTTCACTTCAATCCCACACCTCACCGATTTAGTAGAAAGTGGACATGAAGTGTCTGGTTTATCACAAGAGAATGGCAATGGCGCTAAACAGTGTGCTTGGAATCAAGAAACAAATATTAAATATGGCGTCACTATAGCGTGACCGAAAAAAGTTCCTGTGCAGCCTCAATGTGATGGAGGAAGACACGCCAAATATAGAAAAACATTTCATGGACATGGTGGCAGATGTTTTTGCAGGGGGGGGGGCTGGGAAAAGTTGGTGTCAATAAACACAGGCTTATGTGATAAAGCTTCGATTCCTATTGCGATTAATATCCCCCAACAGCATCCTCCCTCAGGTCACGGCACTCAGGATGCCCAAGATGCACATGAAGGGTGGTTTTTTTATTTTTTTATTTTTTTATTTTTTAAGCAAATACATCAAAGCATTCCTGAAACATATCTTTATTTCCTGCTTGTTCCTTCTTGTGGTGTTATTACAGGAAATGCCTTTGAAACCAAAAAAACAACAACAAAGCAACACACAATACCGTTTGCTTTTAGACAGGACCAACCGTCGAATTCATCTAAAAGTGTTTTACATTCGGTCAGTCCTACAGCGGAGACGTTCAGGGTTAAGGATCTGACTCAATGACCCAACAGTGGCAACTTGGTGGCACCGGGACTTGAACCATTGACACTGCCCAGTAAATTCCACATCTTCCGCCATTGGTAACTTCTGTTACATCAGTGATACAAATAGAAACGTATTCCACTCCGAGAAAAAGCAGCTGTGAGGGAAGCATCACAAACCAGCCTTATGGTTCCGTTTCAAATCTGATGTAATCCTCCGAATATAAAAACTCCATTATCGATACTGCACATTCATCAGAGCCACAGCAGAGCAGAAGACAGACGCGAGCCAACTTGCTCACCCTGTTCACCTTATACAGCCTAAACAGGCCTTCAGTCTATTACGGGGCTAATAAAGAAATGACCCAACATTCACACTCATACCTAAAGGACAAAGTTTGTAAACCAAATCCATGCAAGCTTTGGACTAAGCGGAGAAAACCAGCACACCCAGAGGAAATCTACACAGGCATCGTGAAAAAAAAAAAAAAAAGTAAACTCAGTACAGGAAGGCCCCAGCCAGCCACAGGGTTTGAATCCCAAACCATCTTGAAGTGAGGCAGTATGCCAGATATAGAAATGCTGTGACTCACACTCGATTCTGATTGGACAAAATTAATGGGAGATAGTGCCAGATGGGTCAAGGGGCTAGTCA
>CM045750.1:2774418-2776918 GCA_024760905.1 Plotosus lineatus | reverse complement strand
CAAAGAGCTCTAGAAAGTTTAATTTCTAATCTCCATATGCATACAGTACCTCAACTTGTGGGTTTATCATGTGGGATTCCAACACTAATAAAAGTGTCACAGTCACAAATCAAATAGTCCCTCTTATAGATATGTCCTGCCTCACAACACTATTATCAACAGTCATTGTCTTTAAAGACACAATTTTAACAATTTTAAGATTGTTTCCAGATTGTGTTTAAACAAACACAACATGCTATACATGACATAAGTGTTTTGAATTAATGTTTCTTTGTCTTTAGTGCTTTAGCATGGCACTTTCTTGCTTTCTTTTGTGCAGTCTGAACTGTCCTACTGGATGCTGAGGCGTTTCGGTTGAGGTTGATTCATAGTTTTACATTTCCAATATTAATGAGCTACTTACACAAGCACACACTGCCGCTGCTGTAAATGCCTATTTACATCAGTTAATTACGAAATTTGGTGAGTTATTGCGGCAATAATTTATTTATTCGAACAGCAGAAAAATGGTTCAGTGACCATAGAGTCAGCTCATTTGATTCAGTTCACGGAATAAACACATGAACGTCCTACGCCTAAAACATGCATGCATTCACAATAATTTGAAAAATAGAATCATAATCTAGACAACAAAATTCAAACATACCTCAAAATTAACTACTCGATCAGCAACAGAAACTGGTTCTGGTCGAACGGCAAACAAAGGGTTAAGTCCATAGGGTTCTGGAATCTTCGCTTGAACACCAAAATGTTCCTGCAATTGAATGCTACGGTTCCCTTTTCCATCCATTCCCACCTAAACTTGCACAGAATCTTTTCTCGCCATCACAGACATGCTTTCGATAGCTGAACAGATCGGAAGTAGCACGAATGTCTACGTACATGTTTCAACATCAGCGATTGGCTATTAGAAAGCCATCAGCCAATCAGCAGGAACGTTTCAAGAGAGGTCATTTTATGCAAAACTCGGAACGGAAGAAGAGTGGGAAAGGTTATTTTGACATAATCGGCGTGAAAAAATCTAATTTTTTTTTTTTTTTTTTTTAACTGGGCCAATGAAAAAAATCTAAATTTCGTGAATTTGCAGAAAAATCACATGCCTGTTACACAAAACAAAGAACTCTCCGCTTTGCTGGGAGACTGAATCAGTGCAGGCTGTGTTCTAAACGAGTTCGTCACCCTTGTGCACTTGAAAGACCGGAAGTCTGTATAACCCACAGGAAGTACACTACTTTCGCAAGTACACTACTTTCGGAATTGAGCGCTTCACATATTGTTAGCGTTGATTGACTGTTTTCAGCTTCATGTAAAGTGACTCGGTATAAAGAAGTGAGTTATTTGAAATTAATTTTGATATTATTTGATATGATTTTACAATGTTATGTTTATATTAATTGATTTAGGAGTGTTTTATGAGATACGGTAATGGTATTTATGGATGTATAGTACACTATGAGCGCCACACGTCATACGTCACTGTAACAACTTACATTTTTAATTGTTTCCGGACGGCCGAACGTAAGTTGAAAGTGAACGTAAGTCGGGAGCATCTGTATATATATACACACACACACACACACACACACACACACACACACATATACACATTTTATATATATATATATATATATATATACATACACATATATATACACACTATATATATATATATATATACACATACAGTGATACCTCAGCTCACGAACATAATTGGTTCCCAGAAAGTGTGTGTAAGGCGAAAAGTTCGTCTTCCGAACATTTATTTTCCATAAGAAACCATTAAAATGAGAATAATCCGTTCCCAGGTCGCCATAAAACATAATTTTCTACTAACTAAGCCTTAAAACTACACAAAAATATACCTTATTTTATGTATAATAAATGTGCTATTGTATTGTAATTAAAGAAATAAACTGTACTGTATAATAAAGTCGTTTTATTTACCTTTGTGATGGTAGTTGATGGCTTGATGGAATGGAGTGGGAGGAGGAGGGAGGGAGGGACTTACTGTTTGGAAGGAGTGTTTGGAAACGCCTACTGTTTGGAAACACCCTTAGCCACACACGCACCCTTAATAGCTTCCTTGTTCTTAAGAATGGGAGCAATGGTAGACTTAGCGTACTGGTACTGGGACGCTGAGTCACACAAACGCACACCTCGTTCGTGTTTTTCAATGATCTCCGCCTGTGGTGGGGTCTTTTTCGGTCCCATAATAGCAAAAGTACACTCAATATGGTCCAAAATGTCTATCAAACACAAACCACTTCCACATTCAAAGAAAGGGTGATTTAACTGTGACGCCGTGAGCGTGCGTCAGCTTCTCGTGGCCGCC
The DNA here is from genome assembly GCA_024760905.1 of Plotosus lineatus. Lineage (NCBI taxonomy): Eukaryota > Metazoa > Chordata > Actinopteri > Siluriformes > Plotosidae > Plotosus > Plotosus lineatus. Next base: position 2,774,586 of record CM045750.1, on the reverse strand, counting down.
ACCGTGGCGCTGTTCGACCGCGTGGTTTGATTCGTCCGCCGAAAACTAGTTCGTCAGCAGAGACTATATGCTCGCAAATTTAATGTTCTTGAGGCGAAAAGTTCGTGAGCTTAACCGTTCGTCAGCGGAGGTTTTACTGTATATATATATATATACAGAGGAAGTCTG
>CM045750.1:2736918-2769418 GCA_024760905.1 Plotosus lineatus | reverse complement strand
ACTGTCCCCCCCAGTGCAGCTAACTGGGTTATCAAAGGCGGGCCGTGTCTCTCACTGTCTATGGTGAGAGGTTGATGTAAAAGAACCATTGCTGACTTTCGTAAAGAGGAGCTGCAAAGCCGTCAGCGTGTTTCTGTCCCTTGCTAAAAAGGGTTGTGACAGGAAGGGCATCCGACGTAAAAACCTCTGCCAAATCAAACGTGCGAATCAGATGATTCACTGTGGTGACTCCCGAGTAAAATGGAAAAAGCCGAAAGGAAGACAGATATGAAAGAAAACATTCTTTTCATCAAATGGTTTTATAACTATAATTAAAAAAACAAAAAAAAACAAAGAACAAACCCCCCCCCTCAATATCAAATCGAGATATTTATAGAATGATGATTAATCAAATTTTGTTGATTTTATGTTGATAAATTTCCTGTCCGCTTTAAAGGATCTACTTTATTTGGAATGATGGATGATAAAAGGTACATTTCTTGGAAGTGGAAATGATTTTTTTTCTCATCTCTCTTCTCCCATCTTAAAGGAATCTCAACCCACAGAGCTGATTCTCACTTAAAGTTTTCCGCATCATTTCGTATAAACTCAGTCAATCAGGTCGTCTGAACCAACATCCATGCCACAGATATTCAAACAGATCAAACTTCTGCTGGATTGGAGCACTAACTGAGGCTCTCGACATTAGCAGAATCTCCACGATAAAACAGACACGACTAATAAAACATACAGCGAGTGTCCATGAATTAATTTAGATCAATTCAGTCACATTTCTTCAGTCATGTAGTTTTCATTCATTGATTTATACTTCCTGAACAGGATGCCACAAAACTGCTGTGCTTCAAATCAGTTTCTACTAAAAGAGCAGTTTCTTTCCCACCCGTCTGCATCTACAACCAAAAATAGCACAATAACTCCACTGCAGTGTGTGGAACGTGTCCTGGGTGCGGCATTGAGATGCAGCAGATCATAACGACACCAGAATCGGCCGGGAGAATTAAACAGCCTCATGCATCAATATGGCATTTATACTCAAGCTCAATTTAAATAATTTCTGAATTAAAGCCACTTACTCCACCCCATTTCTGTGTGGGGTGGGGGTGGGGTGGGGTGGGGGGAGTCACACATGCATATTCAGGTACATCTGACCTCATTTAGCAGCAGGAAAAAATCTGGATTAAACACGTTGGAGTCCAAAATAAACAGCCTCATTGAAAACATGGGACATACAGATCCAGAATTCAAAGGCAAACAGCTTCATTATGCCACATATGTTTAACCGTGCAGAAGAAAAGACTGACCTGGCTTCTTGGAGTTGACGTAGATGTAGAGGGATAAAACGATGACGTTGGTCAGGAGTGCAGCCCACCAGTTGATGACGAACATAACTACACAGCACAGCACAGCTCCAGCCAGAGACACCCACATGTTGTAGTACTTAAAGCTGGGCCTCCATCCTGTCCAACACATGCACTAATCAACATTTACAGACTCAGAAACCCACATGGCTTTCTCATAATAAACACTTCTACAGTGTTACTGTCTGGAGCATGTTCGGAAAAACTAAGGACTAAATAGTGTTGAATGTACCAGTAGATCGCTGATACTTATACAAGTGGTACAAGTTACTAATACACAGAACCCTGGAATTCAGTCAAAGATTGATATTACGTGCTTGGTGCAGGACAAAATATATTTCTACTGTAGGTATCCAGACACATTTTGTCCTAAAAAAAAAATTTAAAAGGTTTCTGCAATGAAAAGAGAATAAAATGGTACTTCGTTGGTCACAATCGTTTCCCTGTAACCAGAATTAAAGCTTTTTGGACACCTAGTACTTTTGATATGATGATGATGCTCACAAAAGGTTGAAAGAATTAATAGTAAATACTACTATATAAACATTGCTCATGTTTAAATCTTTTCCAATAACCAATCATAAGAATCAGGTTTTTTCCCCCCCTCTTTTCTTTTTGGACAATTAACTTTTGAGCTACAAGATATTTTTCAACTCTGGGTTTTGAAGCCACTGCGAAATGTGAATCGACTTTGAAACCTTTGAAGTTGTGGCAACGTGGCGATTACAAAACTGCCGCAATATTCCATTACCTATTCCAACACATGTAGCAACTCTGTCATCAGACAGATTCAAAGCATCAGTGCCGCAATTTGCATAAGCATGAATACAAATTTGGATTAAAATGAGTTAGCAATGGTTAGGATACATATGTGAGAGGTTACAGTAAATACATGAGTTTCTTTACAAGGAGCTAGTACTAGACTAATGGAATTTTAGTAAGGTCAAGCAATTACACAGCTGAACTGTTACACAATAACGCTACAAAGGATACACATGACATAAAGGGTACATATCGTGGTTGAGGTACTACAGTAATTGCTGTAGCAATAAATAAATAAAATCATGTACCCTTTACGTGCATGAAACCGTGGACATAAAGATCAGCATTAGAATAAAGGTGTATACCTGGTGGTCTTCTAGTGCTTTGGTATTGGAGGAAGAACAAACCTCTTTACACAAGGAATAAATATGTACTTAAAATATAATAAAGAGACAAATGCAACAATAACCATTATCTTATAATACTGGAAAAATCTGGTATGTAGTTAAAAAAAAAAAAAAAAAATTATATATATATATATAAACATTCAAATTACATGACAAATGTTTCCACCACCATATAAAAATCTCTCTCTCTCTCTCTTAATTAGCACTTTTTCATTTCCTTTTGTTTCATAAATGAAATACGGGGATCCCTCGCTACTTCGCGCTTCAATTCATGCAGCTTCAGTGCATCGCTGCTTTTTAAAAACAAATAAATATAAATCAAATTAAAAATAAGGAAGAATAGGGCAAAAAAATTAAAGAAAATGCCACAAAAACAAGGTCAATTATGAAAAAAAACACAAAACAAAAAACACCACAAAATCTCCAATCAAAACTAGTTACATTGCTGCATCTGTGTGCACGCGCATCTGCGCACATCTGTATGTGTCGTCTTCTTCTCATTCAATACCATACATTTATAGCATTGACCATGTATTTATTGATATTATACACACATATACATGTACGTATACCTCAGTCAGGATGGGGGGATGGGGGGGTGATTCCTACTCCCAATTAACTGCGTAAAGTGAGGGATCCCTGTAATACATTTAAAAGTTGAAACTTTCTATGAGTCCAACTGACTCAATTTTGTTTGTGGTGACTCGGTTTGATCTCAGGAACCAAATTTACTCCCCACCTTATTGTTTCTACTGAACAAATTAATACACAGCTGCATTATATTTGACACTATAAGGAGATATTTAGAATTTTCAGAGGAGGACTACATCATCAAAAACAAAACAAAACAAAACAAACAAAAAAAAACATTCCTGTACGCTTCGAACACAAGTTTCTTTGTAACATGAAATTGCTTTATTCTGCCTTATCAGGAGAAAGAAAACTCATGTAAGTGATAAGAGGAGCAAATTTGGTTTGCTACATTAAATAACTGTAAAGGATCAAATATACTTTAAAAACCTTCACATAATACCATCTATTATAACTTTTACTCCGATATAAAAAACCCTTTGTGTTTAAGTGACTGTCTGGAGCACAAACAAGCCTTACCAGGAGAGTTGGCCAGAGAGGCATGGAACACTGAGAAATTGATCAGGGCATATGAGGCCAAAAAGAAGTTAGAAATGATCGGTGCAATGGCATTCAGCTCACCTGGAGTTAAAACAAGGGGGGAAAAAAAGAAAAAGAAAAGCTCAATTTCCAAAAAATATTTTGAAATATAAGGCATAACTTTGGCTAGTCTTGGTAACTGTCTGTATACCAATCAGGATGAAGGCCAATGCGATGCCAAATGTGAGAAAGTAGCCACGGAGAGGTTCGTTGTTTTTGCCGTAACCTTTTCCAAACCCAGCAATTCCAGGGTAAATGTTGTCCTTGCATAAAGCCTGAAGAAACAAGAACGTGCCAAGTTGTGATAAACTAAGATTCAACTTGGAAGAAAAATTTTGAGCAACCAGATTCAGGATGATTTTCTGTTTGAAACTAATGATTACAGACACTCCTCGACTTACGTTTTTAATTGGTTCCGGACTGCCGAACGCAAGTTGAAAGTAAACGCAAGTTGTTACAGTGATGTATGACATGTGATGCTCATACTGTACTATACATCCATAAATACCATTACCACATCTCATAAAACACCCCTAAATCAATTATTATAAACATAATATCAACATTAATTTCAAATAAGTCACTTATTTATACCAAATCACTTTACATGAAGCTTAAAACAGCCAATCAACGCTTACAATATGTGAAGCGCTCAATACCAAAAGTAGTGTACTTGCTGTGGATTATACAGACTTCCGGTCTTTCAAGTGCACAAGGGTGCCGTTGAACTCGTTTAGAACACAGCCTGCACTGATGTGGAACCAGCAGAGCGGAGAGCTCTTTCCTAGATTCGGATTTTCATTCATATCACAACTCTCTTTGCTTAAGTGAGTATGCATGGTAGATTGTGCCAATCCGAGCAGATAGTTAATTCATCTCTGTGTATGAGACTTGCACCAATGCTAGTAGGCTTACACTTCTGACCAGCCATATTTGCTTAGGGTTACAAAAGTCCGCAAAACAGTGTAAACACAAAGATCACAGAGATGATGTCTTAACACAAGGTTAACACGCTATATAGGTCAGGTAAGTCTGTTGGGTTTTTACACATGAGCCTAGTGGCTTAGCCTCGTGGCTCATCAGGCCGGTACTTATCCCCGGTTTCCGTAGCGTGAAGCGACCAGGAGTTCAACTCCCCCTGGATGAGACGCTAGTCCATCGCAGGTTACCTTCCCAGTATATTTTACACGCTATATAACTGAGATAGAGATATATATATATATATATATATATATATATATATATATATATATATATATATATATATATATATATATATATATATATATATATATATATATATATATATATATAACTGAACTGGGAAGGAGGGGCATGTTCAGTCTCTTGCTTGTGGACAATGGACGCAGCGTCATTACGTTAGCATACTAAACTCAAAATTTGACTTTTTTTTAGGAAAAAAAAAACGTAAAATCGAAAAAACGTAAAACGGATGGGGCAGTGGTGGTCTAGTGGTATAGGGCGCTGGATCGCTGATCCAAAGGTTGGGGGTTCGAGTCCCACTCTCCACAAGGTTGTCACTGTCCCCCCCAGTGCAGCTAACTGGGTTATCAAAGGCGGGCCATGGCTCTCAATGTCTATGGTGAGAGGTTGATGTAAAAGAACCATTGCTGACTTTCGTAAAGAGGAGCTGCAAAGCCGTCAGCGTGTTTCTGTCCCTTGCTAAAAAGGGTTGTGACAGGAAAGGCATCCGACGTAAAAACCTCTGCCAAATCAAACGTGCGAATCAGACGATTGACTGTGGTGACTCCCGAGTAAAAGGGAAAAAGCCGAAAGGAAGACAGACAGTAAAACGGATGAACGTAAGCCGGGGAGCGTGTGTATACAGTTCCTTATACAGCTTCTCGCTCTTAAATAAGGACTCGCATCGAACAAGCAGTTTTGTGCACGTTTGTGTCAAACAGCAAATATAAAATTCCTCACAATATCAAACTTTATAGGTCTATATAATATAAATAGTTTAAACAGGGTAAGCATAAACAGGATTCCTTTGAAAGGAAACTTTTTTTCTATGCGTCTGAACCAGAAGTAAAGCTTCTGCATTTATATACCGCATTATGTCATGTTGCATTACTTATCCGATCAATATAACCACCTTCACTAAAGCACAGAGCCAACCAAAATCATTCACTGTGTGAGGAAATCACATTAAAGCTTAAATATACATCATATGGACAAAGGTGTATGGACACTTGACCATCAGACCCATATACAACTTCCTCCCAAAGTTGATGCCAGAAAGATGAAATTACACAATTGTGCAGAATGTCTTCGTCTGCTGTTGGGTTTTAATTTTCTTTCACTAGAACTAAGAGACTCAAACCTGTTCTAACACACACACACACACACACACACACACACACGACATAATAAATAAATAAATAAATAGATGCACACTATTTTCTCCATCTCACAGGCTCAATAAAGCCAGGATTTAATTTCAGCAATTTAAATTGTCCATAACTAGCTCTAACGACATTGTTAGCTCATAATGTCACCAACATTAAAAGCTTTTAAAACACGGCTAACTTTTTACACAGGGGTAAGGTAAAGCCAATCCCATCTTACTTCGGGTGAGAGGCAGAGTACCCCCTGAACAGGTTGCCAGTCCGTCACAGGGCTAACACAAAGAAATCATTCATACGCTCCTCTGGGGAATTGAGAGTATCCAGTTAACCTAATATGCTAATCCTTGGACTGTAGTGGGAAACTGGTGCAACTGAAGGAACCCAAACAAGCACTGAGAGAACGCTCTTGTTGTGAGGTAACCAGACTAGCCACTGAACCGCAGTGAAGAAAATATAATATAATAAAATAAAATCAACCAAGTCCAATTCTTAGCTTTCAATTGGAACAGTGAGTTTACTGGAAAATAAAATTATACTGTATGGACATGTACCCTGGCTTGTGTTTTCAACTAATCACCATACACATACGGTTCCTCTTGTGCTGTTAGAGTAGCAAACCTGATGCAGCCGCAGAAAGGCTACCTGATAAACAGCATTCTAAAAACTAGAATGGTTCCACACAGAAAGGGGGCATTTCCTCCAACAGCTCGAAGAATTAGTGCCGAAAAACACCAAGTGACACCTGATGACACAAAGACGTCTCATATTTCCTCTCCCATAATGTAGACATGAGCAATTTTGACACAGGGTCACTTTAGATCACTAACCAATGACGTAATCTAATCGTTTCAGGTTCCAGGAAAACCGGACTGCGCTCTGTCCTCTAAAACTCAGAAACTGAGCAGATGCTTCCTGTACAAATGACAGGTCTGTCAGGTTGTGATGTAACACAGTGTTTCCAAAAAGAACACTTCTGTCACCGTCTTGCTGCTGATGGGACTTTTGTATCAGGCTGAACTCTGCCAACTTGGTGTCACCTTTAAAGCAAATGATGCTGAGCAGATATCTGATGATTTACTAATGTATGCTATGCTAGCCAGAAATCTGATGGAATTTCATTTTCATGGCACTGAACTTATATACATTAAAAAAAATGAAGGCATTTACAGTGTGAGAAGTTAAGATGCCCACCTGGAACACTTTAGGGGCGCTGACCAAAGAGGCCAAGGCAGAGGAGAGGGTTGCAGAGAAAATCCCAGCTGAGATGATGGGGCCGAAACCTGACACCACACTCATTACCTTTTTTTTTTTTTTTTTTTTTTTTAATTTCCAGGTGTGTGTGGGGGGGGAGAGACAGAGGTGTTTAAGGTCATCTCATTTATAAAGCTTTTGTATTCTTTGCACCAACATACTTGACATAATCTTACCTGAAAGTCATTGTGGAGTCCATACTTACAAGTGGACTCGGTTGAGTTGCTAGGTCTGCAGGAATATATTTCATAACCCAATGTGCATTCAAGACCAGTGCAGTTTTGCCCAAAGGTATCATTGAGCACTCTACCAGAGGTGTCTCTTACAATGCAGGCTCCTTTTAAAAATAAGATATAATAACAGATGATAATGAGTGTGGTATTAGAATGGCAAACTATTTGATTCAACTGATACATCATTTTAACGATGGGCAGACGAGGGTGGGACAATGAGCTCATAGGCCGATCATGACCAAGTTGACAAAATGTGGTTTATTTTGTAAGATAGTCTAGACTATGCTGTATGTACTGTATACTAGACTCTGCAGTCTAGACTCTTCTTCTACTGGTGTTGCAGTCCTTGGATAACCTTAAAGATCAGATCCAGATATTAAAAAAAAAAAAAAAAAAAAGATCAATGGCAGATATAACCTTTATACTTTTCAGCCCAACCTTGTCCAACCATGACCTATGGCAATACTCAAAAAACAGGTTTATAAAAATCTAGATATACATTTAAATTACATCGTTTTATTTACTCAAACACATGGAAGCGATGTACCACAAGCTCTTCTCAATGCTGCTTACCTGTACTTACAGCAACACCCAAGTACACAATGCCTGTGATAAGGATGGCTAAAAGGGTTCCTCTTGGGATTGCCATTTGTGGATCCTAAAGGTGGGGTGGGGGTGAGAAATCCTTGTGTTTAAAATGCAAATTAACGGTCAGGTCTATGGCGACATCTTCACCACATGACTACAGTCATGTTTCAGACTCACCGCAAGATCTCCCGAGATGTTGGCACCTGCCAGAATGCCGGTAGCTGCAGGGAAGAAAATGGCGAAGACCGAGAAAAAGGTTTCTCCTCGGAAATCTGGTAATAAATTTTCCATCAAGATGTTCCCTGAAGACGGTAAAGTAACATGAACGTGTGTCAAGAGAAAAACCTTTATTATGGTTATTCACAGTTGCACTTAGACACAGAAGGTCATACCATCATAACCGAAGAATCCTTGTGCTTGCTTTGATTCAATGGGAATGAAAGCACCAATAAAGTAGTTGAAGATGGCAGTGATTAAGATGAACAGTAAGAAGAGCTGAGCCTGTGAGCATTGAAAGCACAGTGTTTGTGTTTCAGGGGTAAGCAGAAAACCAAAAGATAAAAAAAACAAGAAATTACAAAAAAGCCTCACCTTGGCCTCCCACTCCATTCCTGCTACGGAGATACCGAGGAGAATAATAACCGTGATTACTCCTACAATTCGGATGTCGTTAACTTGATCCAGCATGACGAGATCAGCATCCTTTTAACAAGATAAATAAGCCAAATATTAATAAAAATGTTCAAGTAGTACACAGGCTTTTTTTTTTTTTTAAAGAAAGAAATAACTTACATGAAAAAGTTGAACGACAGTCTCAGCAAAGCCTACAACGTACATGGCGACTGCCACAGCATTGGCAAATGCGAAGATGAGGCCAATAGAGCCACCAAACTCTGGGCCCAAACTCCGAGATATCAAATAATACGCCCCCCCTGCAGAGAGGGGGAGAAAAGCGAAATGTTTAAAACTATATTGACCCAAAACGAAGACATGGACTTCTGTATGGTCCTGGAAAGTTGTGTGTGAAATTTTTTACATTAAAAACAGAAGAGTTTTCCCCACACAGATCAATTCACAATCCAACCAGAAGATCTGAAGAAATGTATAAATAAAACGACCCACATTTGGCTTTGCTGGATTAATAAGTGGGTCGTATGGTGCCGCAGTGCTTCACAGATCAACTTGACAACAAGAAGGTCTTGGGTTTGATTCCCCAGGCTTGGAGAGGGCATTTCTGTGTGGAATTTGAATGTTGTACTCGAGTTTACACGAGTTCCCTCCAGGTACTCTAAAAGACATCCACATTCAACTGATTGGCTCTTTCAAACTGCCTCTAGATGCGAGTGTGAGTGATCGTGTGCTGCCTTGCAATGAACGGTCAACCTGCTCAAGGTGTAGGCAGTCTTTGCCCTGAGCCAGCTGAGATAGGCTCCCGCCTCTCCCTAGTAGTATAAAGCGGTTTGGAAATTGTATGAATTGAGTAAAGTACGGTGATGGGATGTATGATAATATACCACATAATCAACAGTCCCATCAATCAAGTTCTTACTTTGTGGTGCAGTTAGAATCAATCTTCCCTATCAGCACCAGCTGTATCAGGACACATGAAGTATGACCAGCTCAAATGATATTTGATTAAATCCTCCAACACGTACGATAAAACACCAGCAATACCAGTTAATTCTGTGTCCTGACATGAACCAAACTCTATTACATCCAAATCTTGACCTGATGTTTGAATGGATCGTTGCTGGAATCTCATAAGATAGAAATATTACTGGTAGTACATGAGTCCACATCCATGCTGAAAGCAAACTTTCAAAACCAATCATGTTCGGGAGTGAGGGGTGTCGGTTTCAGAGTTCTGGAATAAAAGTCATAGTCTGGTGATACCCTGTTATGCCCTCACACAAACTAAAATCCTTTCTTTTCTTCCATACGTCACAGTGAGCGGCGATACGAGGTGAGAGGTACAGTGTAAGGAATAGTTCTCCAGAGCACACAGAAAGACTGACCTGGAGCAGATCAGAACCAGACAACAGATCTATGGCTGACACTAAAGAGAACAAGAGTGTAAAAGCAACAGAACTCCAGTTCCGACTGTAATAAATAAAGCACCCGTCATAGTGTAAAACATAAATAACTTCATATAAATATACAACTTTCCTTCATTAAAATGTGCATGAAGCAGACACTTCTCCATCTCACCTCTCATTTGCCAAACCACTTAACTCGACTAGAGTCCTGGGGAGGTTGGAGCCTCTCAGCCGACACATCGTACATCCTGAACAGTTCGCAAGAAGACCATCAAGGCCGCAACACACAACCATACACACTCACACCAATGGGAAATTTTAAATCGACAATGTGCACGTCTTTGGACTGTGGGAGGAAACACCTCAGAGCATAGGAAGAACAAGCAAATGTTCCACACCTCAGAACTCGAACCCAGGACCTTCATGCTGTGGGGCAGACCTGCTGACCACTATGCCACCTCTCTAGTTCAGGTCAACTTTTTTTTCCTTACAGGAAAACTCATCTACTTGATTGATATATTGTCAATGTGGATGTGTTAAGGCATGAAAGTCTTAAAAGGAAAAGCCACTTTGAATGTTTTTTCTATCAACTCAATCAATTTTCATGATCAATGTTTTCAAATTTGGAATCAAACTGTTAATTATTATACAGCATGCATATCTTTTTATTGTCTTTTTAAAATGCAAGCTCGGATGTAACTTTTGTATGAACTTTTTTACGGCTGTACACAATGCTGTAGGAGTTAGCGTGGTGGATTGGTGTAACCTGGGTTTGTTTTGCGCTTTGTCAATAGTACATAACATCTGGAAGGTTTTATACAAGTAGGCTTTACATACAGTATAGAAGCATTAGTAGTTGTGTTATGAAGGGGATACGGCGTGGTCCGGTACGTCAGAGGTCACCATGCCCTCATGAGCGCCACATTAGTGTAGTGTTGGACAGCCTCAACCGTAGACCCACACCCCTCTCATATCTCATTGCTTGCCAAGTTGATTTTCTCCTCCTCCTCTCAAAACCTAAACACTTCCTCAGTCAATCTGTTCCCTTATGAGAAAATCCTGATCACATGCCCAAAGTAAACCTATTCTTTCCCCCAGATTTTCCATCAGCGCCAGTGCAATTTGAAGCAATATGACCTGGTGTGTATGATGTACGAAGGACATCCGCTACAAAGGCAATATCTTATTCAATCAACACCTCATTCAACATTGTGGTGCTTATGTAACATCCTGCCCTACTATGAGATGTCCAGGTTTACAACAGGGTAAGACACTGGAATTTAATGGCAGTCACATACAATTATTAAATCAATCTGGATCATAAAACGGGCTGAAGTCATTCTGTTCTACAAGATTTGTGTGTTCCAAAATGTTGTCCAAGTATACAAGTCAAACAATGTAAGAGACATTTTAATTAGACAAGATATTTATGTCAAGTATAAAATGGTCTCAGAAAACCTTATGTGATTTAACTTTCCATAAAATCTAAAATAAACAAGAGTACTTTTAAAGTGCAAACCTCCACCAAGCCAAGCACCACACACACACACACACACACACACACACGCGCGCACGCGCACACACACACACACACACGCCATACCTCCTCGTACAAAACCATTGGTTGCTATAGCCGAGGTGGAGCAGCCCGTGATGGTGGTCACGACAGTCGCCATGCAGACGATGATGCAGGCGCAAACTGAAAGGGAAGGAAGTACAGACACACTAGTATCTCATAGCATGGAGGGAAAAGCACTTAAAGAATTTTCAGGAGTCTTAAAGGCTCTGTTAGGAGCAACTAATAAAAAGAAAAAAACTTTTCTAAAAAGCTATCAACCACACAGGATAAATAACATGATGAATATCTCCAGGAGAAAGGGTTTTTATTATTCCTTGCAGACGCTCCAGATCTCTGAACTTTGAATTGCTGCGTCAGTGCTGGGAATGGTTTCTGGAAAATGGCTTTGCGTTTGACATTTAGCTGCAGGTGCCACCTTACAATAACAGTAAGCATGGGGTAGTGAACCAGAACACGGTGATGGAAGGCCATGGTGGTTGTGTGAATTAAGACGCTAATTCACGTCAGCTGCACGGAGACAGCGAAACCTACCAATTCCAGCCTGGCCCACGATCCATGTCATGCGGATGAAGAGCATCACACCCCAAATGTTCAACATGCAGCGGACCTGCGCAGAGGAAGGATGACAGTTAGGTTTTAATGCAGACAACCAAGCAAAGCCCCTCCCCCAAACCTGAACTGTGTAATCGACACTCCACGATGAAGCGATGTGCTTGGAATGGAATGATATCAGACGTCAGAGACAGACACGAGCAAGTCGGATGCACCAAATACTTCAAAAGCAGGTGTTCGTCTGGCACCTGACCTTTGTGTTCGAGAAAATAAGTTAAAATGAGGATGATGTTATTACTAAGAGAAAGCGTGGCCTGCACATGTCAAAACAAAAGAAAATGTGACAAAACCCAGAGAAAGTGTCCTCCATCTCTCTCTCACAGATATACTCGGGATTTTTAAACAAGAGTTTCTATCACGGGTGGTTTTTGTTGTTTAAGTGAGTTGTACAGTATGTGTTTATTTCCCGTGGATATTTAGTTTTGCTTTGGATTCAGGCTGCTTGGAACCATAAAGGAGAAAAAGGCTTGATGAGGAACTGGAAGAGCCACAATCAAAACTCTTCTACTTTTCCAACTGCTGTAGCTCTGACCTGCTGACAAGCCTTTGCAAAGAACACAGAAAACCATACAGCTCACACCAACAACTGATAAAATTATATCTGCAATTTATTAAAAACATTCTGGAATCAGTTAATCATCATTTTTATCGTTTTGTTTTTTGGTTCAAACGTATCCATCATTTCTGCAGAACTCCAGCTGTGTCCTTTACCTCAGTTCAGCAGCTCATGTCTATAACGATGCTGCCTACAACCTGAGATTCACAGCATGTTCAGTTCTGCAACTGCAATTTGCTTAATTCTGAGTCGTGTCTGATTTTCAGTGCGATCAGACCTCACCACAGCGGATTGTTATCATCTCGAATGCTCTGATGGATTCCAGTTGTTTTGGTCAACCACTGGATGTACAACAGCAAATCCTGCAAGCAATTCCCAGTAACACCAACCTGCTAAGTGACTAGCAAGACTAAAATAACAATAATACAAACTTCTAGCATCAGCTCTAGGCAAGCTGGAACAAGTGGGACTAATGAGCAGGGTAATTCCCACCAGGGGCCAAAAATTCGGAGTACAGTGCGACTCATTCAGATCTTCTGCACTCGAGTGAAAGACTTAGAAGTAGCTCATCCACGCCTACACAAGACATCAAGAATATATTCACATCTGTGTGTAAAATATACCAAAATTACAGAACACTACAAACCAAGCTGATGGAGATATTTACCAGCACGCCTTTGATCCATCCGAACTTCACGACCCCTTTGGGCTCAGCTGCCTCTTTGGCCGCAGCCTCTTCGGCAGGCGTCAGGTCCTCGCCATTGGCAAATCCATCTTCAAACGGCTCCTATAACAGGGGAAAAATACATTAACAACATGGTACAACATGCAATTCCAATGTTGGGGACAGAGGTGACATGGGTGGCGAGATGAATTGAAGGGCAGCTTGCCACACTGGTCTAACCCACAAAAAACTGATAAATGAAAAGCTGATATTGGACAGATGTAGATAAGATCTACAATCATCTGATTCATCTCCAATCATTTTTCTCAAAAACAGCTTTCTGTTTGTTAGGCCACTCTGGTTCTCAGCCCTTCAATTAACGCTTGCACCGCTTAAGAGAAGTTTGGCGTGTACGAGGACTGGGACCAATCAAAAAGGTAAAGAAAAGAAAGCCAACATCCAGAAACGTGCGTGGATGCGATTCTCGCTTAAAATAACTAACTGGTTAATATTTTGACAAATATTGCAAACCACAATGAACAATATTAACTGTGGGCATGGACAGGATTGGGCGAGAATTGCAGGACTAAGCAGTATTAGCAACTTCGGTTTTTTTTTGTCATTAAACTCTTTGCATACAGACTCTCGAGTGCCACAGCAGCAAGGATCGCCACCATTATCCGAGAGTCCGCAAGTTCAAGATAATCCAAGCTAATCGCCAAGTGCTCAGAGGAGGAGGGATGGTGCGTGTTCACTTCCTTGTCAGTTAAGTGGTCACTAGCGAATCACAGGCATCTGTGAGCTCATGCACATGAGGCAGTGGTTAGCGCTTCATGGTGTTTTACTCTGCCCTCAGAGATGCTCAAGCAGCAGCTTAGTGAAAATGCGGCCAGTTGGAATTACTTCATGGATCAGAATTTGTAAACATTGAAAGAGAGGTGTAGTGCACACACCTTTACCCGCAAGGGTTGATATTTTACCTGCACAATGATTTAAGCGAATGGGACCTTAACGTACTAACTGTCAGTGCTAATTTAAGTTTAAAGGGTGGTAGGTTGGTTAGCATGTCCAGCTCACAGGAAGGTCCTGGGTTCGATTCCCAGGGGTTTCTGTGTAGGTTTCTCATTGTGCTTGTGTGGGTTTCCTCCATATACTCTAGTTTTTTTACACGGCGCAAAGACAAGCACATTGGATTAAGTGGTTGTTCCACACCGAGCGTAGTTGTGGATGTCTTGGTGTGTGCTGCCCCATGATGGTCTGGCAAACTGTTCAGGGTGTACCCCACCTTTCTCCAGTGTCAGCTGAGATAGGTTTCATCCTCATAGTGACCCTATTAGTAGGATAAAGCAGTTCAGGAAATGCTCAGGTGATGTACTGCATGCATAACTTTTAAGGAAAAAGACGAGTTCTACTAAAGGAGAAGCGCAACAATACTCCAGCAATGCTGCCATCCAGGTGTTTTTAAATCCAGATGTAAATCCAAGAAGATGCAGACCATACACGTAAAATCTCGTTTAAAAATTAATTACTTAGTTAAAAAATATATATATTTAAAAAAAAAAAAAAAAAAAAAATTCACAAAATCATTGCAGAGAGTATTATGTTCAGTGTTTTTTCCAGAGCAAATTAATCCTTCTTTAAGACAAAAGGCTGTTTTAATGTTGGTTTTTGACTGATGCAGGAACTCAACCATACTCAGTGTTTAATATAATAAAGGCACTGCTGTCTGATCCCCAAAATAACTCAGAGATTCTCCTCATTCTCTCACAGCTTCCTCAGTCTCATTCCTTCCACCCATTCCTACTTCCAAACTTGTCAGCGTCATCCACACACACACACACACACACACACACACACACACACACTTATCTGTTCTTGTATCTGTAGAAGGTCAACCACAGGAAGACTCACTCCTGTGTAAGGACAATACTCTGACGTGGGCAGCTGAGCTTTCAGTCCCCCAAGCAATGCTGGCCCTGTCCTCATCATAAAAATGGTCTCGTGGCAACCTTGGGGGTGAGGGGGGGAGTTTACAATCATACCCTGTAAAATTGAGTTTGTCTCCAGACCCCATAAAAATCTTGAATCATTCGCCAAACAAGTAGCGATGACCTCACCACAGCTTCCCATGTCACAGGTGCTGCCACCATCCCATCCCACAGTTACTTGGATGAAAACGGTAATGAAAATGAAATTAATCATTATATGGGACATGTTACCACAACATGATTCCAATGCCACAACATTTCATTAGGATGAAATGATAATACTTCAGAAATCACCTGCATATTATTAACCGTAAACAAATTCCTGAATCTAAAAGATGCCTAAAATGTGTGAGCCACTCCACCAAAAGTAGGCTCTTGCATCCAAAAATGAAAAATGAGATTTTTACAGTCAGATAGGGGAGGCCCAAAGCTGCAAAATGCAGTAAAAAGTTTGTCAATACCTTGAAAACTGAGCGAGCGATGCCATTTCTTGAGTCAGCATTCAACTAAAAATTTCAAAAGACGTTTCAGAGAAAAAGGAGCGCAAAGAGTGCACTTCTTCCAACATCATTAGTCCTTAGCAACCAAACATTTTTATGCACCTCAGCCATATAAACTTTTAGAAAACATGTCTAGGATGAGTTTTAGGAACAGATGAAAGAAATCATCCTCATTTTAATCTGACACGCCCTTTTTAACCCCACTCTTTGAAGTGACTATTTTTTTTTTTTTCAGTTTATTCCAATAAGATCAGTATGTATATTTTCAACCATTATATAAAGGTTCAAATGCCTTCAAATTATCCTGATTTA
The DNA here is from genome assembly GCA_024760905.1 of Plotosus lineatus. Lineage (NCBI taxonomy): Eukaryota > Metazoa > Chordata > Actinopteri > Siluriformes > Plotosidae > Plotosus > Plotosus lineatus. The sequence continues at coordinate 2,753,033 of CM045750.1, read as the reverse complement.
AAAAAAAAAACAATGTCAAGTTCAAACAATCACACTGAAATTAAGAAAACTATACAGTAGGCCCTTGACTATTCGCAGTTTTGCACTCATGGCTTTGCATACTCACACATTGCCGAGCAACTGTCACGTGATTCAAATTCAGCCAATGGTTGTCCTCCTTCCTGCTGATTGGTTATGATGATGTATACACCCCTTTTTCCTCATTCGTGCACAAGTTGTCAATGAGCCTTTTTTTTTTAAGTGTGTTTTAATTACCAGTTAATCTCTATGATGCCACTCAAACGCCAGCTAAGCGCTAGAAAAAGGACGTTGTTACTGACATTGGATGTCTCTTCTGAAGAAATGAGACTTTCTCCTGAAGAAAGGACAGTTTCCTCTGAAGTGCCTGAAGAGGAATAATCATCTGAACTGTTGTAAAACACTTTAGAATTAAAGTTTTTTTCAATTAGTATTCCAGTACATTACCTAAGTTAATGCTTAGAATGTTTGTGTGTGAGATTTTATGTACTCTGGTGTAGCATGTTTATCTTTTTGCTTTGTTTATCCAATTCATTACACTTCATGTTGTTTTATGTTCTTTTTGTTATGGTCTGTGTTTTTGGGGGACTTTGATTTTGACGGCTGTGCTCATCTAACTCTGTTTTCTTTCCGCTCCAGCTGAGGGGCGTGGCTGAGCTGCTCGTGGCTCATATATATGTGTGTGCGTGTGTAACGTTTACATATTTTATTAATAAATATCACAGTACAAAATTAAAAAGTTTTTCTTAATCATTACTACATTTTACTACATTAATACTGCATTAATGGGTAAGACTGTCTATAGAATGTGTTTAAGAAGCATATATTAGCGCATGCAGTAGATAAATAGTATTTTACTTTCGGTTGATCATTCACGCATGTAATATGATACATGGGGTTTTACTTACAGGTACAGAACTCGCGGATTATCTTCATTCGTGGGAGGAGCCGGCACCAAACCCCTGCGAATAACAAGGGCCTACTGTATATAAGAAAACTATATAACAAAACTCTCTGATCTCTTTATACAAGTAAGCTTCAACTCTGCCCTCATCATTATTAGCTTCATCGATATCCTGCTCAGCAGAAAGATTACATAACCACAAACTGACTCATGCACACTTATTAACAGATGCCTCTTAATCAACATCAAAATCAAAACCTTCATCAATACAGCTGGTATCATCATTAGTTTGTTCATCTGTAAAAGGAATGAAACATTTAAGTATTTTTCTTGGCCAATTTTCGGACAAAACTAAACAACCCACGATCCAGCATGTCCAGTCCAGACAAATTTACACACAAATCAAAATGACGAAAAAAATTCCACAATCAAATTTTGCATGTAGAGAAAAATACTCACGGGCGAAATAATCTTCAAGAACGGCAAGCATTCCGGCATGTTCAAAGTTCATTTCTCGCATCGAATTTAGCATCTATACTAATGCTGCTAGACATCACAGATGACATTTCACTCTCCTTTTCCAGAAATGATATGTATTCACAATCTTATAAATAAACTTAATGACTGTTATTGAAGAGAATTCATATATACAGTCGGCCCTCTACTTACGAAACCCTCTGGGTAGGAAAACTCCAGGTTACGAAAAACATTTTCCCAAGTTTTCGTCCTCTGTACACAAAACAACCTCCTCTTACGAAAAGCGCCAAACGCGCCAATCAAAATTTCACACGATGCGCGAGTTGCTCTCTCATTGGCTGTCTCACAACAACAATGGGAGCTGACCTGTACCCATACGTCCTGTTTGTCACACGCATGAAGGAGAGTTGAACAGGACTGTTGCCTTGTTTTGAGATTGATCATGCAGCGTTATATTTCGTTATTGCCGAAACCCCTCGACAATCGGGATGATATTGAAGCAGAAGGAGACCTTAAAGCAGAAATACAGTGACGAAGGCAATTATTTCGGCACAATATTGGAGCAGAAGGAGCATGAGCAGAGTGCTCCATGGGACAACACCTCCGATTTCGCAAGGAAGCAAGCTAATATTGATTCAGGACCTCTGATCTTTCAAACAGGTACTGTAATTCTGCTTTAGATACAACATCAAGTCCATTTAAACATTCAAATAGAATTGTTCCGTCAGCTTTGTGTTGCATGTGGGCGGAGCCCGCATTCGGCAAAACACACCAGAGACAGAGAGAGAGAAAAGAGAAAGAGACAGTGTGTGTGTGTGTGTGTGTGTGTGTGTGAGTGAGTGAGAGATAGAGAGAGACTGCCTACAGAGTCAGTCAAAGATGAAAGGAGGCTTAACTCTCTTTTGAGAGAGTACATTGCAGCTTTTCATTTTTCATTTTTCAAGTTGTTTAATTTAGTAAATGTTTAATAAATGTGGCGCGAATGTGAGCAAAACGCGGCTCATCTGGACCTCTGATCCCTCAAGGAATCAAGTTAAAGTTCAGTTTGGTCCTCCAATCTGTCAAGCAGGGAACTCCTGTCTTAAAATGCCCTGGCTGTGCTGTGTGTCCTGAGAAATGTGTATTGTGTGTGTGTGTGTGTGTGTGTGTGTGTGAGTGAGAGAGAGAGAGAGAGAGAGAGAAAGAGAGACAGTGTTTTGTGTGTGCATATATATATATATATATATATATATATATATATATATATATATATATGTGTGTGTGTGCGTTTGTATGTGCGTAATGTTTAATAATGGTTTAATTAATAAATGTTAATTAAATGTTTAAATTGTTTAATATAAATTTCTTTTACTTTTAACACATATTTCATACATATTTCATACAAAATTGGTGTACTTTTATCATTTAAAAATTTTTTCAGGTAGTCTTGGGAGCCTTGAAACGAATCACGCGTTTTACATGTAAAATGCGCCTCTACTTACGAAAACTCCAGGCTACGAAAAAGGCTCTGGAACGGATTAATTTCGTAAGTAGAGGGCCGACTGTATTAGATAAATTCAGCATGCAGTAAAGCGGAAGTTAACGTGTAATGGGCACTGCGCATGTACAAGCCCAAGCACGGTGCTCATTTCAGATTTCCCTTAGCAACTAGCCTGAATTGTTTAATAGCATATCATCTTCAAAATCTTTATTTTATCAGCTGAAATGGCATGGAAGCTCATTTAAATATCAAAACAGTATCCAAAATGGTAAGACTACGTCAAGGCCGTTCTCCTGGTGTATGGATTATAGTGCGTCTAATACCGAACTCTATGAATAACTGCACCGAAACCAGTAAGTTGTGCTACTGTTTTTATCCAGTTTTATGAGGGTACTTGCCAGAAAAATGAAAGGAAAAAAAAAAAAAGAAAAAAAAAAAAAGACATTTTTAGTGAGTTTTAGTCGATTTGACGTGAGCAAGTGATAGCTGAATACTTGTTTTAATAGTTTATGCAAAAATCCGAATTTTGATAAAAAATTGACCATTTTTATTTTTCTGGCCTTTATCTCAATAGTGGTCTGTGTGACAAGCGCCTACTTTTGGTGGAGCACCTCACATATTATACTGTGAAACAACCTATAAATAATGACATCCGATAAAATAAACACGAGCTCTGCAACAAATTCAATTTACATGTCACAAGTGTACTGCTGGGCAGCACAGTGGTTAGCATGTTGCCCCACGCCAAGAAGGTCCTGTGTTCGAGTGTTACACTTGGGCATTTCTGTGTGGAGTTTGCAGATTCTCCCTGGGCTTGCTTAGGTTTCATCCAGGTACACAAGAAACAAAAAAAGCTAATCGTGGGCTAAAAGACAGATTGCCACAGATAGAGGAACGAGCTGACACATGGGTGCTTGAACAACGTGCTGCAGGGAGAGGCTTGTCAACAGTGCAATTGTGTCTCCATGTTCAGGTTGTTGTCAAGGAGATGAATATAAATGACATTGTGTGAGGACTTTCCTGGGTGTTACCGCTTCATGCAATGCAACCGCATCTCTATCAGAGCGAGGACCACAACGTCACAAACTTACAGCAGATGTCCAAACCAAAGTAGACAGTTCCCATGAGTTTGCAACTTATGATCCAGTGCGACTTATGTTTTTCTTCTTTATTATACATTTTATGGCCAATGCAACTTGTACTTTGGAGCGACGTCTAGTCGGTACATCATTATTTAAACTGATTTAACTTCCTTATGTCTTAATATCTCTATCTATCTCTCTCGCCACCTTTCTCTTCATTCCGGTTAGAAAATTTTCCATGTTTCTTGAGGGGTTGTTTACTGAAACTCATTGTTTGCTCGATGCGAAAAACCGCTACACCATAGCGCAACAATGAGAGCACCACTGCCAACTACTGGAGTGGATGTGCAATTACACTTAATTGTAGTAGAGTATCCCAAAAAAGCATGTTCCCCAGGGTCATACGTGCTCCCCCCAGCATCACACCACGCCACACTGAGAAGCACTGGATTAAGCAGATCTGCTCATAAACGGCATGCACTGCTGATTCTCTCCACAATAGACTTTGCAGAAAGATGAAGACATCATTATAATTCATTCACTCACTGCTTTGCCAAACTGCTCAATCCTATTAGGGTTTCAGGGAGGATTGAGTCTCTCTCTCAGCTGACACTGAGCGAAGGCAGAGTACTCCCTGAACAGTTCACCAGGACATTGCAGTACCAACACACAGCCATTCTCATTCATACCTGGTGCAATTTAATAAAGCCAAATTATCCGGTCTTTGGCCTGTGGGAGAAAACCAGAGTACCAGAATTAAACCCTCACAAGCACAGGGAAAACACACCCCTCCCAAAACCCAGGACCTTCTTGCCGTAAGGTGGTTGTGCTAACCACAACATCACTGTCCCACACAAAATAGACGTTTTTGTTTTTCAAGATAATTAACTTTAGATGTAGAATACCTTTTTTTTTTTTTTTTTTTTTTTTAAAACCTTTCTAGGGTTTGACTAACTGGACTCATGTTGTGACACCCCATTATCTTTCCATGAACATCCAGTCTGCAGTGATTTTACACGGGGGGGCTGCCTTTCCTGGTTATTGGATAATATAAAGTGTGTACATCATGGCCCTCGAGGATTATTTGGCATTTTCTGTTGTGGTTCAATACCAGTTGCTGACTTTCGTAAAGAGGAGCTGCAAAGTCGTCAGCGTGTTTCTGTCCCTTGCTGAAAAGGGTTGTGACAGGAAGGGCATCCGACGTAAAAACCTCTGCCAAATCAAAACGTGCAAATCAGATGATTCGCTGTGGCGACTCCCGAGTAAAAGGGAAAAAGCCGAAAGGAAGACAGTTCAATACCAGTTTTTGGTGTGAAGAACAACAGACTATGACAAATCATAAACAGCAGCTTGTTCTTCCTTCAATCCAACAATTAACTTCCTATCAGATTCTCAAACCACTGTTAGTGTGACATTACGTGCCACATTACTGCATCCACAGAGAACCATGATAAAATTATTTTAACTGGCAGTTGATTGGGTCCCTGCTGCACTTGACATTTTGACAACCTTTGGTGATTTCATTCTAATTTAATCAGGGCCCATCTTATCTATCTGCAGTTCCCAAGAACGTCAACATTCAAGAAGCAATCTCAAAGGCACCAGATCATCTCCAAATAACGTTTCTTTCGGTTTTAACCCAACTATTTTTATCTTGTTTGTCGAGGTTATTTCTCTCCTGAAACTGCTGCCAAGATCATTACATGAGGCCAACTGGCTGCATGAGACCAACTGACTGCATGACAGGACAATTTTAATTTATTATACCGATGTCATTCTGAACACGAATTTATCAGACTACACCTGAGAAAAGCTCAACTTGACCTCGGTGTTTCCCTTTCCATTGTATACATTCTGAATCAGAGGAATCATCTGATGACAAATCTCAAAAACCTCTGTGTGCACACTTGTATACATTAATCAGAATGGATTTGCTTTTTTCATGGCCTGGGTGGGGAAAAAAAAAATAAAGACAACTATACAGCCTTCTTTTCATCATTCAAAGCAATTGAGTGTTTGAGTCAGAGTTTCTGTCCTTGGCTATAAATCAGAGATTGTAACTTGGCTCATGGTAAGATAGCATGATTTTGACATGGTTGCTGGGCTAATTTTAATATTTCAGAAAATTCTTGTCCCCTGGGAGTTTCTCATGCAAGTCTCCAGTGTTTATACAAAATAAAATTAAACGATGAGTATTGGGTTCTTGGGTTAAAAACAAGATTCTGTAAAGAGTTCGGTGACATTTTGCCGTAAGAAATTTTTGTAAACTGTTGCACGAACAATGATCAGTTCAGCAGCAATTATTGTAAAAAAGTTCACATAAAAGACAACCAAGGACTGCACTAAGCTACACATGTGCATATACCTACATACACAAAACTATGTTCAAATGAACATCTCAATATTACATACACACACACACACACACACACACACACACACACACACACACACATACAGGTACCTCGTCTAAAGAGTGTCCCTTATAACGATTTTTCCATGATAGGAACTTCGAATCCATTAAAAATCTGCTCCATCCAACGAGCAAAAATTCACTTTACAGTCGGACGTGGGCGCTTGTAAAGGGACGTGGGAGCTTGTAAAGTGTTTATTGCACATCATATCATTTGCTTGGTGCTTTTTCCCCCCTACACCATAGCGCGACAATAAGAGCGCCACTGCCAAGTACTGGAGTGGATGTGCAATTACACTTAATTCTACTACAGTATGGCAAAAAAGCATGTTCCCCAGGGTCACCCCCCCCCCCCCCCCAGCATCACACCGTGCCCCACTATTTGAGAAGGACTGGTCTTGTGGGAGCTCAGCACGAGGCTTTCCTCGCTGGCATTCGTAGAGTGTACAAAATTGTCCTCCTCCTCTGTTTTACACCATCTCCTGCCTGCCCACGTGACCGCTTCGCCACAGTCGATGATCGGAAGGGCTCGTTGAATTATTCTTTATTCTTGTTTTATTATTATTTATTATTGTTAATGTACATTAATTATTATTATGAAATATTTGTTGTTTTTACATGTTTATCTTTAATAAACTAGTCCAAACATACATATTTGTGTAGGTTATATGCGCTTGGGTTGGAATATATTAATTGGTTTTCTGTTATTTCTTATGGGAATCATTGTTTCATCTAATGAACTTTTCGGCTTATGAGCTCGCACTCGGACCAGATTAAATTCGTTAGACAAAGTATCACTGTATGTATATACCCCCCCACACACACACACATTTATCATTTATAAAGATGGTGCATGATATACACCGGCTAAGAGGTAGAGCTTTTAATCATAAGGTGCCTGGTGCTATAACGTTACATGATGTTCGGAACCTGATCGAAACATGAGTACAGCACCTCAACACGGGTACAGCACTGTCCAGGAAGATGTTCACAATGATGGTTATTTGGTCAGGGTGAGTGAGAGTGATGGTGGTGAGGTTACACATTTAACAGCCTGTGGGTAAAAGCTGTTCTGCAGTCTGTGAGTTTTTAGTGTCCTGCACCTTTTTTCCCCGAGGGGAGAGCAGTGAAAACCCCACACTCCCTGGACACCCTAATAAATCCACTGGCTCTTCTCTGAACTCTATTAGTGTAAATGTCACTGAGGGGGGATAGTATAGTTCCAATTACCTGCTCTGCCATCCTCACCACCCACTGCAAGGCCTTTGTGTTCTCTGCAGTAAAGCTGCTGAAAAACACTGGACAGCGGTGGGTCAGGAGGCTCTCAATGGCGAAGCGGTAAAAGTTCATCAGCAGGGGCCGCTGTAGTCGAGCTTGTTGGGACTTTCTGAGGAAGTACAGCCTTTGTTGTACTTTCCCTACCTCGTAGGAGATGTGGACTCCAAGAAGCTTGCAGCACTCCAACCTCTCTACCTTTTCTCCATCAATGTAGAGGGCAGAGTGCGTAATTTGTTTGGATCTCCTGAAGTCCGTCATCATCTCCTTGTCTTGGATATGTTAAGTTCCAGATTATTGTTGTTTCACCATCACCAGCATGCTGGACCTGCTTCCTGAGGGCTGACTCAATCTCGGTTATCAGACCCATGACAGTGGTGCCATCTGCGAATTTGACGATGGTATTGTTAGTGCAAGTTGGGGGACCAATCATGTATGAAGAGGGAGACGAGGACGAGGGTGAAGAGGACACAACTCTGGGGTGTTCCTGTATTTAAGCTGAAAGTGGAGACGTGGTTTCCCATCCTGACACTCTGAGGTCTATTGCTTAGAAGGTCTGGTATACAGGTGCACAGTGAGCTGCCTAGGCCCAGAGTGCCCAACTTCTGAACCAGTTTGTGTGGTTGGACTGTATTACAGATAAACGTAGCTGAGCTCTATGAGCATCCTCACATAGGAGTTACTTTTGGCCAAGAGCATCATGGCTGTGTGTGTGTGTGTGTGTGTGTGTGTGGGGGGGGGTTTGTATTGATGACATCCTCTGCTGACCTATTTGCTCTGAATGCAAACTGAGGTGGAGCAATATCAGCAGGGATGGCAGCCTCAATGTGAGACAAGAGGAGTCAAAATATTTGGTGGTGGTGGGGGGCAACAGTCATTCAGGGAGCTTGCTATGCTCTTCTTCTTAGGCACTGGAATGATGGAGGCTGTCTTGAGGCAAGTTTGAACCATACATTATAGTAGAGAGAGAGAGAGAGAGAGAGTAAAGATGGTGGTTTAAAAAATACATTAATTTAAAAAACTGCTAGTTGATCTGCACATGCTTCAAGCACCCTTCCTGTTACTTCAGCTGGGCCAGTAGCTTTCCTCGCATTGACTATGCAAATTGGCTCTGATCTGGAGCTGCTGCCACTGGATAGGGTCATCACCCCATCTCTGGAAGAGCAGGGCAGGTGTCTGCCTCTCTATTGTATTGGTCGAAGCAAGCAAAGAACTGGTTCAGGGTGTCTGGTATGGCGCTGTCCAAGGAGTCAGCTGACTGTGTGCGTCTTTGTAGCCAGCGAGTGTCTTGATCCCCTTCCACACGTTCCTAGTGTTTTGCTTGTCGAAGTACTCCTTAATCAGTTTATATTTGTGCTCAGCTTTTTTTGATACCTGCTCGCAGGGCCCAGTATACGTCTTTGTAAGAATTATGGCCTCCTGACTTGAAGGCATCATCTTGTGCTCTAAGCAGGATACGCACCTCACCGTAAAACCACGGGTTCTGGTTCAGGAACACTACTGTAAATCAAATAACCACTTCTCTCAGAGCAAAGCCAAATCTGATTCTACAGTGGACTTGGACTAAAACTTAGAGTTAAGATTGGATACAACCCAGGTGATGGCTAGCTTGTGCTGATCCTTAGTGTAAACTAGACACGCAACTTACTGGAACCACTAAATACAATAGTAAAAAGGTACCTAGGTGCCACAATTCCCAATTCAATATTATAATAATTTCCACTTTGACAGTTAAAAAAAACCCCAACCATGTTACCTGCTTCTGAGAATATTTTTAGATATTTTAAAAATATGTTGCCGGAATTGATTCCTGCCAATCCCTAGAGGAAGATGTATATTTAAACGAGAACAAAATTCAGAAACAGAACAATAAGAGATTTAGGGTACCAAATAATCTACAGAACAACCATGTTCCTTTATACAGAAGAACAGTCTGTGAACCAGTCTGCAGATTAAGATGTATTGTGGAAACGAAAGCCGTATGAATTATAAAACATAGTGTCGTTGGCATGTGCTCCAGCATGTGGTTGGGGCACTGGGGCGCATCACCACCTGAGCCATCTGTCCACCGGAGCTGTGTACCTGTACATATAACGTCATTAACAGCCCCGCCAGACTCCCCTTACACTAGGGACACTAGGCTATTAAGGGGGAGGAGGGTAGGAAGAAAGAGCTGCCTTGTTATGGCTTTGGAGCTTGTCAACACTACACCATGGTGCCAGGTGAGTAAGGGAAAGCAGCAACATACAGCATGGGCCTCAGCCCTGGCAAGAGCTGAAGGTGAAACTTCGACAACTGAAGGTTGTACCCAACTACAAAATACCCAGTTAAAATAAGCAAGCAGTGGAAATTCACTTCAAATCTTCCAGAAACTAAGTAGCAGATAATTAGACAATCGTGCCTGGGAAACAATGTTTATTTATGTGCAAAAAGAAACAGGGGGCAAAACAAGCATGCTTCCGTGAGCGCTTGAAACTTTTGCACAAGGCTTGGATATCCATACACTGATCTTGAGACTGAAAGGAAGGCTGTTCTTATTTAAACGAGTACGAGTCCAACCCTGTTAAGTGGGATACATCACATGAAGGGGTATAATATTTTATTCTGCGTACACGTTGTAGGGAAGGGTGGGGGGTGCGGTGGGGGGTGAGGGCTGGAGTATCAAAGAAAAAAACATGTACCATTGAACACATCAGTAAAGACTGTAAACAAAACCAATCTGACTAAAGGCGGGTTGGGATATTAGATGTGAGGGGTGTAATGTAATATCTAGCAACAGTAAACAATATTTTAACAATAAAACTATTATGATGGAACTTGGTGTATTAGATCACGAGGTCTCAATTAACTGCACTAAAGGAAAGAAGTGGAGTAATCCACACACACAAAGCCTTTGTTCAGTTCGTTCGTATTTCCGGAAGGACGAAGAGTACAGTCCTCGGAGCCCCTTTCATGACAAGACTGAAGATCAAATCTTGGATTTATTTACCTCAGTCACTGACAGGTTGTGTAAATCCACAGTCTGGGCTAGAAAGAAATCAGCCTGAGCATCACTTCTCCATTTGATACAGTTGCCACATATGAAGCTCAACACAGAGGTCTTATCTACACGGTGGGGCATGGTGGCCTAGGTTGGTTATGGTTAGCACTCTGGCCTCACAGTAAGGTGGTGGTTCTGGGCTTAAGCCCCAAGCTGGGCAAGAAGGTATATGTTGAGTATGTTGTCCTCATGCTCAAGTGGGTTTCCTTTGGGTGTTTGTTTTCGTTACAGTTCAAATGTGGGAACAATAGGTCAACTGGCTAATCTTACGGTCCATAAGAATCGGTGGCTATTCTAACGTTAGGTGCTAGAGATCATACAACCCACCCAGGTACAGCCTGCAACAGAAACCTCTCAGAGACCCGATGGTATAAAATAGGAAGACTGACAGACATTTCAGAATGGAGGTTTATTTACATCAACTCCCCACCCACCCACCCACCCACCACCACGACAGCCAGTAAGCACAAAATGTTCTTTCGTCCCATGTCTTGTCTTCGTTTTTGTGCTTATTGCAGTGAGAGAACGGTCACAATATCAGAATGTTGAAACTTATTTCGTAAACTCCACAAATACAAGAATGCACCACAGTGTAAAGCAAAGTGTAAACATTGTGCATACATTACTCAATCCCAGTTGAGATTATTCTCCCAGCAACCAAAAGTTGATGAATATAAGCGTTACCGAGAGGCTCAAATATTATACCAGACTGCACAAAGCTGGAGCACCGAAATAGAACAGGTTCACGCTTCGTCCAGCACTGACTGGCAGTGCGTTAGGAGATCACACTGACCTGTGGTGCATCCTGATCAGCTGGGAAAGAGAAAGGGAAAGTGGGGCCTTCACTCCATGTAGTCAGTTCTGTTCCTACTTAATAACTGCACTGGAATAATAACTTACAGGTGTTCTGTAGGCAAGTTGATTGCACTTGTCCCATTACAGACATAATGAGCAATACATCCTGTTCTAAATGGGTGTCGTGAATTATCGATGAGCAGACAACATACGAGTCAAACTGCAACCGGCGGTGTTCACCCTCCTATTATACACCTCATTCATCTCGGCAGCTATTCAGTAGGTATTTGGAATCCAGTTGGTTAAATAAAAGAAAAGAAAAGAAAAAAGAAAATGTCAGCCATATAAGGCTGAACAGCATAATATCGACATTATTAGTAAAAATGTGTTATACTTTATAACAATCAATAGAACCTAAAATGTATGACCGTTTTTATATTTCACAAAAATAATTGTTTATGCCACTCACTCATTTTCCAAGAGGCACACCCTGAGGCTGAAGCCAATCTCAGCCAATACGAGGTGAAAGTGAAGTACACCCTGAACAGCTCACCAGAGAAGCATGCATTGAACCACTCATGTTCACAACAGGGTCGATCTGGATTCGCAAAATGGCTTAATGTGCAAGTCCTTTATACAGTAGGAGGAAACCAGAGTCCCAAGCAAACACAGGAGGACCATGCAAACTCCACACAGAACGGGCCCCGGAAGTCCAACCCATATGTCACGATATAGTAAACGTACTGTAGAAATGTCAAGTATTGTGCTCCACTTGTCCAATGCCTAATCGCTATAATCCAAGACTGTTTTATCCAAGTGAGGAAAGTACACTACATATCAAATCATTTTGCATGTGCCAAGCAAACTCTACAAGTGTATGTGATAAAGCAAGTGGAGGTAAAGTGCCAGGCAAAGATATGCGAGGAGATAAGCGTGAGATTGCAAGAGCTCTTATAAAAGATCTTACGCAAACAGTCCAAGAGCAGAACTTTGGTTGCTTTAGTTTCAGTGTAGCAACAGCCACGACAAGTCTGAACAGCAAGTTCAAGTGAGATTGTTTTATAGCTCTTCATCTGTTAGAAAAACTTCATCAATAATGATTTTCACATGTCTGTTAGAACCTGACACCTTTTAAAGAGTTGCATTCTCATTTTATTACAAATTGTTTATTTCACATTCTCTTCCCGAATTAAAATAGTTTTTCCCCTCCCATGACAATATTTATACTATACATTTTATAGTTTCAGAATTTACAGCCAGAGTGCCTGAAATCTATTTCACTATCGAACCAGGACATATTACTTAGGATTTTCCAAGTCTAGAACCTAAACCTCAACTCGAACTCCAGGCTTCCTTCCCCAACATCAGCACCTGACCTCATTATTCCCTCAAGGGTGAATGAGCACAAATCCCTGAAGCCATGCGCAATAATCTCACAGAAAACCCTCCCAGAATAGTGGAGGTTATTTAACATCAAAAAGGTTCCGTAAAGGTACATCAGCTGTAACGGACGGACGTCCACAAACTATACACGTGGTTTCCATTCAGAAAGCATAATCACGTTCCCATCTACTGTAATAGAATTCTCATGATATCAGGTTATGGTGTGTTCATGAGAAAAGCGTGGGTGGTCCTCTGATTTGGAGGCAAGAACCAGTGCAATGAAAATGCAGCTTGACTTCCTGTCTGTTATTCGGCACAGGAGCACTTTTTATGCACATCTCAATCCATGAAAAAGACCAAACGAGAGTGAGACTCCCTCTCACTCACTGAACTGCAACCAGGGAGAAGAAACTCAACACACCTAGACTTGCGTGTGATCAGTGTGGTCCCAGTACTGCACGTTCCTCTGCTTTAAATCCCCACGTGGAGCCTTGTAGAAATGAGGAAGTGTACAAAGTGTGATGCCACAGTGTGAAGGGAAATGAGTGGAGCTGCAGTTTTTACACCGGAAACACATTTCAGTTCCTGAGTGCTGTGTAAATGTCTCCTGAAGGACTATGAAGCAGTGTTAAAATGCTCGTGATGAGATGAAATGGGTTTTTGAAATCTACAAAAGTCAGAATACAGCATCAGGAATCTGACACAAGATGTTTGAAAGATGATTTCTTTTTATAACTCATCCAGTCCAATGGTTCTCAAAATTTGGCCTTATATAAAATATATAATATAGGGCAGTGGTGGCCTAATGGTAAAAGGTGCCGGATCGCTGATCCTACGGTTGGGGGTTTGAATCCCACGCTCCACAAGGTTGTCACTGCCAGCCGTCAGCGTCTTTCTGTCCCTTGCTTAAAAGGGTTGTGCCAGGAAGGGCATCCGATGTAAAAACCTATGCCGAATCAAATGTGTGAATCGGATGATTCACTGTGGCGACCCCTGAAAAAGTGAAAAGCCGAAAGGAAAAGAAAAAAGAAAAAGATAATATATAATATAGCCATGGATCCATGTTTATGTTTTATTACTTCCAACAAGGCAATTTTACTAAAAGGTTTGAAGAAACCAGAAAAAGTCGTGTGTGGTTGTATTGCTGTTGGTTTACCTGTCCATTTGTCTGTTTGTCCACATGCAAAAAAAAAGCAATACAGGGATCCCTCGCTACTTCGCGCTTCAATTCATGCAGCTTCAGTGCATCTCAGTTTTTTTGTTGTTTTTTTTTTTATAAATATTCATCGAATTAAAAAATAAAGAATAGGAAGAATTGGGGAAAAGTTAAAGAAAATGCCACAAAAACAAGGCCAATTATGCAAAAAAAAAAAAAAAAAAAAAAAAAACCCTAAACAAACACAAAACAACCCAAAATCTCCCATCAAAACTACTTACATTGTTGCATCTGTGTGTGCACGCGAACCTGCATGCATGCGCACATATGTATGTGTGTCGTCTTCTTCTCATGCAATACCATCTGTACTGTATGTGTGTGTATTTATATTTTTTTATTTACATCTTGTTATTTTTTATATTTAATTGCTATTATAAGCATTTATAGCATTGAATTTGTTTTATTGATGTTATATACACAGAAACATGTACGTATACGTCAGTCAGAGGGGTTGGGGAAGCGATCCTACTTGGCAGATTTCGATGGTCATGTGGGGATCTCGGTCCCAATTAACCACAGAAAGTGAGAGATCCCTGTATATCGACTTTTATTGTTCAAAGTGGATGCCCAAGGATTACAACAGTGATTTTGCTGGTGATCGGGGAATTTTTTTAAAGCATTTTTTTTGCAATTAACAGGATGTGAAGACTACACTGCTTAAAAATTACATCACCCCTTAAGCACAAATTAAATCTGATCAGAGTCCGCTGCCTTGGCGAGGAAAACTCATCCGAGTGTTTGTAGGATGTATTCCCCTCCAGTAGTACGCAGCACAGAGCGGTATTATTCATATTTTAACATTCTTCAAGTTCTTATAGCCATTACCGGATGTACTTGGCCATCTCAAGTGAACAGATTTAATTTAAAAAATGAGCAGCAAATGAAAAAGAAGCCTCGTAGTAAAAGTTCAAACTGGATTTAAACTGTCATGTAAGTAGAAAATTGAAGAATAAAAGTGTGAATATGTATTGCTCATATTTTAACGAGCCTGTGACCCTGTCCAATACTGTTTCATAAATCAGTGCTGACAGACTGTGTGGTGTCCAGGCTGCAAAACATGAGTAAAGCCCTGGTCTGAACTGTAATAACCTTATGAAATTATTCTCAGGCCTGATCAACACATTTCATCAACAGGATTAACACTGTTTATTTTATTTTTTTTTTCTTTCTCCTAACTCAATGTGATAACAAGCATCATAATTTAATTTAGAAAAGCAAGAAATTAAAGAACACCAGCTTTCAGTTTTTATCTTTCTACAGTAATAAAAGAAAAGAAAAGAAGGGAAGGGCCCCGAACCCACTGAAGGTTCCGCTGCAGCACGTGTTAATACTGATGTACTTTTAGCGGACGTCGTGACCCTGCGGAATCTCTCGGACGAGGTGGCTGCCATTCAGATACAGGTGTTTCCAGAATAAGTGTTCAATGTGCTCACTCATTACTGGTCTTCTGGTTTACATGCAGCTGTAATATAGTGTTACATCACATGACTTATCAGTATAGAAAACATACAAAAAAAATTTGGGAACGATATCATCCTGAACACATCACGTAAATAAACAAAATGGCGCCGTTTTGTTGTTGTTTACTTGTTTAACATGCTGAAGTGAGATTAATGAAGTAAACATGGGTGATTAATATCGTGATCATAATTCCAAGTAGATTCTGGCTCAAACAGTCAAGAACAACTAAACTCCAGAAAGCTGATCTTCAGCAAAGAGCAGCAAAGCGACGCAAGTTAAAACCACCAATCAGATTCCTGTGTAAATGTTCTGGTTTTACTCAGAGATGCCATTCAAACTGGACCATTACATGGATTTGTTTTGGTTTCAACAGAAGACAAGAGAAAAGACCCAGCACTTCCTGGAATGTCTGCAGACTGAGGGGGGGGAAGAAAAAAAAAAAAAAAAAAAAAAAGATCAAAACTTCTACCCACACAAAAGATTTAATTTTACCAGCATGTGGACACGGTTCATAAAACCATAACAAAAAAGTGACATTCTCGCATCTCCCCCTGCTAAATTAATCTAATAA